>CM076576.1:897100317-897700317 GCA_034641835.2 Pinus albicaulis | reverse complement strand
CCCAACAGAGCTGACAAACTCTTGGTGTTCCGTATTCTTGGGTTAGGGTTTTGGTTATTTAGGGTTTGCCCTTGTTGTTTTGTAATAAAAATGTCCTTGAGAATCATTGTAACATAGTTTAAGGGGATACAGATGCCACATCTCTTCTTAGAGATAAGTTATCATCGCTCGAGCTAGTTTATTTCCATTTTGTATGTAAGCATATTTTAGTTTTTTGATATTGATAAAATGAAGTGTTATTTTTTATGTAGCTCTGTTTTTATGGTTATATATGTATTTTTTTCATTCTTGTTTAATTTTGGATTAGTGGTATCATTATAGTCTTCTCTTTCTCTTTTTTTTTTTTCATGTCCCTAATGAGGTTAGGGTATAAGGAGTTAGGGCTTGAACTCGTTGAACTTTTGCAAGGCCAACCTCGCAAGCCCCGACACCCTCCCATGACAAAAGAAAATAAATATGAGGGAGAAATATATCCTTTAAAATATTTCTCAAATAGGACCTCGAGTGAAATAGGAATGTGATGATAGACATCTTTGCCTAGATCCTTCGGCGGCTACCCACAAGTGACGTGTATTCTTCGAGCAACAACTTTGGAAGTGCCACTCCCTATAAGGTACAAGTGAATTTTTTCATCCCCATATTTGAAGGTTAGATAGATTTGGATGTCATAGATAAATGTTAAATATTATGGAAGGATACTTTTTGGTTCATGATTTTATCAACTAGGAAAATATCACTTTTTCACTCCTCAAAGCCACCCCGCACATCTAGGACTGGTGGGAAACCAAATGTGAGAAGAGGGATGAGAGTGGACCCTCACTATTTTCAGCCGCACCCACTTGGAATTTTTTCTAAGATACCATAATGGAACAATATTACCCTGTCAGGAGCTATGAGGATAAATACATAAAGTGGATCGTGCTCCATAGGGAAGGGGCCAAGACATGAAAGAGTTCATAAATATTTTTCATATCCTTTGCACGAAATTGGGTATCAAGGATTCTGAGAAGAATTTGGTACTCAAGTACCTCAACTGTCTACACAATTACACCTAGGAGGAGATGGAGTTTCTTAACATCTCCTCTCTTGGTTCTTCCTATCAATACATTGACATGATTGGGTATAAATTTAAATATAACAGAGAATTTTGATCGACTAATTCAAAGTAAGGGAAAATCACCCCCAAACTACAGAACAAAGGACAAATCAAAGGTGGGGTAGTCCAAGACAACCCCCCAAAGCACCAAGAAAAGAAAAACACCATGAAGACAAAGAAGGACATGGGGAAATGGTGTGAGTCCATAAGAGCCCACTCACAACACAAGCGAGTGTCAGGCCAAGTAGAGTCACTAGTGGTCGAGATCAAGACTTTCAAATCATATGCATGTTCCAAATATGAGTGAGGACCTAACAAGGGGAATGAAAAAGGGAAGAAGATCATTGATGTAGATCCCAATGCCACCATTTCCACCACCAACATCTAGAAGGATGAGCTTGGAGATCCAAAGGAGAGGGAGAGCTTATTCCTCTCACAGATGTAGGTGAAGGGTTCTCCATTGCACTTTATTGTCGAAAATGGGATCCAAAAGAAACTCATTTCATCAAAGGTCGTGAAGAAGTTGGGCCATCGACCACCACACACCCACAATTATAAAACATTAGGTGGATTCACCAAGGATGATATCTCTATGTCAGGTAGAAATTCGACCTTCCCTACAATATCCAAGCCCTTCAAAATGAGTTAATTTTTTATGTTTCTCCTCTTGACTTTGGTGATGTGTTATTAGGCCAACCATACTTGTGGAAGTGGCATGTTGTGTATGATTATGAGCCCCACACTATTATTATTAATTTCGTAAATAACTTGTACAAGATTGTTACACAACATTTTGTCACTCTCCCTGTAATCCCTCGTCCCGTAAATTGGAGGACTATTCCCGTGGCCTGTGAATAGTAAAATGTCCTGAAAACACGTTGATGGCATCCTTCTGCATAAGGAAAAGAATTATCCTAAAGAAATTTTCCTCTGGAAATCCCTAAAAATCCATCTTTTGGCATTGGTGCAGGTAGCTAGTTCATCCCTCACGCCAATGGGGAAAATGCACACTAGTGGGTGCACCAGCTGGCACTCTATCCCTATGTTGTGCCCATGCCAAGCCTATTAAGGAATTTTTTTTAAAATTAAATGGCGGAAATTTAATTCTAACAACTTTAGAATGAATCATTAGAAAGAAGTTGGGTTGTTTGCCTCCGGATCTCCCTTATTAGGAAGTGGTTTTCCACCTCTCATGTAACCTTCCTAAGAGATAGGACCCTATCCCATGATTATAGGGATCCCAACTTCCCTTCCTCCCTATATAAAATCCCACCCTCTCCATTTGGTAGCTAGCTAAACTTTTTGGAAGGAAATTATAGCTGAGTGACAATCAAGAGTAGAGCTAAGGAGAACCCTATGAGAGAGAGAGTTCTGTCAAATCCCTGATGAGATTTGTGAGACAGGTCCCGCTGGAGCCCTATCAAAGGAAGATCATGACGTCAGAGCATTGGTTGTAATCATTCTCTCGTATCTTAATATACATGACTCTACTATTGATTCCATGATTGTGTTTGTTTATGATATAATGCAATTTCATTTGTTCCTCTCTAACTGATAGATAGTTATAAAGTGTGAAATAATGTGGTGCATGTTGTCTCTCTTATTCGCATGTGTATAGGTATCTGGATGCGACAAGCTCACGGATCGTGACCTGTCCAGCTAGGAATGGAAGTGCCACTTCTTCTTCGACAACAGTAGTGAAGGAATCATGGTAAGTGATCTATCATGATTCTATCTTTTGTAACTAGGAATCAACAGCTTTGCATGTTTCGATTGTTGCTAGACCCACTCTAGGGCTAGTGGGATCGCCTATGTCCGCAAAGGGGATTTACCTCCAAAGCAAGGATACCAGAGGTAGCATGATCCAAAATTTGTAGGGACACAATATAATACATATATAAACATAAAAATAGATATGAAACAAAAATGAAAATTCATTTCATTAATGTCAAAGAACTAAAATATGCTTACATATATAATGGAAATAAACTAACTCGGGTGATGGTAGCTTATCTCTAAGAAGAGATGTGGTGGCTAAATACCTCTAAAATATGTTACAATGAGGCTTAAAGGCCTATTTATTATTGAAAAACAATGGGAAACCCTAAACATCCAAAAACCTAACCATTGGAGATGAATCACCAAAATTATGGGCCCCGTTTGGGTAAATCGGTACATCAACATCTAGGGGTCGTATCTTTGGCATACAGTCTACGTTTCATGTGAACAATACCTCGTTAGAAATATCTATCCAAGGAATAAAAATTTAGACCAAAAACATCGAAGATAAAAAAATAGTTTCCCATTTAAAAAAAAATTCATTTAGGGAATCAAAACGACTCTAAAAGTGTAGGACTCAAAAGACTCTGAAAAATAATAAAATGTGCTACAATTAAGGAATCTGAAAAAATGAAAGAAAAAACGACAAGAGTTTAAGTGGAATAGGTGGGTGGCCACCAATACCCACCTTGATAAATCCTCCGACCTTATGAATAAATGGTCCCCATTGCATTGAGTGCCTCCATGATATGGGGAAAATCCTGTTGATCTTGGTCCCTAGTGAGCCACTTGCCTTGGTGCAAGAGTTGGCCAACTTTGGAAACTAGATATAGTTGGATCTTCTGCTGGAGAGTGTTCTTGATATGCATTTCCATGATATGATCAGTTGTGGCCTATACCATGCATTTTGGGTTTATATATATTGATGTGAGTTGTTTGTAATGTTTGATGTGTCCAATAATGGTGGAAAGAATGGTAGAAGGTGGTCCACATTGAAAATTGGGTTTCAGCCAAGGAATGGTGGAATGTTGAGCTTGAAATCATCGTACCCTAAAACCTTAGTGATGGTGTAAGGCCCATATCAGAGCAGGTGAATCTTTTGGTGAGGCCTAGTGAGGCACTCCTTCTACAAATGTAACCAAACTTTGTTGCCCGACTATAACTTGTGTGTCACCTGATGATGATAATGTTGATGCCTGTACTTAACATTGGCTCTATCCAATATGTCATGTAAATGCTCATAGATGTGTTTAATGCACTCAGTAAATGTATTCTACCTATCAACCTCGAACATGACATGAGCTGAATATGTTTGAGTAGTTGCAATTGTTATGGCCACATCAATGGGACATAGTGGTTGGTATCCCAATCGCATGTGAAAGGTGTTGTGGCCAATTGAGCTATGGAGAGCTCTATTGTATCTATGTTGGACATAGGGAGGCTTTCATTCCACAGGAATGCATGGTTTGAGTTGCACATGTGCATAATGTGTACGATCATCCTCTTGACGACCTATTTTTGGCCATCAGTTTGGGGGTGGAAAGCAATGTACTTAGTGATCTTGGTATCCATCATCGACTAGAGATTTGACCAAACTTGACAAAAGGAATTGCTATCCCAATAAGAGATAAAGGATTGAGTGATCCCAAAGTGTACCCACACTCATTCAAGGAAGATCTTAGTGGTGGATTCTTCTGTGATACTCTCTCTTCAGTCTGCCTGAATGGAAATTTTAGAATATTTGTTGATGACCATGAAAATACAGTTGTTTCCATTCTTATTATAAGGAAGGAATAACTTGTAATCCATGGATATGGATTACCAAGGTCGAATAGGATTAGGAAGAGGAGTGTATATGCCTTACTTATTGATGGTCAGTGTGGAGATGGCATAGATAGCGTAGGATCTAATGTACTTCCCCACATCTTATCGAAGGTTTGACTAATAAAAATACTTCTCCAACACTGCCATTGTTTTCTCTACCCTGAAATGTCTAGTGACCCGACTGTAGTCCGCCTCCCAAATCATCTTTGCACATACGCTTGAAGGAACACAGAGGTGTCCCAAGTGGGATAATAGTTCATCCTTGGGCTAAAAATTTGGAACTCACTTGTCTTCTAGGAGCATTTGGTATGTGTTGGGAAATTCTATATGGCTCCTATAAATATGTGGTCACCCTGAAGTCTCATGTCCACAAGAGTCGAGCATGGTAGTCAGCAGCATGACCGGTAGTCATTTGAGGTAGTCTGCAACATTGTTGGTGCTTCTTGAAATTAATGTTAAAATGGAACTGTTGCAAGTATGTGAACCATTTCTGATGGAAATAGTTCAGTGAATTCCCTTTTGTCTGTATGATATACAAGGGTCGATGGTCTATTTGGATGAACGTTTCCTTTCCCATACTCTAATGCTTCCATTATCGACATTCCTACAAAATGGAATACATATATTTCTCATATGTGGGATAATTTCGGACTATGTCTAAAAGTGTCTCGCTGTGATATGGCACTTCATTCCATTTTCAGTAAGAAATACACCAATAGCAAGGTTAGAGGCATCTTTCTAAATCTCAAATTGTTGTTGCAGGTATGATAATGCAAACACTTCTGCAGAGCAAAGGAAATTATTCAACTCAAAAAATGGCGTATGTTGGGTTTCACACCAAAAGAAAATTGTTTCTTCTCCCTTGGTGACTTGAATCAATTTCCAAGTGATATGAGAGAATATTAACACGAACCTTAGGTAGAAGTTGTAGGACCCAGAAATCTCCGGAGCTCTATTAGAGTGGTTAGGGTTGGCCAATCTCGAACTACTTCTATCTTGACTTGGTTCACATGCACACCCCTCTCATCAATGATGTGCCCCATATATTGAACCTAGGTCATACCAAAAGTGCATTTCTTCAAATTGGCACACAACTTGCATTGTCGCAGTGTTTGGAGGACCTTTCAAATGTGGTGGAGGTGCTCTTCCCAACTTTGGCTGAACATTAGGATGTCATCCAAATACACCACCATGAATGAGTTGGTGAAGGGTTGCAAGATGTCATCCATTGTCCTCATGAAAGTTGTGGGGGAATTTTTCAAACCTAAGGGCATGACCAACCATTCTAAAAGGAGTTCCTTTGATTTGAAGGAAATATTCCACACATAAGAGGGTTCGATTGGTACTTGGTGATAACTAAAACTCAAGTCAATCTTGCTGAAATATTCCCCCCCCTTGAGATGATCCAGAAGGTCATCAATATGTCGGATCAGATACCTTTTCCAAGCAACGATCTTGTTTAGTGCTCAATAGTCAATATCGTGTCTACAGGTCTCGTCCTTCTTTTGTACCAACATGATCAGGTGTCCACTGGGTGTTGAACTTGGCCTAATGTTACCTATCTACAAAAACTCATGAATATTCCTCTTGATTTGATATTTATACAAATTAGAGCATCAATAGATTGGTCCATTGGGTAGTAGCGCATCGGGGGTCAGATCGATGGAGTGCTTGACTTGATAGTGTATAGGTTCGCCTATGGGTGAGGTGAAGATGTCCCTATACTCCCCAATGATATTTTCCATCTGTTGTTATCATGTGGAGGATACATGTCTAGAGGACGTGGCCACAATATTCTTCTTGCCCTCAAGGCGAATCATAAGGAAAAAAAATTTCCCACTGTGGGAAATGATCTTACTGCATTTTTTCCTAGTGATCATAGAGATGGTGGTAGGAAGTGCTACCTCTAATGTCTTGTACAACTTATTTCCCAAAGTAATAATAACAGTGTGAGGGTTAGTCACATACACATCATGTCACTTCCATAAGTATGGTCGGCCTAATAATACATAACAAACTTCAAGAGGAGTAACATCACACAATACATCATCTGTGAAGGGGTTGATGTTGCAAGGAAGATGACATTATTGGCTGATGCAAATATCTTTTCCTCAGTGAAGCCACCCAATGGTGCAGAGTTGCAGGTGTACTTTGGTTGGTAGGCCCAACTGCTTCATGAAATCTACCGAAATGAGGTTCTTTTGGCTCCCACTATCGACTGCACAGGATAACCCTTCACCCACATATATGAGTGGAAGAGGAACTCCCCCTCCTTTGAATATTTAGGCTCATCCTTATGGATCTTGGTGGTGGAAATGGTGGCATTGTGCTCTGCAACAATAATTTTCTTCCTTTTCCATTTCCATTGTTGGGTTCTAACACAGAGTAGGAACGTGCCTCTAATTCGAAAACCTTCATCTCGGTCACCAGTGACTGCCTGGCTCAACACTAACTTGTCTTGTGAGTGGGGATATTATAGAGATCACACCAGTCTCTTGTGTCCTTTTTATTCATGCTGTTGTTATTTTCTTGTGGGATCGATAGGTGGTCCTTTGTCGCCCTACCTTGGATTTTTCCTTCTTCTTTTTTTTCTGTATTTTGGGGGTGCCTTTCTCTTGCTTCAGATTTGCAGATCCAAAGTCTCGATTCTTCTATTTAAAATTTTTCTCGGTATTGATAACATATCGATAAGAGGAACTAATCGAGGAGATGTAAAATACCTCCATTTTTTCCTGGATTTACTTATGTAAATAGCCAAGGTACTTGAGTACCAAATGCCACTCAGAATCATTGATACCCAGCTTCATGTGAAGGGCATGAAAACCATTTGTGAACTTCAACACATCTTGGTCCCTTCCGTTTTGTAGCATGGTCCACTTTATGTATTTATCTTCATAGTCATCAATAGAGTAATATTGTTCCTTGATGACGTCTCAGAAATAATTCCATGTGGGTGAAACTTAAAATAATGAGGATTCCCTCTCATCCTTTTTCTCATAGCAGGTTTGGACTAGTCCTTGACATGGGGGGTGACTTTAAGGATTGAAAAATTAATATTTTCCAAACTGGAAAAGTAATGAATCGAAAAATATTCTTTCAAGAGATTTAACCATATATCTACGACGTCTACATCTATCTAGCCTTCAAATATGGGAATTTCAAAGTTAACTTGTACCTTAAAAGGAGTGGCACCTCTAGAGTGGCTGCTGGATGAATATGCATTGCCTGTGGGTAGCCATCAAAGGATATCGGAAAATTTATCCATCATCTCGTTCCTCTATTTCTCGAGGACCTCCTCGAGAAGTATTTCGAAATCATTTCCTGCTCCCTCATCCTCCTTTTCTTCCTCCATGGGATCCATATAGGTTTGCGAGGTTGATCTTGCAAAGGTTCAACCAGTTCGAGCCTTAACTCCTTATATCCTAACCTCGTTGGGGACATGCAAAAAAATAGAGAAAGAGTGTACCACTATGATACCACTAATCCGGGCTTATGCAAGAATGCAATAGAATTCATATATAAACATAAATACAAAGATGCAGTAGAAATAAAATTTCATTTCATTAATATCAAAGTACTGAAATATTCTTACATACAGAATGGCTTTTCTCTGAGAAGATATGTGGAGGCTGCATGCCTATGAACTATGTTACAATAGGGCTCAAAGGCCTATTTATTATTGGTAAATATTGGGAAACCCTTAATATCCAAAAACCTAACCCTAGGAGATGAATCACCAAAACTAAGGGCTGCGTTGGGGTAAATTGGTACATCAAATTCCTGGGGTCGTAACATTGGCATACGATTCCTGTTTGAAGTGAAAAATACATCATTAAAAAGATATATCCTATGAATAAAAATTTCGAATACGAAAAATTAATTATGAATTCATGTTTCCCATTCTCCAAAAAAACATCGTTTAGAGCCTCAAAATGACTCCAAAAGTTCAGGACCCCAAAAAATGCCAAAAATAGTAAATTTTGCTACAATTAAGGAAACCAAAAAATTGAAACAAACAATGGTGTGGGTCCAAGTGGAATAGGTGGGTGGCAACCAATATAAACCTATATCATAGCATTTCCTACCACCATCTCTTTGATCACTGCGAAGAAATGTAGTAAGATCATTTCCTAGACCAATAAAAGTGTTTTCCTTATTATTCACACTTAGGGAAAGAATAATATTGTGGCCGCAATGTCTAGATAGGGCTCCTCTGCATGGCGGAAATAGGTGGAGAAGGTCATAGAGGAGTATAGGGACATTATCGCCTCACCCACAAGGGTACCTCTACTCTTTTAGATCACGCGCTCTATCGATCTGACCCCTAGTGTGTCATTACCCAATGGACCAATATATCGCCACTCTGTTATGGAGAATGACGAAATCAAGAGGAATATTTAGGAGCTCTTGCAGAAAGGGAACATCAGGCCAATTTCATCACCTTGTGGGAGCTTGATTGTGTTTTCAAAAAATAAGGATGGGATGTGGATACTTTGTATTAACTATCAGGCACTGGACAAGATCACTATCCAGAATAGGTATCCAATCCCATGAATTGATGACCTTATGGACAGGATCAAGAGGGTCAAATATTTCATCAATATCGACTTGAATTCTTTTTATCACCAGGTATAAATTGAACCCATTGATGTGTGGAATACTTCTTTCAAATCCAAGGAGGGCCATTTCGAATGGTTGGCCATGCCTTTTAGGTTGATGAATGCCGCCACAACATTCATGAGACTAATGGACAAAATCTTGTGACCCTTCACCAACTCATTTGTGGTAGTATATTTGGACGACATCCTAATATTCAATTATAGTTCGGAAGAGCACCTCCACCATATTTGAAAAGTCCTCCAAACCCTACGGCAACACAAATTGTCTTCCAATTTTGAGAAATGCACTTTTGGTATGACTCGAGTTCAATATCTCAGGTGCATCGTTGATGAGAGGGGTGTGCATGTGGACCTAAACAAGATACAATTTATTCAGGATTAGCTAGCCACAACCACTCTAACAGAGCTCCACATGAATAGTGGATTACAAACCCCTACAGTACATACTGTGAAAAGGAAGTTGTTGAACCACTTGGACAATGGACTCCATCTCTCAAGTGACTGGCTAAGATTTTTTTTGAAATTACCGTATGTAAGAATCACCTCGGACACTAGATCCAACTCGGGGTTGGTATATACAAGAAATATTGCAATGTAGCTAGCTTATAGTTGGATGGAGTGTTGAAGTCCCTCCTTTAGGTACCAACCATCAAGATATTTAGACCGGTATAATGGTTTATGGATAGCTGGATTATGGTTTGTGACAATGTTTGATATGTAAATGATTCATATGTGGTTTTTTATTACTCATGAATGAATGCCTAAAATTACTATCATATTTATTGTTGATTTAAAGTTATCTTTTGTATCTATGATGATAATGAATTCTTGAATTCTATGGTTACTACCATCTTCATGAATTTTAGGATATTGTATATGTTTATGGATGATTGTTTGAAGTTTATTCAAGAATAACCAACTATCTTGTAAGTCCTCAGTTATATTAATTCTTAGAATTTGGAAAATATTTTCCTTATTCACAATTATACTAAAAAGTATGTATCCTTTGAAATTAGTTGTAAAATATAAATCTATGCAATTTTCCTTCTCATTATTGTTTAGCTCATAACTCCAAAAAATTATAGATAATTCATTATGTTAATGAATGCATGTTAATATTCTCAAGTGAGAATTGTAACCTGTGAGAATGGGAAATTGACTTATTTTGTTTGTTGGGGGTTAAGGGTTAGCCTCATTTTATACTTATGAAGATAATTAGTGTTACGGTTATTTCCCCCTTCCTTAAGGAATTCATAAAATTCCTCTTCTTCGCTTTTCCCTTAGTTATATCCAGTGATTTTGGGTCCAACACTTGCAAGGATTGGTTACATTATAAGTGGGCCTTGACTGCATTCAGACTAGATATCTCCTTTCAAGTGTCTTTGGAACTTGGATCTAGGGGTATATAAGTCGGCATGGTTAATACCATAAGCACATGAATATATGGGACCATAAGCTCGATTGCCTTCACAATAGCTTTAGATCCATAGATACATGGGTCCAAGGTGGTAGGGATCATCACCAACCTTAAGTAATAGAAATGTGAAGTATGGTCGTTAACCATCCTATTAAATTCTAATCGAACTAGGTTATAATTTTAACTATATTAGCCCATGGGTTGCAAAGAAATGTGCCCTGCAAAGGAGACGACATGAAAAGTATTGGTTGGTCCAACTATCCATGGGAACCAAAATGCGGGTGATGGAATTAGAGGAATCAATCCCTATAGAGATCAACGACATGTTCACTACAACCAACCTTAACCTCTTTCCATTGAGCTTTATTGCATCTAATTAGAATGGACTGGCTAAAAACACAAAGAACCAAAGTGAATTGCTAGAAAAATTTGCTAGAGTGCCTCAATGATGAAGGTGAGTAAATGACGCTTTAGGGAATAAGGACACATATCAATTTTAGGAAATATAAATGATACAAGTATAAAGATGAAGTAGAAAGGTGTTGTGAAGGAAAATTCCCTCTGCAGATAGAGTCAATCCCTCTAGCTTTAGGGTGGGTCTAGCAACAAGGGAACATTCTAAGTTCCTAAATTCCTAGTTTGTAAATGAAATATTTACTTGAACAGATATCCTACCCTAGTCTAATGCTTTTATCATGGCACGTTGTAGAAATCCCTTGATCTTTGTCTTCACACCCTGCGCTCTGTTGATGACAACGTTATTGCACCTGAACAAAGATCAAATAAACACTGACATCATACAAACATATATATTCATATAAAACTATCCAACTAGTAAAGGAGAGTTAGAAACTTGGAATATAAATGGAAACAAAGTTAGAACCATAAACTTGTCATGTAATATTTATATATGAAAAATAATTTAACAACCTATGCCTTGACATTGTAGACCTCATTCATAGGGTTCATTCAGGCACGTATCCAAGCATTCATTCATCATTCGGCTCAATCAGGTGGTGGGCTTAAACTCTCTCACACAACAATGGACTCTTCTCTACTCTCTTCAACACACCAACTATAACTATTGACTGCTAAGTTAGTTGAATAAATGTGAGGAAGAAGAATTTATAGGATAGGAAGAGGAGGTGTAAGATCCACATAAGGTGGAGGAGAGGTCTATCCATTTTGGAAGTTTCAAATTTGTAGGAACTAATAGGCCAAAGGGAGAAACTTGACTTGATCCAGTCGAACAAACAACCATGACTCTGTCCACGAAGTTGTTAGATCATGGAAGCTTCGTTTATATTTTAAAAAAATTCCAAAAGCATCTTGACACAGGTGCTATTCAGAGAAAGAGCAACCACAATGCTAGGCTTAGTGTAAATTTGTCCATGGGCATGAGGACATAACTACCTACCAGCGCCAACCCAAAAGCATAGGTTTTTTTAGGGTCTACTTGAGGAATGATCAATAGAGATTTTGTTCTTATCATGTCAAGGGATGCAATGACATTCATGGAAATTTATGACAGTACATAGGGGTCACTGAAATAGTCTTCCAATGTTCGGAATGGGGATTGCAGGGATAGTGACAAAATGCTATGTAACAGATGACCCCTAAAGCATGAATTCCAATAGAGGTAGAGGGGTGAAATGCTTTACGCGAACATGCCCAAACCAAAAAATCATCGTCGGAAGACCTACAAGATCAACTACGACTAATATATATGATACATGAATATGTGGCATGGGAGAAGCCATCCATAATTGACAACATGTAATAATATCTAAGGTATGGACACAACCATCCAATGAGAAGGATCATAAAATATACTTAGGTATGTTTGCAACCATCTAATCAGAAGATTCATGCATACAGTCATGATAAACCAAATTGTATCACAACCTAGATTTTATCAAACAAAACCCAGGGTATTTTGCTCAGTCCCGAACCGAACAAGTACAAATTCAAGCATGTGAATGAATGAGTTGAGGTTGAATATGCAAGAAATTCACATGATTACCAAGCAATAATGAAAACTATTAACATGTGTAAGAGAGACCACCTTAATGAAAAAGGTCCTCAAGGTACTACTAGTACAATCCATAGAATGTGAATAATGAGATAGAATTTAACACCCGCGAAATAAATCGATTGAAGATCAATGATGATAACCTATCGTCGAATTCGAAGAACTTTCCATTGAGGTGTGCAAGCTCTAAGGTACTAGAAGGGAGTCTCTGGATCAACTTCTTGGATAATGAATTGAAGTTGACAAGAAGTGACTAGTTGAAAGAGAGCCATAATGTTTCCCACATCATCGACATGAGAAAGAGGATTAATATGATAGTGAATGACGACTAAATAGAGTATCAGGGGTTGAAAAATGCAGAAGGAACTTCTCTTGAAAATAGTGGCAACATGACTTCAGAATTTGGAAATATTTGACATCAAGGGATGTGAGGTCATGATGACAAGACAAAGAGTATATGGGAGCTCAAAAAAGATAGCTCAAACCCATGGAGGTAAAAATGACGAATATGGGATTTCCCCAACTCGACACGATCTATAGATGAGTGTCATGTTCAAGAGTGACATAATGCCGACATAATGGAGAACTAGTTCCATTTTACCCCACCATTTCTAGTGAGCACCCCAGTTATTCTTTGAAAAAATATTGTAGGGGATAACATATGCTTTTCATGTAAGTTTTTCCTTCAGAAAAATCCATCCTAGTACATTTTATGAGCCCTAGGAAGGAGGAACTTGGTAACGTCATGGTGACGGTTTCCAATGTCATTCAGTTTTAATGATTCTGACAAAGGGAAAACTCGACATCTTTTCATGTTTAAAGATTTTGAAAAGAAGCAAAAAATAAAACTCTAGTAGGTCCCTTTTCATAGGTAGTCTCACAAATCTGAAAAGGTAGAAAATAATATCTGTGGGAGCCTCTTACCCATGTTCTACTAAGGTATTCCTTTTTCGTAAATAATCTGTCTTAGCCCAATAAAGGGGTAAACATACACTAGGTAGATGATGTTTTGCAACCTTTAATGAGTTAGAAAGGACAAAAGTCTTGAAAATATTTTCAATTTTTGAGAGTCGGAAAAGAGCTGAAATATGACTCTAGGGGGTGAATTTTTTGTGTTTTTATCGAGTCTGAAAAAGTAATAAATATAACTCGTTTCCTCATCGTTGTCATTTTTAGGACCTGTTGTTGCACAAGAAACAAGCATTAAACCTATTTTTAGAAAAAAATAATAAAATAATCGAAAAAGGTGTCGAAAAAACTAATTAAGGTTTAGAAAAGGTTATAAAACAATGCAAATAGTAAAAACAATTCACTTTTTACCTTTTCACCTTCTAGTGAGCATTTTTACCGATTTCCACAGCGAATTAGGGACACTGACAACATGCAATCTAGGAGGTCATTTACGAATATATTTTTTCTAGGTAGGAGCTCTGTATTTCTTCTGCAATTTAAGACATTTTTTACATGGTTCCATGGTTTTAATGCATTTGTTGAGGAGTTTGAAAAAATGAGGTTGCGGTCGTCGGTGTCAATTCCAGGCATAGAGTCACACCTGACCCTAAAATTTTTTAACAAGAAGGCGCCATTCAAAATTGCTATTTTCAAAACAGTGGCGTCGAAAGCTACGCCCAATATTTTAAGCTTTTACTTCCAAAATGACTGGTCCAAAATATATGAAAGTTTAACCAGAGGCTAATAGAATCCCATTTCTTGGTTTTGCAGGAAAATCAATAGCTAAAATGGTCATAGAGTGGAAAGAATGAGAGCATGGGGAAGAGGATGAATAAGACAGGGGAAATGATGCATGCATGGATGCCCTAACAAACTTTGGGCTCCTGAAATTCTTCATGACCCCATGTTTGAGAGCTTAGCTAGAGCTGCTATAGTACTTTGTTAGTGTGTGGGACACTGATCGAGAGAGATCCATGCTTCATGATTCTCTGACATTTAATTCATATCTGGATTGTCGTGGAGGGGAGAGAAACCACTACTGACATGTAGTCGGGCTCTTGGAGAGAGCATGGGTATGTTGATAGATAGATTTTGTCCCGGAGCAAAGAAATCATTTAAGAGTGGCAAAGTAGACATTCATACAGTGCCTAACTAGGCATTGAGGGTAGTGCTACATACTATTACTCGGGCTACCGGATCTTAGGCTCCCCATGAAGCTACAAAAACACAGCTTCAACTAGTCTTAGATTGCATGGCTCCAACCATTTTCAACTGGGCGGAAGGAGTTACAATCAACTTGAAACATCAGTTAACCAAATGAAAAAATTGTAATCTAAAACAGTTTGGATATGGGTCCATATTTATACAGTTGATCTTGGAATGTTTTCCTATATTCCAACCCCAGGATGTGGCTGTACCTATTCCAGTAGCATGAGAGCCACAGATGGTCCATTGGGCAGAGTTGATGTCTCGATTAGGAGGTGGTCAGCACATGTCGTGGAGACCATAATCCTTCGACTGGCTATGCCGAAAGCTCATCGTGGTAGAGGAATGGCCATACACCTGCACCAATTTCATTGGTGATCCAGACCTTCCATTCCCAAAAGGGGATGAATGGGATGAGGATTTAGGTAAAAACTCAGTTTTTTGGATTTTTATGACTATTATGATATTGTTTTTTTTTTTTTGCACGTGTTCTGATATTTACTCATGTGCTACATGTTGGACCAAAGAGACCCATGGGGATGTCCCCCATAGTACTGAAGGTCATAGGATATTTCAAAGCAGCCCCTCTTGGCGAGGGAAGTGATGAGGGAGAAATCATGCACAACTTGGAGGGACTCACAAGTGGGATCCAAGACTATGTGTGATTCGAGAACATTCCTCGTGCTTATCAGAGGCACACCACAAGAGTGTCTAACCACATCCATCAACTAATGAGCTAGTTCGTACGGGCAATGACGTGCTAGCATGAGCACCATGTGGATTAGCCTCCTATGTTTCATTTCTGCATATTTTTTGAGAGACATGGTGTCTCAGGATGTAACCAAAGCACATATATTTTTTGAAATATGATGTGCACGTGGATGAAAAAAATCGATATATATATATATATATATATATATATATATATATATATATATATATATATATATATATATATATATGATTATTTTATTGTTTAAATATTATTATGTAATGATGATTTCTTTTACAAATTCTGCAAATGCCTATATAATACAATATTGGCTACTGCATTAGTTAACATATTCATTCTTCTGGGAATATGCTGATATGTGATATAATCAAAATTCCTTTCTAAAAAACAAACACACAAATATATCCTTAAGATATTATGGTTTCGGATAGAACAACGCCTGTTGAGTTGGAGAACAAAAAGATGAGAGTCAAGATTTACAATTAATTCATCAATGTTGAGGGAAATAGCTTCAGTAAGAAGTTCGATAACTGCATTTTATTCAATGACATTGTTGGTTGTACGTCCTAGAAAAATACCTTGAAGGTCTACCAACTCATCGTTAGGATCATAAATTACCCAAGCCGTGGATGATAGGTTTTGGGTACTGCGGGAAGCACCATTAGCAAAATCGAGATAAGGAGTGATAGACATCTAAATAGTAAGCAAAGTGATAATAAGCAGGAAAAACTTATCGCAAAGCACAACAAGCAAAAAACGTACAAAAAATTAAAAACACACTTATGTACAAAATAATGCACTAGAAACTCATGCATAATATTTTTTGAGATATAGCCCATTTCA
This sequence comes from Pinus albicaulis, assembly GCA_034641835.2. Classification (NCBI taxonomy): domain Eukaryota; kingdom Viridiplantae; phylum Streptophyta; class Pinopsida; order Pinales; family Pinaceae; genus Pinus; species Pinus albicaulis. The sequence goes on along the minus strand of CM076576.1, from coordinate 897,683,817 downwards.
GGGCTGATCTAAGGGATAACCTTCATAATCAATAAGCTCATAGGTCCCGTTTTGCAAAATACACTTGACGATGTAGGGCCCATTCCACATGGGTTCGAATTTACCTACCCCCAGCTTATCATGAGCTTGGTCATATAAGAGGACTAAGTATCCTTCCAAAAAGGTATGAGGGGAAATTTTCCAGTCAAAGTGGGATTTGACTCGCTTCTTTTGTGCTTATATGACTAGAGTAGCGAAGCAGCGAATTTCATCAAGCCTCTCCAAATATATAAGATGTTCTTCCTCTCGCGAGGTATTTGTAAGTAAGTCGAAAACTATCTTGAGTGAAGGGATTTCATCTTCAATCAGAAGGCTAGCTTTAAGACCATAAACAAGATGAAATGGGGTGAATCTGGTTTCATCCTTCACCGAGGTTCGGTAAGATGAGAGAGGTAAAAACAAAATGAGATGCCAATTGGACTTGTGCATCCCAATAGTACATTGAAGCACTGTGACCAAAATTTTTTTGCACGGCTTCAACCTAGCCATTGACATGGGGGTAGTATGAAGTTGAGTGTCGTTATGCAAACCCAACTTATTAGTCAACTCAGCCATCATATAATGGCAAAAATGGGAGCCATGATCAATGAAAATCGATTGAGGGACTCTAAACCTGGTAATCACATGATTGAAAAGAAATTGGGCAGCCATCTTACCGTTAGCTGCGAGTGTATGCATTGCTTTGGCCCATTTAGTGTAGTCCATGGCTACAATAATGTTACCATTCCCCCTAGATGAGTGAGGGTTACACATCATAAAATAAATATCCCACTTCCCAGAGGAATTAGCTCTGATGCAATATAAAGTATCTTCGACTATGCGATAAGGTTGAAAATGATGAATGATGTGCTGACGAGCATCTTTCATCAACTTAGACCAGAAGGTGGAATTCTGGAGATAGATGATGATATCAACATACCATGGATCTAGGGTGCTAATCAAAAAAAGAGTTTCGTCTATAATGCGTTCCTCAAAACCGGAGGGAGCAAAGCAGAGGGTATAGAGCAGATCAACTTAGCAAAAACCAATGAATTCTTTAATTTGGCGGTGGTGAACTCAAAATCTAACTCATGGAGGATAACTATCAACTTGGATTATTTTCCCCCAAGAAATTTTTGAGTTAAAATATATTTCATGGGGTAGCGATCATAAATCACGGTTGTAATGGAGAGTAAAATATAATGTCGAAAATGTTGGATGACTTGAACAACTTCCAATGCCAATTTCGCGACATGAGCATAGCATGTTTGAGTGTTGAGAATATTGCAGCTATGATAATAAATGACATGCTCATCACCATAATCATCATCTTGTACCAAAACCATGGCAATCTTATTAAAAGTTGCAGCTAGATAGAGTAAATAATCACAACGATAATTTGGGGGATGCAAAAGAGGAGCATTGACAAGAAAAGTCTTTAGTGCATCGAAAGATTTTTGGGCAATCTCATCCCATAGGAACATGACACCTTGCTTAATAAACAACGTGAAACCTTTGGCTAATTCAGCATAGTTCGGTATAAAAAGATGCAAGAAATTAGCTTTCCCTTGCAAACTCTACAAATGGTGTAAAGAGGAGGGGGAGGGGAGATTAATGATAGCTTGTACCTTAAGAGGATCGACATGAATCCCATATTTAGAGACGAAAAACCCAAGGAGTCTGATAGAATTGACATAGAAGACACATTTTTTCGGATTAAGTTGAATGTTGTAGCATCTACAACAAAGAAAAAATTGACGGAGGTGTTCCGGGTGGTTCCGACGCTTAGCGAAATGAGTCAAAAGGTCATCAAGGTAACTTTAAACAATGTGCTTAATATCGTGAAAATAATAAGAAATTTCTCGTTGGAATTTGGCACCATCATTCTTAAGACAAAAAGGGAGCTTCTTCTATGTGAAATTTCCCCATGGAAAAATGAAGGTGGTTTTATATTGATCAACTGGTAGTATATTGATCTGATTGAAGCCAAATAATCCATCCATAAGGGAAAAAATATCACTCCCAATACATTCTTCAATGATCTAGTCAATGAAGGGAGTGGGACAGTTATCCTTGGGAGAAGCATGATTGATATCATGGTAATCCACACAAACTCAAATAGTGCCCTCCTTTTTATCCACAAGGACAATATTAGAGACCCAATCTGTCAATGGGATCGGATAAATGAAGCCTTCTTTGAGATTTTTTTCAACTTCTCCCTTTATGGAAGCTGCCTTTCTAGGGTGCATAGGACGAAGGCGTTGCGAACAGGTTTCGTATAAGGGTAAGTAGGGATCTCGTGCACGACTATACTCAGATCAATGTTAGGAATTTCCTTGTGGGACCAAGCAAAAATGTCTCAAAACTCTCGAAAGAGACTAGTATATACCTCGATCTCATTAGGAGAACAAGTCACCACAATGTGGACGTTCTCGAAAACCCTTGATTTAACGGATTTTTCAATAGGCATCATCTGAGCAACATTCCCCATGTTTGCTTGTGAAAAAAATTCATGTGTTAAGATAGGAATTTTAATTTGATGGGAAGGAGCTTGGGAAGTGAAATTCTCAAGAAAAGTAGACATTTCCCCAAGGCTAGGTGAAAAGGAGGAACGGTGATGACTATAATCCCAGGCAGGATCAATGAGAGACATGGTTTCATTGATGGCTTCATCATTTGGAAACGTCTCATTTAAGGGGTTGGGAGAATATGAAGCACTGAGCCAAGGGGACTGGGAATACATGTCGAGAGACATAATCGAAGGAGTATTATTAAAAGTAGGAGCTGAAGCCAAGATAGCTTCACAATAATCAATTTCTATCGGGCTTAATAGTATCATGTCACCTAACGAATCAGCCTTCTCAGGTGCAAGGATGATCCACAGATTAGAAGACGTGGAGATCATATTGACCTAAGCAGTGTTGGGTAGAGGAAGAGAAAAAAGAACCATGAGGGCAGGATATTTGAAAAATCCTGGCCCGACACTTTCATAAGGTGTAGTAATGTGGTCTACCTATGGAACGTTTATCTCAGAAGAAGTGGAAGTGAAAAAGGATAACTGATCATTAATGATGATATTTCCTTCGTGTGTAAAATGAAGGACACGAAAGAGAGTGGACGATATGCACAACATGGCATGAGTCCAACTTCGGCTGAGGAGGATATTATATTTTAGTCTGGCGTTAACAACCTCAACTTCAACATTAATTGTTTTTCCTTCCAACATTATAGGTAAACTAGTGAGGACACCAAGAGGGCAAGATTCCCTTCCATGGAAGGCTACTAAAGTGTTTGGAGACTGGTTAAGGGTTGAAGAGCCAATGGCTTTCAAACATGCAACGGACATGATGCAAGTACATGCACCTTCTTCCACGACTGCTCGATGGATATTCTTACCATTGATCCTAACTTGGATAATCAAAGCAAGTTGGTGAGTGTGATGTGGGACGAAATTTTCTAGCTCAAAAGTGATAAGGCTCGAATTAGCAAGGTCAAATCCTCTGATACCAAATGGCAAATCCTTCCATTGTGATGCATAACTTTGAAGTACCTCATGTTATCACTCTAATAATTTTAAAGTTGTGAGATTTCAGTTTAAAGTCTAAGAACATTAGAGGTAACCATAGATCAAATTTTAAACTCTAGGATCTAGCCTTCCTAGGGTTCAGAGAGGACTCTCCCTATAAAATTTAACTTTGTTTTATTTATAAAATATTAGTCTAGTTATGATTATACAAATTTTATTGGTTTGGTGAGAATAATCACTTAATGAGATGGATAGTGAAATATTTGTTTGTCCATTGGGCTAAGGAGTCAAAAGCCAAGCAGGCAGGACTAGGATCAAGGTCAAAAAGTCAAATGTTTTCAAGGCAAGATAGGCAGGCCTTGAAGATCTTGGAAGGTTGATTGGTGAAGTGAATTAAATCTGAACAAATTAGAATTCTTTGATCCGAATTAGGAAGGAGTAGATAGAGTTCATTCGAAAGAGGGACAAATTAGGGGTTCCCTACTTTGGAAATCAGTAGAAAACATAGAAATGATAAAAAATAAAGACAATGTCCTTTTAACAAATCATGAAATAATACTCCTGATTTATCATTCAAATTTGGAACACATACAATAGATGCATGTAAATATAAGAAGACAACAATGACAAGTGGAAAATACTTCACTTCAATAGCTCATCACATGAATCCTGAAATATGATGCTAGATGATTGATCATGTCTGCTACTTGAACTTGCAACACAAAAGCCTTCAAGTATCTTATAATTTTGACTATAGAAAACTTCAACAATTTATTCCACAATAATACCTCAAAGGATGAAGTATTTATACAAATTCTAAACTAGAATATCTTGAAAAAATATCAAGATTGGTTTACAAATATCTCAAACTGTATTACATAAATAGAACTTAAATAATGGACACTCAAAACTAATGAATCTATTTGGCACTATACTTATGGATTGATGGTGACAAAGAAGATAATTCGAATTTGATAGCAACTCTTAGTTGATGATGAGGCATCCAAGTCACTAACTGTCTCCTTCCTTTGTGCATTCTGCTCTAGAAATTATGCAAAATTGGGGTCTAATGATACCTTTGTATATCTCAATATGAGATATATATGTAAAAATTGAAATATTTTATTGTATATAAATCTGTTTTTTAGATAAACCTCTCTTATTTTCCTAAAATTCCGCTCCAGTTGTTCACAATATACTTTGCAAAAATATTACTAAAACATAACTTTACACAATCTGAAACATAGGCCATGAAGATGTGCATGTATATCTCATTATGTAATACCTATGTAAAAAGTGAGATATTTTTTTGTATATGGGTCTCCTAGGAGAAAAAACCTTCTCTAGTTTTCTAAGATTCATTTCTGTTTGGCCACAAACTTCTCTGCAAAATGATGACTAAACAGGAATTTTTTGTAAAACGTGCTTTCAAATATTGTTTAATATTTCCAAAAACACAATGGTTGTTAGAAAAGTGAGAGAGGGTTTTGTAACTGGACATCTTAGGAACATAAACTGCCTTCAATTTTGAAAAATTAATCTTTTATTGGCTACAATAGTTTCTGAAAAACTATGAATTAAATAGGAAATTTTTGGAAAATGTCCCTTCCTGCTTTGTTTTTATCTTTTAACCTTATTATTCTTTTAACTGTTTTGAATTTCACTTCGGATAAAATTCATTGTTTTTGGTGAAATTTTTTTCATCTCTATTTACCATTTATTGCCTCTGTATTTTATTTTTACTTTTTACCTTAACTGCTCTATCACCTTTTCACTTTTACCCTTGAATGTGCAATTTTATCTCTCTGATCTCTCTCTGACTTTGATTTAATCCTTTATTTGTATACAAACTGTCTTTTTAAAATAAATCTATAAGATTTTGCCTTTATCTCTGTTTTCTAGGGCTAATCATCTCAATTTTTCCTTTATCTTTTGACTCTATTCCTTAAAATTTGGCTAATCTCTTAACTATTTCATCTTATATGCAGGTGGCATTATCTTGCTATGGGAGGGTTTTAGTAACCATCAAGGATCATGATTTGTTGCTCGTTAAGCTTGATCTTTCATCTCTAGTCCCTTATAATTAAAAAAAACCTCTCGATCGTCACCCAGACATTCATTAAAGCGTTCTTGGACATGTGAATGCATTTATAACCTTTCACCATTAAAATTGCACATAAAATCAACAAATTAATCCTTAAATCCTGCATGGAGGGCTTTTTCTGTGTTTATCAGGGTTTTCGGGTCTTTGGGGCACTTGAAGAGGCAGAAATGGTGTTTTGGGGCCTTATCGTAGAGTGAAACAGTGGTTTATCGTAGTAGAGGAATGATTTAACGCATTTGTGTAGGGGTGTGCAAGTCATTTTCGCATCGCGGGGTCAATGGGTAAGCGGTTTATCGCAAGCTCGAAGGGTGGTTTTGGCGCTAGAGGAAAAAAACCATTGGCGATTATTGCATGGGCTTTGGGCGATAAGCAGTTTTGTGGGATTGAATGTGATCCAATGATATGTGGCCACGTGGAGGAGAGATAAGGGCAAAACTGGTTGTTGATCGCGCAAGTTAAAATGCGATATGGTGTTGTGATCGTTGGATTTGGGGGCATCCATGCGAATGGTTGGGATCAAATGAGGAGTTGATTGGTGGATGGGGCGTGGGGCCCGAGTCTTGTTATATGGAAGGGTTTAGTTTTATATTAAAAAACCTTTGTTTTTTAATATAAAACAAATGTTTTATGATTGGTGGGGCGGGATTTATAATGTTTTTTGTTTTTAACCTATAGGGATATCGGCGGGTTTTATTTAACACATGGGGTAATTAAAACCATAGGTTAACGTTTAAATAATGGGTTTGTGGGATAGTTAAATAAATAAATTAATAAATATAAATGAGAAGGGGTATTATAAGGGTGTTAATAATTTATGTTAAAAATTAATAAAAAAATGAAATGTAATGAGATGAAAATACATAGAAATAAAATAAGTGTAAAATAGGCATTTTAGCATAAAAATTATCCCATTTTGATATTTACACATAAACTTAGGATAAATTGTATTTTGTGGGTTTTTTGAGTGTTTTATGTATGAAATGAGATTAGTTAAGTTGGAATTTTACTTTTCTACGAAAAAAGGGTGTTTTACTTAGGAAAAGGGTTTGTATTTTTGGAAAAGGGTGAATATGCTGAGGAAATGGGCTTTTATGAAAGGAATCCAATATTTTTAACCAATCAGTTATCAAGCCTTGGGTCTGGTCCCAACAGAATTCAGAGAGATGCTCTGAGCCTCTTTAACTGAAGGTTGTGAATACTGGATCATTATGGGGGAGGGGAAATTAGTAACTTACTTGATTATTCTTTATTACATGCCTTGCACAACTTCTTTCTACCTACCCATCATTATTCTAACATTTTTTACTTCATTTGCATGGGTGCATTTAAGCTTGCAACCCTAAATCAAATTTTCTTTTAAAGCATAAAATATCTAATTCTAACCTTATTTCATCTGAGGGCTCAGATTAAATTGTTGAGCTCCTTATTTATTCTCTAACTATCTACTAATTTGTCAATTTTAAACTGTTTGACAAATATTTATTTTCTATCTATAAACATGAAATTCAAAGCATGAAAAGTTAAGATTAAAATATTTAACTCATCATGGATTATGGAATTTTGAACAATATGCACATAATCATTACTTTTGCAGTAAAATTAAATTGTAGTGGCATTTTGACTTGCACACTTTCATGTTTTATTCTTTTCTCTTTTTTTTCTTTTTGGGTTCATTTTTCTATTCTTTTGATATTTTTTCTTTTCAAGACCTTTTATTTTATTTTAGGACTTTTACCCTCTTTTCATTTTTTTATTATTTTCCAAATATGGGAAAACAACTTACAGAAAGCAAGGTATGTACATATTTACAAGACTAATCATAGTCAATTCAAAAATTACGAATCTTATTATTATAGGATCCTAACACCTCCAAAGCAGACATAGTGGACAACTCCTGAGCCAAATCCTCAAAAATATTGTAATATTGAGTGGAACGGTCATTCAGGTTGTAGGAGGACTTTTGGAGCACACCTTTAGAGGATGGTCGTACAACAGGCTCAAAACTAGGCCTTTCAATATGAAGAGGGCCAGAAGCAGGCGAGGGAGGAGGACCATCTCTGATCTCTTTCCTCGCCTCTTGATGCGGTTGGGCATAATCTTTCAATATGATAGCAATAGAGACAGGTGCAACACCATTCAACATGAAAACTTGAGAGCGAAAAGGGGTGGATGACTTAGGTTGCTCCACCATTTGAGTTTGTTGTGATGGGAACGGTTCCTTAAGAACAACTAGAGTTCCTTGAGTGCCTTTGAGAAGTCGACTCACCTTGGCTCATCATGTATAGTCCTTGGTGTAATGTTCATTGTCACATATCAGACAAGGATACTTCGGTTTACGTTTCGAGCCATCATCAATATTGCTTTTAGGAGAATCTGGTTTCGAGGTATCGACCTTGGACTTGCCTTTACCCTTATTCTTACCTTTGGAAGCTTTATCTACCGAGGTAGACTGGACAAAATTCATGACTTCCGCGAGTTTACCAGGATTGGAAGGTGGCTGAGAAGTAATATCGGTTGAAGTAGTAGATTTTTGCTTCGCAGGATTAGGAGAAGACTTACAGGAAGTCTATGAAATAGAACCAATGATTCTGTCAACTGATGGTGTCTTTTGTGCTTTGGAAGTTCCACGTAGTGGAGCATCAGGCAAGAGTTCATAAAGTGTGCCAGATTGGGAATACACGAGATCGAGGTACCAAGCATGAGTAATGGCATGCTCCTAAGTAACACGTGCTCCCATAGTAATTTCCTTACCAATCAGATTGATAAAAGAGGTAGTGAACCAATTAGTCAGAAGTTGATAAGGGATTTCAAACTTGATCAAACGATGACGCTGCCTCCATTCATGAATATGATTAGAGATATGTGTGGCCTGGTCTTGTTTAAGGGATGTTAGGAGGTACATTACTGTTTCATAGAGAACCGGTAGCTAAAAGTGTGTGAGAAATGCCATTTCAAGAGAGTTGAAATCTTGAAAGATGCCACGGGAGAGTTCAATGTGCCACTTTGTAGTGGCACCAGTGAGATTCCTTTGGAAAATATGTAAATGAATAGAATCATCAACCCAGGAGTTAGAGGAGCACCATAGGTGGTATGCCATAACTTTCATCTGGGGGTCTTCTCCACATTTGCCTTCAAACTTGGGACAATTTCCATGGATCGTGGTGGGAATTGGGGGCCAATATGGATTATGAAGAATAGGATCATTTGTTAACTTTGACACATCAGGTAGTTCCAGTGTATAAAGGAATGTAAATTATGGATTGAAAAGCATCACAGGCCTTTGATAAAGACCAGAATTAGGGTTCCAACCAGGTAGAGAAATTTTGAGCCCATATGTTTTTTCCTAGAGGATTTGGTCCATAGGGGTTATAATTTTGGAATTTTTTCCCGTATCCCGGTTGAGGATGAAGGTAGTCATTCTGAGTGAACCAATAAGGTCCATATTAAGAAACATATGGATTTTGTTGCGGAATGAAAGAAATGCCTTGAGGTGGACCTTGTACCATTGGAGGTTGATCTTGGGAGACCATTGGTTGGCCTTAAGAAATGAAAGGTTGGATAGGATGTCCCTAAAAACCAGGCTAGCCTGAAGGAAGTAGACCAGGTTGTCCCAGAAAACCAGGTTGACCTGATGGTTGAGATAAGCCAGGCTGGCCCTGAAGACTAGGTTGACCCGGCTAACCAACAAAGGGTTGGCCTTGTTGCATAAGAGATGGGCCTTGTTGAACATAAGGTTGGTTCTGTTGCGTAAAATTTTTCCCCTGAGGTGGATAGGCTTTCTCCTGAGGAACATAAGATGCTCCTTGCTGAACATAAGGTTTACTAGTAGGACTGTAGGGTTGTCCTTTTTTGACCGAAGGTTGTCCTTATGGACCATGAGGTTGTCCCTGTTGGTACGTAAACTGGTTTAGGTGAACCAGAGCTTGTGGAATTTGAACATACAATGGACCTCATGGAAGAGGCCCATGGTAATAGACATGATTCCCATACTCATCATAGTATTGTGGTACATTTACTAGAGTCGGAATATGCTGAGAACCCTGGGGGAGGTAGTTCTGATGTTGAATAGCCATCATATATTGATCATATGATAAACCTCCCTGAATAGGATTAGAAGAGATAGGCGTATTACCAGTAGGTTGATGAACTATTGACACGTGAGGTTGTGATCCACTCACAATGGGCCGAACAAACATCGTTGAAGCATTGGGATGCATTCCAAAAATAGTGGAATATGACGGCAATGATGGAATCACACTAGCAGATGGTGTGGAAGAAGCCACACAAACAATGGGTTGGCTTGGGACATATGTGAAAATCGTGGAAACAATGGGAATCAAAGAAGATGGACATGACACAAATGACCCTATAGAAGGAGCTTCCATACTTGACCATAATAGGTTTTGATACAAGGATGAAGCACGAGAGATTATCTGCCCCAAAGAATGATAACCAATCGGGAAAGATGAAGGTTGAGAGGAAGACTGAGTCGTCACATAAGGAAAATTTTTCGAAGGGAATTGATATTCTCCTATAGATATGAAAGTCTCTTCACTACTTATAGGACTCAAGGCATCCATGTCGGATGAAGACATGTTGTCAGGGAAAATTTGGCAAGCGATAGAGGGAAAAGCACTGGACAATGGTGTCGCAGGTGAATTCAAACGTTGAGGGGGATATTCTCTCAAAAAGAAAAAAACATCCAGGGGCTTCCAGTTGATGTCAAATGAATCCTCAGTAGGAGACTGAGTGGCGATAGGTTGAATTCTTGGGAGGATAACACCATCAAGGTTTTGAGTCCCAATCGACTAAGGTGTCTCAGAAGAGACTCCAGGGGGAGAATCTTCACTACGAGGTAATGAAGAGGATGACAAAATGGGTGGTTCTACCATAGTGACATTGTCTAAAAAATAAGGAGAGAAAAGAGATGGTATATTCGAAACTTTAACAACAATCACTAAGGAATTACTCATGAACCAGCAAAAAAAATAGCTTAACGAGTGTGTAATCATGGGAAATCAATTTTATAACATTGAAACAAGACTTCTCCTTTTCATATTGTAAGAGTAGAGAAAAGGAGAAAAGGTGACTCTAGTCACTTTTAGTTTGAACGAGCTCGAAAGGAAAAGCACTCGATGATCTTTTCAAATTTTAAAGAGTCACAGAAAGATCGAAATGACTATTCAGGAACTCTAGGGAAGAGGGTGTACCAAGATCCCATGAACTACAATATACACCTTGGCGATCAAATGAAAGAGAAATGACCAAGGACTTAATGTACGTGCAGAGAGTCTCCCCGAATGTTGTGTTCGGTGTATCACGGTAACACTGGAATGGAATCGGCTTCCTATGGATAAAGGATTGAAACCTATGAGGGTCTCCCTTTATATACGTGATGGTACAGTGAGAAAAATTCCATACTAGCATTGTCAAATGTGATATTGAGAGTGATAGCTGCTAGGTTTGACACTGGAACATGTCACTATCCTAGACCTCTAAATGTGAGCATTAAGTTTTAATGCTTCCTTAGGTTGATTGAGTTAATTTTACGTTTTATCTTGAAATTATGTTTCAGTTTCAAGGCCTTACCAAATGTAATCTCAAACCTCTAATGCACAACTATATGAGAGAAAGAACACCATTCCATTTCGATGAAAATATATCTAAGAGAAGGATAGAGGTTCGCAAGAAAGAAATAATCAAGAAAATACAAGAATGACACTTTCCATTATTCTACCAACAGAGAAAAATGAAAACTTCTTTGTCTTTCACTTTTCAACGAAAAATGGAATATAAGCAATACAAAAACATTTCCAAATGAGAAGGAAGAATGCAATTTTTTGTTCTTTTAATAAGCGCTGAGCAATCAATGCAATTCTACAGTACAAAAACAAATACTAGATTTCCGTAGTTTCGAATGAGATTATTAAAACATGAAGATATCAACTCCAAGCACATGCAAACACGAACTCAAAACCAGACATGCATTTCTTCATGTAGAACAAAGGAATTTCAAGTCGACTCAACGAGCAATGTGATCTATGCTCGGGGCGACGGAGGGAGAGTCAAGTAGACACTAGATGACAACACGACAATCATACAATATGTAGAATCAAAAGAAAATACCAAGAAATCAGACAATAGGATGAAAATATGAATGAATAAAATGACTCATATACAGCTTGGATACTCAACGAACATGTGACCAAACAAATGATTCAAGACACATAGAAGCCCTAAGGATGAAAAATCCACACTGATCAGATGAGAGAGAAACAATCGAAATGAACGAGACAACAAAGTCAAGAATCAATCCAAATGGATCAATTGAGGGATAAACAACTAATCCAGAGGGTAAGACACACTGGAAACTCAAGAAAGAAGCCCAAAAACTAACCCTACATGAATCAACATGATTATTCAGTTATATTCAACGCTGATCAGGAAAAATTGCACCTGTGCCAAAGGCAACTCACGCCTATGGGTGAAACTGTCAGAAAAACAACAGCGCCAAGCAAGGAAACAAAGGAAGGAGGAAAGGGAAACTGAGAAAAACTAGACTTTTCACTCCAAGAAGAGGTCAAATGGCTTGAAGCAATCAAACAAGAAAAAAAAAGCAGAGAAATGATGATATGGCCAAAGTTGGATAGACAAGAAAAAATCAAAACGAATAACGAGAGACGACAGGCACACTAATCCCCACTGGAGTCAAAAAATTGTTGTGAAGGAAAATCCCCTCTACGGATAGAGGCGATCCCTCCAGCCTTAGGGTGGGTATAACAACAAGGGAACATGCTGAATTCCTAAATTCCTAGTTTGTATATGAAATATGGACTGGAACAGATATCCTACCTCATTCCAATTATTTTGTCGTGGAACATTGCAAAAATCCCTCGATCCGTGTCTTCACGCCTTACGCATCATTGGTGACGATCTTCATGAACCTGACCAAAGATAAAACAAATGCTGACAGCATAAAAACACATATATTCATCTACCACTATCCAACTAGTCAAGGAGAGTTAGACACTTTGAATATAAATGGAAACAAAGTTGGAACCAGAAACCAATCATGTAATATTGATATATGAAAAAGAATTTTACAACCTACGCCTTGAAGTTGTAGACCTCCTTTGACGGGTTCAGTCGGGTATGTCTCCAAGCCTTCGTCTATTGTTCAGCTCAATGAGGCGGTGGGCTTAAACTCTTTCTCACAATAATGGACTCTTCTCTACTCTCTTCAATACACTAGCTATACTATTGAATAATAAGCTATATGAATCAATATGAGGAAGAAGAATTTATAGAAGAGGACGAGGAGGTTTGAGATCCACATAAGGTGGAGGAGAGGTCTATCCCATTAGGAAGTTTCACATTTGTAGGAACTAATAGGCTAAAGGGAGAAACTTGACTTGATCCAGTTGAATAAACAACCATGACTCTACCCACAAAGCTATTAGATCATGGAAGATTCATTTCTATTTCAAAAAATTTCCAAAAGTAGCTCGACACAGGTTCTCTCTAGAGATAGAGTGACCACGATGCTAGGCTCAGTGTAAATTTGTCCATGGGTGTGAGTACATAACTATCTAATAGCATCGACCCAAAAGCATAGGTTTTTTAGGGTCTACTTGAGGAATGATTAATAGATATTATTTTCTTGACATGTCAAGGGATGCAATGACATTCATGGCAATGTATGAAAGTACACAGGGGTCACTGAAATGGTCTTCCAATGTTCGGAATGGGGATTTTAGGGACGGGGAAAAAATATTGTGTAACAAATGGGTGCACTAATCCAATTGGATATTGGTGTCCGCCCACCTATTCCCCCCAGACCTCCCGCAAGTTTCATTAGTTTATTTGTTTATAGGAGAATTTACTATTTTTAGTAATTTTTCGGGTCTTGAAATTTCAGAGAATTTTTGACCCCCTAAATGATTTTTTTGAGGTGCGCAACAGGATCTTATCCATGTATATGAGCCTGCCACAAATCTGTATTAGTTAGAGAGACATTTACAAAGAGGTATTGTACATGCCAAACAGAGATAATATGACCAAGTTATGACCTCGAGAAGTTGATTTCCCAACTAACCCCAACGGCACTAAAAAACTCTTGGTGTTCCATCTTCTTGCGTTAGGGTTTTGGTTAATTATGGGTTTTCCTAGTTGTTAAATAATAAAAAGGCCCTTGAGCATCATTTTAACACAGTTTAGAGGCATATATATGCCACATCTCTTCTTAAAGATAAGCTATCATCACCCGAACTAGTTTATTTCCATTTTGTATGTAAGCATGTTTTAGATCTTTGATATTGATAAAATGAAGTGTTATTTTTGTTGCGTCTCTATTTTTATGGTTATATATGTATTTTTTTGCATTATTTTTAAATTTCGAAATAATGGTATTAGAGCAGTCTTCTCTTTCTATTTTTTTTTTATGTTCCCAATGAGGTTAGGGTATACAGAGTTAGGGCTCAAACTCGTTGAACCTTTGCAAGGCCAACCTTGCAAGCTCCGACATCCTCCCATGAAAAAATAAAAGAAAGATGAGGGAGCAATATATCCTTTCAAAATATCACTCAAAGAGGCCCTCGAGTGAAAGAGGAATGTGATGATGGACAAATTTTCCTAGATCCTTCAGCGGCTACCCATAGGTGGCGCGTATTCTTTTGGCAACCACTTTGGAAGTGCCACTTCCTTTAAGGTACAAGTGAACTTTTTCATCCCCATATTTGAAGGCCAAATACATATGGATGTCGTAGATAAATGGTTAAATCTTTTGGAAGGATACTTTTCGGTTCATTATTTTTAGAACCAGGAAAATATTACTTTTTCACTCCTCAAAGCCACCCCCCACATCTAGGACTGGTGGGAAGCCAACTGTGAAAAGAGAGATGAGAGTGGACCCTCACTATTTTCAGCTGCACCCACATGGAATTCTTTCTAGGATACAAACATGGAACAATATTACCCTGTCAGGAGCTATGAGGTTAAATACAAAAAGTGGATATCGCTACATAGGGAAGGGGCTAAGATGTGATAGAGTTGACAAATATTTTTCATACCCTTTGCACAAAATTGGGTATCAAGGATTATGAGAAGAATTTGGTACTCAAGTACCGCAACTATCTACATAAGTATACCCAGAATGAGATGGAGTTTCTCGACCTCTCATCGCTTGGTTATGCCTATGAATACACTTACATGATTGGGTAGAAATTTAAATAGAAGAGATACTTTGGATCGACGTATTAGGAGAAAGGGAAAAGCACCCCCAAAATGCATAGAAAATGACAAAGCAAAGGTGGGTAATCCAAGACAACCCACCGAAGCCGCAAGAAAAGAAAAACACCATGAAGACAAAGCAGGACATGGGGAAATGGCATGAGTTCCATAAGAGCCTCACTTACAACGCAAGTGAGTGTCGAGCGAAGTATAGTCATTGGTGGTCGAGCTAAAGGATTTCGAATTAGATGCATGTTCCTACTATGAGTTAGAACCTGAAAAGGGGAATAATAAAGGGAAGAAGGTCATTGACATGGATGCCAATGCCACCATTTCCACCACCAACATCCATAAGGATGATCCTAGAGATCCAAAGGAGAGGGAGTTCCTATTCCACTCACATATGTAGGTGAAGGGTTCTCTACTGTAGTTTATTGTCGACATTGGGATCCAAAAGAACCTCATTTTATCAAAGGTCATGAAGCGGCTCCACCTACCAACTACCACACACCCATAATTGTACAACATCGAGTGGCTTCACCAAGGATGAGATCTCTACGTTAGCTAGAAATTCCACCTTCCCTACAATATCCGAGCCATTCACATATGAGTTAATTTTTTATGTTTAGCCTCTTGAAGTTTGTGATGTATTATTAGGCCAACCATACCAGTGGAAGTGGCATGTTGTGTATGAGTCTAGGCCTTGCACTTTTATTATGAATTTGGGAAATAAATTGTACAATATATTGGAGGTAGCATGATCCAAAATTTGTAGGAATGCAATAGAATAAAGATATAAAAATAAACATAGAGATGCAACAAAAATAAAAATGCATTTCATTAATATCAAAGAGCTAAAATATTCTTACATATAGAATGGAAATAAACTAGCTCGGGCGATGATAGCTTATCTCTGAGAAGAGATGTGGTGGCTAAATACCTATGAACTATGTTTCAATGAGGCTTAAAGGCCTGTTTATTATTGAGAAACAATGGGAAACCCTAAACATCTAAAAACCTAACCATAGGAGATGAATCAAGAAAACTATTGGCCCTGTTGGGGTAAATTTGTACATCAACTTCCCGGGGTCGTAAATTTGGCATACGATCTCTATTTCACGTGCACAATACCTTTTTAGAAATATCTATCCAAGGAATAAAAATTTCGACTGCAAACATCAAAGAAAAAAAATAATATCCTATTTTCAAAAAAAAATCATTTAGGGTGTCAAAATGACTCTGAAAGTGTAGGACTCAAAAAAATATGAAGATAGTAAAACATGCTACAATTAAGGAGACTGAAAAAATGAAAGAAAAAATGATGGGGGTCTAAGTGGAATAGGTGGGTGGCCACCAATACCCACCTGGATAAATCCTCCCCACGTTATGAATAAATGGTCCCCATTGCATTGAGTGCCTCCATGAGATGGGGAAACTTCTGCTGAACTTGTACCCTCGTGAGCCACTTACCTTGGTGCAGGAGTTAGCCAACTTTGGAAACCTAATATAGTTGGATATTCTGTTGGAGAGTTTTTTTTTATATTTGTTTCCATGATACAATCAGTTGTGGGCTATTCCATACATTTTTGGTTTATACCTATTGGTGTGAGTTGTTTTGTAATGTCTTATTTACCTAGTAATGGTGGAAATTATGGTAGAAGTTGGTCCACATTGAACATTGGGTTCAGGTGAAGGAATGGTGGAATGATGAGCTTGAAAGCATTGTACCCTAATACCTTAGTAATGGTGTAAGGCCCAAATCGAAGCATTTGAATATTTTGGTGAGGCCTAGTCAGGCACTCCTTCTACAAATGTAGCCATACTTTGTCGCCCACCTATAACTTGTGCATCACTCGATGATGATCATGTCGTTGTTTGTAATTAACATTGGCTCTCTCCAATATGTCATGGACATGCTCACAGATATGTTGAAGGTGCTCAATGAAGATATTGTCCCTGTTGAATTCAGACAAGATATGAGCTGAATATGTTTGAGTAGTTGCAATTGGTATGGCCACGTCAATGGGACATAGTGGTTGGTATCCCAATCCCACGTGAAAGGGGTAGTGGCAACTTGAGCTATGGAGAGCTCTATTGTATCTCTGTTGGACATAGGAGAGGATTTCATCCCATGGGCATGGATGCTTCAAGTTGTACATGCACATAATGTCTATGATAAACCTATTTAAGACCTATTTTTGGCCATTAGTTAGGGGGTGGAAAGCTATGGACTTAGTGATCTTGGTATCCATCATCAAATAGAGACTTAACCAAAATTTACTAAAGAACCTACTATCCCGATATGAGATAATGGATTGAGGGATCCAAAAGTTTACACACACTCGTTCAAATAATATCTTAGCAGTGGATTCTTCTGAGATACTCTTCCTTTGGGCAACCAAAATTGACCTCTTAGAGAATTTGTCGACGACCATGAAAAAAAGTTGTTTATATCCTTAGTATAAGGAAGGCCCAACATGTAATCCATCAATATAGATTACCAAGGTTGAGAAGGGTTAGGAAGAGGAGTTTATATGCCTTACTTCTTGATGATTAGTTTGGAAATGGCATAGGCTTTGCAGGATCTGATGTACTTCTTGACATCTTGCCGAAGGTTTTGCTAATAAAAATACTTTAGCAACACTGCCACTATTTTCGCTACCCAAAAATGTCTAGCAACCTGAATGTAGTCCGAATCCCAAATAATCTTGGCACGCGTGCTTGAAGGAACACAAAGGTGTCCTAGGTGGCATAACAGTGCATTCTAGAGGTGAAAATTTGGAACTAACTTGCCTTCTAGAAGAATCTAGTATGTGTTGTGAAATTTTGGATGGCTCTTGTAAATATGCAACCAACCTGAAGTCTCATGTCTACAAGAGCTGAGCATGGTAGTCAATGTGAAGATCGATGGTCAGCTGGGGTAGTCTGCAACATTGTTGGTGTTTCCCTTCTTACAGTTAATGTTAAAATGGAACTGTTGGAGGTATGTGGACCATTTTTTATGGCAATCAGTATGTAACTTCCCTTGTGTATATATGAGATACATGGGTCAATGTTCTATTTGGATGATCGTTTCCTTCCCCATAATGTAATTCTTCCATTTTCGGCATGCCTGTAAAATGGAATCCATCTCTTTGTCCTAGGTGGGATACTTTCGAACTGTGTTTGAAAGTGTGTCACTGTGATATGGCACTAGATTCCCTTTTTGAGTAAGAACTGCACCAATAGCAAGGTCAGAGGCATATTTCTCTATCTCAAATTGTTGTTGCAGGTCTGATAATGTAAACATTGGTGCAAAGAAAAGGAAAATATTTAACTCCACAAATGCATTATGTTGGGATTAAGACCAAAATAACATTGTTTCTTCTCCCTTGGTGACTTCAATAAAAGGCGAAGTGATATGAGAGAACCTTAACACGAACTTGCGGTAGAAATTGGAAAGGCCTAGAAATCTCTGTAGCTCTGATGGGCCTCTAAATTAGACATAAAATAAAGCCCATATAACCTTTCTTATGCCCATCTACCTTCTTTATGCACATAAAATGATATATTGAAGCTCTCCTTTTGCATATATAATTTTTTCTTGTGCTTTAATAAGTTCTTAGGAGGGATTAAAGGTAGTTGCATATTTTTTCCTAATATTGGTTATTTTTGTAGAATGTTGTGTGAATATTTGGCAGATTATACAGATTTGGAGAAGGAGATGATTTAGGGTCTTTCTCCCTGCCACTAGAAAATCGGGATTGGAGAATAAATGAGCACAACATCAGGAAATTAGGGGGAGATCTTGGAAAGATTGAATGGGATTGTCCACCCTCCTTAAATCTCAAAGGCAGCAAAAGGATCCTCATGAGATCCCCCTCCAGTAATTCCAATTCCATAAGTAGCCAAGCAACTCAGGACCAAGTGCACTCAAGCCATACTTCACTTGGAGTCTCTAGCAAATTGAATTCCAAGAGGTAGCCAAGAAACTGAAGACAAAGGGCACTCAATATATGTTTACTTGGAGTCAAAGTGGACTCAATCACCATTTTCAAGGGAGTTGTTGTTAGCTTCCCTATGGAATAAATGGAGCAGAGCTAGAGCTAGGAAGGAGTTAGTTAGTTAGTTAGCCAGTGGGTTGATTCTAGTCGATTCCATTTTATTTTTCAATTCCATTCAGAAATTTTGTTGCAAGCTATTAGGCTTTTGCTGTTAAGACCTTTCAGATGTAATAAGGCTATATTATTAATGCAATGAGTATTCATATGACTTTCTATTGATCTATTTCCAGAGAGTTGGGCTCGTGCGTTAGGGCCCAACCCATGTGCCTCAAATTCTCTGTTGTTTTCATCATTTCCTTTATGTCATTTAGCTAGTTTTGTTTTTGCCATTTATTTAGTTTTATTCTTGAACAATTATCTAGCTTCTGATAGTTTCATTGTTGTTTAGTCTTTTCTTTCATTTTGTTGGTGTAGTTCTTCATTTTATTACGAGAGTAAGAGAGTAGAGGAAAAATTAAAAATATGTGGTCAAGCCTTCCCCTCTCATATTTGTCAATAGAGCTCGAGCACGGTTGACCTCCCCACAGGCCAAAAAAAAAAGGCTTTTTTTTCACTGTTTTATCACGCATTCTTTTTTGTTTTCCTGTGCATGAATCTGTTGTTTTGTTTGCAGGAATTGATGTTAACACCCTAGAGTAGCTCTGTGGTGCCTTTCCACTTCATTTTCCATCTCTGTCTTCATGGTTGAACACTACTCTTATGCCCTCATTCACCTCCTTTTATTCTCACCTTAACATTGTACTTACCCTTCAAGCCTTCTTTTTTCTTCTCCGTTCACAGCTGCCTTAAGTTTTTTAGGTAAAACACGTGAAAAACCATTCAAAACCACTAAAAACCTAACCTCTGCCTTTGCTCCTCTAGTATCTCGCCACTGTACATCGCACTTCACAAATTGCAACATTTGGATTTTACCTTTAACACTTACTGTTTGTTCCTTGTGATTGCGATATTGAGAAATTGCAAATCATACTTCACACCCTTTACCTTTTACCTTTAACATTTACCGCTCATTCTTTGCGATTGTGATATTGGAAATCGCAAATCGCACTTTGCAACATTTACCTTTTCTCCCTTAACACTTATCATTGATTCCCACGATTGCGATATTGGGAAATCACGCCCCATTATTGGTTCCACTACCACGTCACAGTCACAAATCGCCCTTCGCATCATTTAGCTTTTACCCTGAACACTTACCTCTCGTTCTTTTGATCGCGATATTGCAAAATTGCAAATCGCACAATTTAAATTTTTGCATAACACTTACCGCTCATTCTGCCAATGCGATAACTCTGCCACATCACTCATCACACTTCACACTTCACAGAAATTACAACATCACAGATCACAACCAGAAAATTTCACCACGTTGCAAATCCCACTTCACACATTTTAGTTCATTCTTGTTAATCCTGATCGCTATTTCTTTAAACTTGCGATATTGTGATTCGTGACCCCCCATGTCACTCGTTGCACTTCACACTTCACACAAATTAGTTCATTCTTGTTAGTCCTTACTATTAGTGATCAGTATTTTTCAGTATATTTAGATGACTATAGGATGGTTATAGTTTTCTGCAAAACAATATTCCTTGAATATCTTGAATTTTAGAAATCTCACTGCCTTCATTATCCTTATAATTGTTTTTTCACTATTCCTCAGTTTGCCATATCAAGGTCACCCTATTGCTCCTGAAAGACTCCTTATGGGCTTATAATCCTCATTTTCATCCTTCTTTTCTACCTAAGACTTCATTGCCCTATTTTCCTCTGTCAATAAACTCCACCCTCCCTCTAGGATTTCTTGTTTCCAACTCATTCCCATGTCCCTTTGGGCATAATAACCTCCAACAATACTCTATTTTCACCTGAAAATCTCTAAGTCACGTTTCATTCAAAATCAGGTCAAAGGACACTCCCACTAGGTCATTAGGGTTTTTACATTTTTTAAGGTTATCCTTGGATGTTTTAGGCACTTATTTTCCTTTTCTAGAATCTCGTTCAGATTTAATTGAAATGTCAAGACATGGTTATTCAAGAAGGACCTAAAATTTCCAAAGAGGATTACCTTCTCAGTTCAAAGTTTGCAAATGAGAAAAATGGAAAAGTTTAACACTTCTGTAGGAGTGTTGAAATATTTATCAGCAAAAGGCACTGGTGAGGTAGACTGTCTACTCCTAAATGAAAAAAACTTAGAACAAGGTAAAGAGGAAAAATATTTGTCTTGTAGATGACTATGGTTATGAATTGGTTAATCCATTTGAGTGCCAAAGTAGTGATCAATTACAAGAAAATGACATAGAGGAGGCATAGAAGACCAAACATGAAGAAAGTCTATCAGAAAATATTGATGGAATATGGAAAAAGGTGAGGTGAACTGGACATAAATGAATGAACTTGGAAGGGCTACAGAGAACTTAGAAGACAACACTAATGATTGCTATAAAGAACTGGAGACACCTAGGGTTTTGAAAAAGATAGCCAGAGAAGGTGGAAAAGGTGAGTTGAATTCCATGGTGGAAACAAGAGAAGATTTTGAAGATGCTGCTATGTGTAATCATCCTAAAGTTGTCAAAATGAACTTGTCATGCCTCAAGGAGAAAAAGAAAAGCTAGTTTAATGTTTTCAGTCACCTGCAAGAAAAAGTGTCAAATAATATCAGTGACAAAGTAAAAAGATTTAAAAAACATTAGAAAGTGGGTTTCAAAGTTAAATTAAATTTAACTTGGCTATAAAAGCTCATCAAACACTTCAAAGGAGTCATTTTTTCCTTTCAAGATATAAAGAGCATTCAAAAGAAAAGAATTTGTGAGTTTTTGAAACAAAATCGGGCTAAGTTTCGTGGCACTGCGCGCTTGGCTTGGCACTGCGTGTTTGGGAGTTGGCGCTGTGCGTTTGCTATTTTTTCTCCATGAAAATTCTAAAGGTGTTGCACGTCTGGGATCTGGCATGATGCGCTTGGAGGAGCACTATGCTCTTGCCTGAACAAAACCCTATGAAGTTTCCAAGGCGTTGCGCACTTAGAACTGGTACTGCGTGCTTAGCTTGGTGTTGTGCCCTCATCATTGGCGTTGCACACTTGGAAACAGAGGGTTTCTCCCTCCTCCAATCACTCAAATCAAGTCAGATTGCTTCTAAATTTTGGCTCAAGTCTTATAAGGCACTGATAAGAGGTAAGTGCATTCCATAACCCATTTTGAAGCTATTTTGATCATCATTTAATCAATGAAATGAAACCCTAGTCAAACCCTAATTTTTAAGCTCGAAATCATTGTTTCATCCCTACTTCATCCTCCTTGAATAAAATCAGTCATGAGCAGGGGTCATTTCATTTCTTGAGGGTTTTCATTCATCTTGCTTGTCACAACATCCATTTCCCTTTATTCACTCATTCCCTTCATTTTCAAAGCACCCATTTCATTACCCTCCCTTCATCTCATTTCACATCAACCCTAGGGTTTCCAAAATAAAGTTTATAGTGTCTTAGGGTGAAGAAAGTGGTGGTGAGGAAAAAATTCCAAGGAGGCATGATCACAAGGGAGGGAAGATAAACAGATTTGAACCCCTCAATACAAGGGAACTCATGGCATCTCCTCTTACTGTTTCCTGCTTCAAACATGTAGGCTGCTTTGAATTTTGTGAAAGGTGCAGAAAGTACAAAACCATCCAGAGCTAACAAGACTATTTATCCTTAATCTGCATGAAAAACAAGTTAATCTTGCCAGGGTAACCTTTGAGATGTCTACAAATGCCATTACTGCTGCCATAGGGATACCAAGTGTGGGAGAAAAGTGGTTAAAGCAAGAAAACCTAGACATGAGTTACTTTGAACCATACCTTAAACCTAGGCATAAATATCATGACAAGTCCATCTTCTTTTTTTCTCATCTACTTGATAGATATGCACCTATGATGAGGATAATAATGAAGTATTTCACATGTGAGGGAAGTTTCTCTCACCTAATCTACTCATACCACATCCGTCTTCTTATGCATTTCACTAGAGTAAGGATGTTTCATATACCATATTACCTTTTCCATAGCATTGACGAAATGGCCTACATTGTTCAAAAGAGAGATTATCCTCAAAAAATGCAAAGCCTATTCCATCATTCACTTATCAAGATGGTGGTTATGCACCAGCTCTAGCAGAAGAACATTCCATGGGATACCTTCATTTCCCATGAGGTTTTCACTACTCCACATGGCCATCATCAACAAGATATTCCTTCATCTTCTCATCCTCCCATTCCCACTTCTGCATCACTTCCTGCTACTCACATTCCCTCACCTCATGATGACCCTTCCACATCACCTTTCCACAATCCTTCACCCTCATATCATAATGACAGAGCATCAAGCAGTGATGGGAACATTGAGATAGATGGCACTAAAATGAGTGACATAGAAACTTTTCCTTTGACATACCAGAGGGGCTACAAGCATGTGTTTACTACAAATGAGGTTCAAAGGGTCATGCCTTCTTCACGAGAAAATCAGCTTGATAAGGGTAAGGAAAAGGTTGCAGAGCAGGTCATTGTTGAAAAGGATGATGAACATGAAACTGAACAAGAGTTTCAAATTATTGACCTTGGGGATGAGGATGAGGAGAGGATCACTAATATGCTGATCAAGAGCAAGGATACTAGATTAGTTAGCTACAAGCTAATCTTGGTAGGGCAAAGAATGTGATCAACTTCCTTGAGTTAGAAAACCAGCAGTTAGAGATAGAGAAAGCCATCAGTGAGGTCAGGGAAATTAGAGCTCGAAAGGAGGCCAGAAAGGCCAATTCTATGCTAGATGAGACCTTGGGAAATTTTCATGAAAATAAATATGAGGAAGAACATATTCTTAGGAAGAGGCCAAGGAAAATTGGGTTGAAGAAGGCTTTAGTTGGGGAAAGGCAAAGAGAGACAGAATTGGTAGAACAACTCACTCCAAGTCATGAGCTTCTTTCCATGGAATTCAGTTGTGATAGAGAATATTATGTAGACAGGGCCAATTTACACCTAGAGGGTCAACTAGAGAATGCAAGAGAGACATTGACATGTAGAGAAATATGGCAAAGCATTATGCCATGAGAAACCGGATTGGAAGGGCCAAGCTCAAATGAACCCTTGCAAAGGTTCAGGACTTGATCGAGGAAAAGGAGAAATAAAAGCTTGAAATCCTTTCTGATGTGTCCCTCCAAGCCCCCCAACCATGATTAGCAAAGAAAAATCCATTTTTGGCACATTTTTTCACAATTTTTATTTCTAAAAGTTTGGCTTGCAGAAAGAAGGGCCAAACGCATAGCGCCACTAGCGATGTGCTATTTTTTGGGGCACTCAAATGAAAAATGGTTTAAATATTCATGTTCCTCATGCTAAGGACATCATCTTCATAACATTTTAGAACATTTGGAGCAAACCTGGTCCCTCAAAAGGGCCAAAAACTTGCGAAACATCACCTTTCTGCCCTCTTTTCAGCATTGGCGCTCTGCACTGAGAAGTATTGGGAGAATTGATTTTTGACTAGGAAAATGGGCACCATTTTCAAAAAATAAAGGTAGCCCTGGAAGCTAGACAGGCTAGGCTTTCCAATGAGCTATCATGGAGCTCATTTGGACACCGGGAAGGCCTCCAAAGCTCAGTTGCAAAACAGGTGATGTTTCCAGTCTTGGCGCTATGCCCCTGTACCTTGGAGTTGTACCCTTAATAGGAGTTATTGCATAAGATATTTTGGAGCCTTAAAGTCAATATTTTGCCAAAACTAGCTTAGATTGTTATGTTAGAAGTTATTTTTGCAATTAATGAGTTTTGGATATTTTTCCTTGGGCCTTGCATGGTCTAAAAGGTCAAATGCATTTAATATGTAATAAATGACTTCTAAAACCCTAGCTAGGTTTTAATTCCTCATTTTGTAGTTAAATACTACACGTAATGCTTCATAATTTTTTTGGGTTGATTGTTGAGCTCAATATGATATAGATTTTGAGTTGTGAAGAAGTTGGCTTTGGAGTTTTGTGACTGTTTTTGGAATGAACTATAGATTTTGAGTTGTGAAGAAGTTGGCTTTGGCGTTTTGTGACTGTTTTTGGACTGAACATCAATGGAGCAAGCACATTCATAGGATTCATGGACTTGTTTAAATGGTGATGTTGTTCTAATCTAGTTATTGTTTCCTCTTACGTTTTCCATATTGTTCAGCCTTTCTCTTATGACAGAGTAGAAATTTTAGATTAAGATATGTTGTTGAGAGGCACCTTAAATATGTATACTTTTTTTTGTTCAAATTTTTTCCTTTGCTAGGTCTGATTGAAGAATTCTTAATTTCTCTTTGATTCCACTTAGCTTGTTGTCTTGAAAATGATTTAATGGATCCAAGCCAAAGAAGTTTATGGTATGCCCTATCCTTTGGTGTAGCTTGAAACATTGTTTTTAAGGCCTTTTCTTAGAGTTTGCTTACCAGGTTTTAGGCTAAAGAAGTTTATGGTTTGCCCAGTCCTTTAGTATATCTTGAAAAGTCACTTTGAAGGTATTTTATAAGTCTGATTGAAGAAACTTTGGAGTTCCCTGCTCTTTTATCATCACTTATATGTTATCTTGAATGTTTTCTTTCTCTGAAAGTGAATAACTAGAGAATTTAGGAGTTCCCTGATCTCTAGGGTGTGCTGGATTGTTGTCTCAAAGTTTACTTGATAAAACTAGTCCAAAGAAGTTTATGGTGTGCCTTGTCCTTTGGTTCTTTCTTAAAACATGGTGATCTTAAAGACTCTTCTTGTTCTATTATATGATAAAGGATTCTTAACTGCCCTTTAAACCTACTACACTCACAATTTAATGTTCATTTCACATCCACCTAAGCTATTAAGATCCATTTGGCTTTGTTAAGTTTCCCTACGAAACACCCTTGATTTATTGTTGGACTTTTCAAGCATTTCATAGACCCCATAGCCCAATGGTTTAAATTTCTCTTACTCTATTTGTTCTTCTTGATAAGCAACCTAACCAAACAAAACAAAATAAGCAACCCTATCATTTTAACTAGCCTAAAATCAATACCCTAAATCAATCAAGTTACATCTTTTACACAAATATAGAGAGAGGCCTCTCTGAGTTCAAGAAGGCTAGGTCCTAGGGCTCCAAATTTGGTTTGATGCTACCCTTGTTCATTTCGTCTTGCCAATCTGACAAATTACAGGGACCTAACACTTACTGCCATCCCTTTAAACTTGCAAAGTTGCGAGTGCAACATCGCACATCACAAATTTTGTCCTCCATCGCACTCTACCATTGCATTTTTAAGTTTCGTTCACTTCAAAGTCATTTATCATGCTATCATAAAGTTTTATAAGGCTTTCACCCCCTCTTTCCACTGCCAAACCTTGTTCCATGTGTTAAACCCCCCATTAGCCTCTTTTAGCCCTTTTCTTCCCTCCAAGCTACAAATTAACTCTTTTTAATTAGAATTAAGTCATGTATAGCCTAGTTGCATGGATAGACACATGGTAGATAGATCATAGAATAAGTAGAGTGCATTTAACCGTTTGGCCAAGTTAAGTGTGGTTTAGGATTAATTTATTTTATGCTATTTTTTTCTGAAAATTAAATTAGTTTCCTTCCTGCCATTTATTTTCAACAGTTTAATTTAGTTTCTTATAGTCATTTCCTTCCTGCACATTAAATTATTTCCATTTCCTTCATTTCCTTTCTGCAATTTAGTTTAGCTTCATTGAAGTGTGAAATAGTTGACTGAAAACCCCTAGAAGTAGCACCCTTTTGTAAAGCAGAAGTGGATGACATGAATAGAATGCATCTATTGTGTATATAGCACTTTCACCTCAAATTTTGTACGAACCCCAGGTTGATAAAGTAAAGTAGGGCAGCCCCTGGGAGTTGCAGCACTCTTGGTGCAATACCAGGGCTCACCACTTCTTGGTGCCGTTGTTAGGGAGGTGTCTAGTATATGTTTTGGTTTTGTTTTTAGCATTGTTTTCTTCTTTCATTTCTTTTCATACCATTTTAGAAATATTGAAAAAAATACAAAAAATATCTGATTTTCATGCCTCGTAGGACTATGAATACCCAAAGACAAATCTTACCTACAACCCCCACATCACCTCTTAGCCACCCTTGACTCTTCTTTAGTGGTAGTGAGATTGAACCCCCTATAGGAGAGCCTTTTGAATATTTTGAGGATCCTGTTGGGGAAGAGGAAGAAGACCTTGTTTTAACTGAGGAACCTACTTCACCTATCTTAACCATGTCTAGGACCTAGAGAGCCTTTCCCATAAGAGAGGTAGATGGGGAAACTAAGATGAAAAACATTAACCTCTCAACTCTTCCACACTTCCATGGAATTACCTCTGAGTACCCTGACACATTCATGTTTGAAACTGCTATTGTTTGTAGGACTTATGACTACATGTCTAATGATAAGAAGTTGAAGCTATTCCTATTCACCCTTAATGATGTAGCCTTGCACTAGTTCATGGGTCTGCCTAGGGATAACATCACTACCTGGGCAAAGATGGAAGAGACCTTCAACATAAATTACAAAGAGTATTGTAGGTCCAAGGAAACTAAGGATGAGATATTTAGGATGACTCTAGGGCCTGATGAATCCATAGAGGATTATGAAGAGAGTTTTCAATTGAAGTATAAGTGAGCCAAATTTACTCTTGATCCTGACTCACTTAAACTTGTACTTCTTCGAGGGATCAATGAAGAGATGATAGAAACCTTGGATATGTTATCAGGAGGAGATATCTACCAACAACCCTATGAAAAAATCAAAACTATCTTCTGGGACCATTCTAGGGCATTTAGGAAGAAGGTAAGAGCTAGCCAAAGTACATCCAATACCCCTTCCTCTTCCACCTTCATAAAACATGAGATTGGAAACATTCTAAAGGACTTCAAGAGTGAAATGCTGCACAACTTTGCTTTGCAAATGGACACAATGCAGGTCAAAAAGAAGCAAGAGGAAGTAGAGAGAGCTCTGGCCATATTTTGTCGTAGATGTACTAGGAAGCACCCAAGAAATGAATTTGCACTAAATTTCATAGAGGTTTGCTTAGTCTGTGAAGCGAATCATGCCACAGACAAGTGTCCCTCCTTACCTGGACTTAAAGTTGTATATCAAGGTGGGGAAACAATGCCAGATAAAATCTGTTTCATCAACCATAGAAGGACTCAAGGCCCTCGACCATATCAACAAGGTATGCATGGTGCACCTTACTCTTACTATTACAACATGCAACCTTGGTACACTACCACTCCTCCATTCTAGTCTACACCTCCTACTTTTCCATCTCAACCTCAAACCCAATCTTGTCAAGATGATTGGCAAGGACCTTGTTGGGAAAATCCTCAACATCCTCAATATTTTCGTCAATATCCTCCATACCCAACACCATGCTATCCCTACCATCCACCTCGACCACAACCATACCCTCAACGACATCCATCTCATATATCCGCCCCCACTCAACTACCTATACCACCATTTACAAACCCACACCATGAATTATGTCAGCCCACTTACAATGTTGAGGTACATCACTACCAAACATATCCTCTTGATCTAAATGGTTTGCATCTTAGTCCAAGAAAGGCATTACAAATAATATATTTTCTCAATTTCATTGAAGGACAACATCAAGAAGAAAAAGATCCAAATGAGGATATCAAAAGATCAAGGGTTGCACTTGATGAAGAGCCGACATCAAAATCAGATGTTGAGAAAGTTTCCTCATGTTTACCAGCATTTCCTCCATGTGTTCAAGAGAACAATCAGAAAAAAGAGGAAGATTTTAATGTCATAATAGAAGAGGACATCCAAGGTGATCCAAATCAACAAGTGGACCAGGGGAATCACAACTATATTGACATATGGTTCCAAACATTTATTAAGTTGTGGCAACATACTCTTCTCCAACAAGACTTGATACAATCCCAGTCAAAGCAATTTATTTTTCATATTTAGGTACATGTCAAAGCATTTATTCCAAGAGTGCACATGATTTTATCTGTCATCTTAATCTGTACATGGCTCCATTGGAAGTATTCCTATACTTTAAAAAGGTTTTGTTTTTTTCAAGTAGAGTAGGAAAGTGAAAAAAAGAAAAAAAAAGGGAAAGAATAAAATCTCATATGAAAACCTCTTTGAGGCGTCTACGATTGGCTCACTGATTGAAAACCACCATGAGGCGGTCATTGGGTTGAATGAAAATAAAAATAAAAATAAAATTTCCTAGGTGAAAACCTCCTTTGAGGTTCCTAGGGAAACCTACTAGTGGAAAACCTCATTGAGGCAGCTAGTAGGCCTTAAAAATAAAAAAAAAATAAAAAAAAATTGCATTTCTCCATGTATCTCTCTCTAATGAATGCAGATTCTCTCCAAACTCTGCAAGCAAAAAACGAAAATTTGGCGCAGAAACAAAATTTTGTCAACACTTTAGTCAAATTTAATCAAACTTGGATTTCCTTTTCATGTGCTCAGAAGCTCCAAAGGACCTCAAGTAGATCACCACAAGCAACTTCAGCAGTAGCTTTGATATCACATGAAAAAATAAATCAATGGTAAGGCTCAGGTATGAAATCATCTAACCGTTTCTTAGAATCTATTTTCGCTTAATACAACATTAAAAAGTGTGAGAAGAAATTTTTTTTTTATAACCAAAGTCAGTAGCATAGGAACCTCAGCCTTATCTAGCAACTAGCCTCACTTTTTCCACCAAGAAAAGAAACAAGACAAAATTAAAAAGGACTTGAGAAAGTGGGAAGTAAGAAGTTCATTGTAATAAAAGACAAGGATTTCCAAAGGGGTAACCAAGGGTGAACCTAGTTCACATAAAAAAAAGGAACTCTGAGTTTATATGCAATAAAAAAAAATGGAAAAAAGAAGGAAAAGAAGAAGAAAAAAGAAGAAAAAAAAGAGAAAAAGAAAAAGAAGAAAAATAGAATAAAAGATGGACCCACCACCTCTTGGCATGCAAAATAGATTCGCTTAAGGCACCTAAGGACCTCCATTCAGCACCTACAAAAAGAAATGCAAGAAGAATAGCAAGAATATTAGCAGGGGGACAACACATGGCCCAAGAAATAGAAAATGGAAAAAGCCAGTATGCAGGAAGAACCATAAGGCAGGGAGGATGAATAGGTTTCTTAGAGGATGAGCAACATTTTTAGTAGGGGGTGATGATGGGCATCTAAATTAGATAGAAAATAAGGCCCATCTAACCTTTCTTAGGCCCACGTACCTTCCTTATGCACATAAAAGGATACATTAAACCTCTCCTTCTACACTTAATAATGTTTTCTTATGCTTTAATGTGTTCTTAGGAGGGATTAAAGGTAGTTGCATATTTTTTCCTAATATTGGTTATTTTTGTAGAATATTGTGAGAATATTTGGCAGATTATATAGATTTGGAGAAGGAGATGATTTAGGGACTTTCTCCCTGCCACTGGAAGAATAGGATTAGAGAATAAATGAGCACAACATTAGTAAATTAGGGAGAAATATTGGAGAGATTCAAGGGGATTGTTCGCCCTCCTTAACTCTCAAAGGAAGCCAAAGGATCCTCATGAGATCCCCCTCCAGCAATTCAAATTCCAGAGGCATCCAAGAAACTCAAAACCAAGTACACTCAAGCCATACTTCTCTTGTAGTCTCCAGCAAATTGAATTCCAAGAGGCAGCCAAGCAACTAAAGACGAAGGGAACTCAATCTATGTTTACTTGGAGTCAAAGTGGAATCAATCACCATTTTGAAGGGAGCTATTGGTAGCTGCCCTGTAGAATAAATAGAGTAGAGCTAGAACTAGGAAGGAGTTATTTAGTTAGTTAGTGAGTGGGTTGATTCTAATAGATTCCATTTTATTCTTTGATTCCATTTGGAAATTTGCTGCAAGCTATTAGGATTTTATTTTTAAGACCTTTGGGACGTAATAAAACTATATTATTAATGCAATGAGTATTCATAAGACTTCTATTGATCTACCTCCAAAGACCTGCGATCGTAGGTTAGGGCCCAACCCATGTGCCTCAAATTCTCTGTTGTTGTCATTCTTTCCTTTCTGTTATTTAGCTAGTTTTGTTTCTGCCATTTATTTAGTTTTATTCTTGAACAGTTAGCTAACTTCTAATAGTTTCAATTTTTTTTAGTATTTTCTTTTAGTTTATTGTTTTAGTTCTTCATTTTCTTACGAGAGTAAGAGATTAGAGGAAAAATTCAAAATTTGTGTTCAAGCCTTCCTCTCTCATATTTGTTTATAAAGCTCGAGCAGGGTTGATGTCCCCATAGGCCAAAAAAATCTCTTTCTGTTGATTGTTTTTATCACGCATTCTTTTATGTTTTCTCATACATCAGTCTGCAGGTTTGTTTGCAGCAATTAATGATAACACCCTAGACCAACTCCATGGCACTTTTCTACTTCAATTTCCATCTTTGTCTTCACGGATGAACACTGCTCTTACAACTCCATTCCCCTCCTTTTCTTCTCACCTTAGCGTTGTACTTACCCTTTATCCTAACAGACTTAAGCCCTTCAAGCCTTAATTCTTTTTTTTTCGCTATTTACAATTGCCTTACCTTTTTTATGCAAAACACATGAAAAATTGTTCAAAACCACCAAAAACCTGATCTCCACCTTTTCTCCTCGAGTCTCCCACCACCATACGTCGCAGTTTGCAAATAAAAACATTTATCTTTTACCTTTAACACTTGCCGCTCGTTCCTTGCGATTGCAATATTGTGAAATCAAAAATCATTCTTTACACCGTTTACCTTTTACCTTTAACACTTACTGTTGGTTCTTTGTGATTACGATATTGAAAAATCGCAAATCACACTTCGCATTGTTTACCTCTTCTCCCTTAACACTTACCGTTGGTTCCTACGATGACGATATTGTGAAATCATGCCCCACTGTCGGTCCCACTGCCATGCCGCCATCACAAATCGCACTTCACATCCTTTAGATTTTACTGTTAAAACTTACCACTCATTCTTGCGATTGCGAAATTGGGAAATCGCAAATCGCAAATCACACAATTTAAATTTTTGCATAACTCTTAACGCTCATTCCGCCGATGCGATAACTCCACCATGTCACTCGTCGCACTTTGCACTTCACCGAACTTACCACATCACAGATCGTAACCCGCAACTTTTACCACGTCACCAATCACACTTCGCACATTTTAGTTCATTCTTGTTAATCCTTACTGCTATTCCTTTAAACTTGCGGTATTGTGATTCACAACCCACCATGTCACTTGTCGCACTTCACACAAATTAGTTCATTCTTGTCAATCCTTACCGCTATCCCTTTAAACTTGTGAAGTTGTGATTGCGACATCGCACATCGAAAATTTTGTCCTCCATCGCACTCTGCCATCGCATTTGTTAGTTATGTCTGCCCCAAAGTCATTTCTCATGCTATCATAAAGTTTTGTAAGGATTTCACCCCCTCTTTCCGCTTCCAAACCTTGTTTCATGTGTTAAACCCCCCATTAGCCTCCTTTAGCCATTTTATTCCCTCCAAGTTGCAAATCAACTCTTTTTAATTAGAATTAAGTCATGGATATCATAATTGCATGGATAGAAGCATGGTAGATAGATCATAGGATATGTAGAGTGAATTTAGCCATTTAGTGAAGTTAAGTGCGGTTTAGGATTAGTTTCCTTTATGTTATTTTTTTTCTGAAAATTAAATTACATTTCTTCTTGTCATTTCTTTTCAGCAATTTAATTTAGTTTCTCATAGTCATTTCCTTCCTGCACATTAAATTAATTCCATTTCTGTCATTTCCTTTCTACAATTTAGTTTAGTTTCATTAAAGTGTGACAAAATTCACTAAGAACCCATATAAGTAGCACCCTTTCATAAAGCAGAAGAGGATGACATGAAAAAAATGCACATTTTTTGTATATAACACTGTCACCTCAAAGTTTGTATGAACCCTAGGTTGATAATGTAAAGTAGGGTAGTCCCTGGGAGTTGCAGCACTCTTAGTGCAATACGAGGGCTCACCAAGGTCTATTATATTAGTGGAATTTTGAGGTTTAAAATTGGTCTCCTAAGGAGATTATAAAATAATAATGGAAATAATAAAATAATATTAGATCACATCATCAAATGCTATAGGGAAAAAAGAAAAAATTAAATTTTCAACATGTATTTTCAACATATCTCCCTATCGGTTTACTCAAATTTCAGGCGGGAACACTCGTTGGATGTAGAATTAGGTTATTCATCTAAGGAGTACCCATGTTTCATACTTTCAATGGACCCTAATACATGAAAAATTTGAAATACATGGAAAACATGATTGCAATAAAAATTTTCCATGTATTTCTCATTTTTTGTGTAGTAGGTTCCATTGAAAGTATGGAACATGGGTACTCCTTAGATGAGGAATTAAATTTTACATCCAACCAGTACCTCCACTCGAAATTTGAGTAAACCCTTAGGGAGATAAGTTGAAAATAATATTTGAAAAAGTAGCTTTACTGTTTTATTTTTTTATTATTTTTTAATATTTTAGCTTTTTTACTTCAAAAATGGTGAATCATCCCCCATGGTTGAAATCATTATATTGAATCTTATTGGTTATTATAAAGTTTATTTTGGTTGTAAATTTTTCGTAGGAGGCCCATTTTAGACCTAAAAATTTCCCCAATGATTGGTTAGGGTTGGCCAATCTCGAATGACCCTTATCTTGACTTGGTCCACATGCACACCCCTCTCATCAATTATGTACCCCATATATTCAACCTAGGTCATACCAAAAGTGCATTTCTCAAAATTGGCACACAACTTGCATTGCCATGGTGTTTGGAGGACCTATCAAATGTGGTGCAGGTGCTCATCCCAACTTTGGCTGAAGATCGGGATGTCATCCAAAGACACCACCATGAATGAGTTGGTGAAGGGTTGCAATATGTTGTGCATCGTCCTCATAAAATTTGCGGGGTAATTTGTCAAAACTAAAGGCATGACCAGCCATTCGAAAAGGCATTCCTTTTGTTTGAAGGAAACCTTCCACACATCAAAGGGTTTGATTGGTACCTGGTGATAACTGGACTTCAAGTCAATCTTGTTGAAATATTTGGCCCCCTTGAGATGATCCAGAAGGTCATCAATATATGGGATCAGGTACCTATTATGAGCAATGATCTTGTTCAATGCTTGATAGTTAATGTAGAGTCTACAGGTGTCGTCCTTCTTCTGTACCAACATGCTTAGGTTCCCACAAGGTTTTGAACTTGGATGGATGTTCCCTCTCTACAAAAACTCATGAATCTTCCTCTTGATTTCATCATTCTATAAATTAGAGCATCGATAGATCGGTCCATTGCGTAGCAGTGCACCTGGGGCCAAATCGATGGAGTGCTTGACTTAACAGTGTATAGGTTCGTATGTGGGTGAGGTGAAGATGTCCCTATACTCCCCCATGACCTTTTCCATCGGTTTTTGTCGTGCAGAGGATCCTTGTCTATAGGACATTGCCACAATCTTCTTCTTTCATTGTAGGGGAATAATAAGGAAAACAAAGTTTCTGCTCTCAAGAATGATCTTACGGCATTATTTCGCAGTGATCAAAGAGATGGTGGTAGGTAGTGCTACTTCTAGTGTCTTGTAAAAATTATTTCCCAAAGTAATAATAATAGTGTGAGGGTTAGACATATACATATCATGTCACTTCCACAAGCATGGTCGGCCTAATAATAAATCACAAACTTCAATAGGAGTGACATCACACAGTGCCTCATCTATGAAGGGGTTGATGTTGTAGGGGAGACGAAACTGTTGCTTGATGTAGATACCTTGTCCTTGGTGAAGCCACTCAATGGTGTACAGTTGCAGGTGTACTTTGTTCGGTAAGCCCAACCGCTTCATGACATCTTTTGAAATAAGGTTCTTTTGGCTCTCATTGTCAAATTGCAGAGGATAACCCTTCACCCAGATTTGTGAGTGGAAGAGGTGCTCCCCCTCCTCTGGATATTCAGGCTCATCCTTATGGATCTTGGTGGTGGAATCGGTGGGACTGCACTCTGCATCAATAATCTGCTTCTATTTTTCATTTCCCTTGTTGGGTTTTGACACAGAGTTAGAATGTGCATCTAATTTGGAAGCCTTCATCTCGGCCACCAATGACTGCTGGGCTTGACACTAACTTGTCTTCGGAGTGGGGATATTATAGAACTCACTCCACTTTCTTGTATCCTTCTTTTTATTCATGGTGTTGTTATTTTCTTGCGGGGTTGGAGGCGGTTCTCTCTCACCCTGGCTTGGATTTTTCCTTTGTTCTGCAGTTTGGGGGCACCTTTCTCTTGCTTCAGATTTGTAGATCCAAAGTCTTTATTCTTATGTTTAAAATTTTGTCTGGTATTGATAGCATATTGATAGGTGGAACTGAGTGAGGACATGTCAATAACTCCATTTCATCCTGGATGTACTTATGCAAATAGCCAAGGTACTTTAGTACCAAATGCCGCTCAAAATCCTCGATACACAGCTTCGTGCAAGTGCATGAAAACCATTTGTGAACTTCGACACATCTTGGTCCCTTCAATTATGTAGTGTGGTCCACTTTATTTATTTATCTTCATAGTTACCGATAGGGAAATTTTAAGGATGTAAATTTATCTTAAATTAGAAATCTTGGCAAATATTACTAGTCCATAACATGCAAACTATAAAATGATATACGATATGTTTGTAAACAAATTCAAATTTCTAATGATTTTATATAGTCTCTCTAAAAAATTGGCGATTTTTAAGGTATAATAATTTTATAATATAAAATTTGGGCGAATCATTTTTAGGGGAAAATGCAAATTGGTGAATCTTTTTCTTGTAGAAAACATAGAAAATTAGCCCACCTACAAATATTAGC
Source organism: Pinus albicaulis (assembly GCA_034641835.2). Classification (NCBI taxonomy): domain Eukaryota; kingdom Viridiplantae; phylum Streptophyta; class Pinopsida; order Pinales; family Pinaceae; genus Pinus; species Pinus albicaulis. Next base: position 897,648,007 of record CM076576.1, on the reverse strand, counting down.
CCCTAAATTTTTCCCTGGCTCACACGTCTTCTATAGAATTCATTCTGAGATTTATTCTACATTTTTTCATACAAAACTCATATTTCTTATTTCCTCTTCTCTTTAGCTCATTTCGTTGCTCATTCAAATTTCACCACCACTTTAAACCTCTCCGACTTAAATTATTTATAACACATTCTAACAACATAGACCCAGTTAGGGATGACATGTCATGGGATACCAATCCTCGTAACCTGTGGTACTTTTTCTATTTCCTTAGATCTATATTTAGTTATCATTATTGAAATGAACCTTATTTTCATAGCTCATTACCCCTAAGGGATTAACATTGGAACTCCTAGTGATCATTAATTGTGATCATGTTCTCAAAGAGTTGTTCTAATATATTTGGGATATTGCTGAAATTACATATAATGGATATATAGATATCAATATTACTTGCCTAGACAGATTACTCAACACTGGATCCAACTCCATGGACTCAACTACTAAAGCTATATGAAAATTTTCCAAGACCACATTCTTAAACAATTATTTATCTCGATATTTATTTTTCTCCACTCCTTATGTAGTGTAATGGAATATACCCTAAACTGCACACAAGAATTACCTCACAATTTGGAGTTATTTAAATTGTACACAAATTTCAACATCCTGCAAATTGCACCACTCTTAATCAATTTCAACACTTGTTTGATTTCTTAATGTGGAGAGAAAATGTGTAGAATTTTTCTATGCACATATTGCTTCCACACATAACTCATTTGCATGCTATCATCCATGTCATAATACCACTTTTCCACTATATGGGGTTAACCCGGTGGCTATACCAAAGATTCATCATTTGGGTGCTTTTTTACATGGCTTCTTTGGTGCACCATCAAATGGTTGAATTCTCACATGAATTTTATTTACTTTCAGTGAAAAACCTTGAACAATAAGAATAATGCCTTAACCATGTTCACTAAATCAAAAATCTAGTATGATTAGATAAATGATTCACCTCAGTGCACTCCTAAATGGTAGAATGACCAAACTTCAAAAAAATTTAGCTATAAATTGGGACCACAATTTTCCATGCCACTTTCTATATCAATTTCCACTTCACCTACCATATCACCTTCTACAAATAACCTAAACCTACCAAATGTCTTGGTCCTAACGTGTAGCTGCCACATGTCAACTATAAATTTTATATTTGGCTGGCCAAAAAATACATTTATTTTTTCAATGTGTCTGTCCCTCATCCAGATATTTTTTCTTTCCACATAACTTCCTCATGATGGCACTTATGATCCTGATCACTTGTGGAAATTGGATGAACCAAAATTTGGGTATCCAATGATTTAACTCAGACTTATGTTTGCACTAAGGTTCATAGGATATATATGTTGAGCGATTGGATATCATATTTCATCTATATGTCTACCCCAATATAGATTCATTTAAATTATTTTGCATCTATATTTCTACCTTAATCCATATTTCTTTTACATTCTTCAAACATAAGAAACATTTATTTGTGTGAATATAATTTAATAGGTAAGGGCTTTGTATCATGACAACATTTTAGATATTAGTGACTACACCTTTGACGTCAATGACAACACATGTTCAAAAATATCCCCCCGTTCCCTTGATAGAAACAAGACCAGACATCATTCATTGATTAATGTACTAGGGTTGGGAACTTCTCCTCTCTATATGTGGACTTTTTTTCTCCTAGTGTTTGTTTATTATCCCATTTTTAAATCAATTAAAAAGGGAATATAATCCCCCTATGATGATGTATACTCATTCCTTGAACTCCCCATATCACCAAGATATCTCTTAACTATAATTAGTGGATCACTCCCCCTTGTGAAAGATATTGTACCCATGTTTTATCTAAGATATTCGAAACATTCTATGGGGAGGGGTTTGGTAAATTTATATACTATAACTAAATATTAATTAATTTAATTAATTTAAATATGCATTAAACTAAATATGAGTTGTATATTCATTTTAAATATAAGATGTGTGTATTAATATTAATTTTAAATCCATTAATTTTAATAAGAATTAATTTAAATTAATTAATATATTAAATATTAATTAATATATTTAAATATTAAATAAATATATATTACTTTAAATGTAAGTTAAATTTAAAATTAATATTTTTAATTATTATAAATTATTTAGGTCACTGTTTATGGCATTAGAATTTGTGGTGTTTTTAATTTCTTTAAGTTATTAATAGTTAATTTTATTAATTAAGCTATATTTATGTTAATTAAATTAAGCTAATTTATTAATGAAATAAAATGATTTAAATTATTCTATTCATTAATTAATGTCATTAATAGTTAATTATATTAACTAAAGAATAGAAGGGGGAATGGTGGTTAAGGAAGGAGGATTGGATACACATTGGAGATTATAACTTTGTGTGAGAAAGAGGATCCAAATCTTGCTTACTTGAATGCCACCATCTCTCTTGAGATTGTTGGGATGCTTCATGATTTCCAGATCCTCAGACATTTTTATTTTATAATAATGGTTTTACTTAGAAATTATTTCCACGTCTTCCAGGCATAAATTGTGAGTATTATTAAAATAATGTTCGACAAGTGTTAAGGATCTAATTCTCCCATTCTTGATATCTAAAATATGTTCCTTAAGCTTTATTTTGAAGGATTTTCCTATCTCTGCAATATAACATTTACCATGGGAGCACTTGTCTTTATGAATGTGTTTTTATTGGAATTGATCTAGGCCATCTTTTACAAATATCATCTTATGCTAGATAGTATCCAAGGGCTTAAATGAGGTTGATGTCCCTTTCTTTCTTAGTGCTCTTTATAATTTATTAGTAACACCTTGCATGTAAGGGAGATACACCTTGCCACTTATGGTTCGATAAATGGATGAGGGTGGCCTTGTAGTAGCTGTTTATTTAGATTTTATGATAGATTTATTAATGTCTCTAAACTTGTAGTGATTGTTTAAGAATTTTTTTTAGATACTCTATTTCTTCATGTACATGCTATTTTTATGATATCATCAATGCTCTGGTGAAGAGTGTGTTGAGAACCCCCATCTTCTGGTACAAATGGTGATGATAATCGACAAGGAAGTAACTATCTGTGTGAGCCTTCTTTATGTATGCTTTGTGACCCAATGAAACATCTCTTTTTATTAGAAAAAGAATATCAAGGTAGATAATGAACTTGTTTTCCTCGGTCTCCATAGTGAATTTAATGTCACTATAAATCATGTTAAGGTGATTTATACAGATTTTTAGTTCAAAATCCCCATGTGTCCAATTCACACTAATGTCATCAACAAACCTTATCCAATATTTAGGTTTAAGAGGGTATGCTTCTAAGGCTATGTCCTCAAATTTCTCCATGAAAAGGTTGCATGGCCAATATGGGGGATAATGGACACCCCATAGCCACCCTATATGTTCCTTTGAAGAACTCAACCTAGAAGGTTAATAATGTATAACAAAGAAAAAATTCGGCAAGTTTGGTTGTCCCTTGGTCCATAACCTCCTTAACAACTTTGATGGATTCTTCTAAAGGAATCTTAATGAATAGTTGTGTTACATCGAAACTCACAATATTGTCTTTGGGATCCAACATTTTCCTTTGATGAGTTCCGCATAATGATTTGGATATTTTAATATAGGAATCAATTATTCCAATAAGCGAGAAAATGGAGTTGTAAACATACTTTGTTTATAGGTCTTAGGGGAGCATCATTTTTGTGAATTTTAGGAGCTCCATAAATTATCGAGGTAATCTCATTTTTGGGTAAAAGGCGCTTCTTTAGTCCTTCGTCAAGATTTGATTTTTTATGGCTCTCTTAACTTCCTTAATAATCTGGGAGATAGGGTTTTCTTTGAGTTTTTTGTAACTTCCACTATAGTACAATTTGTCCCTCATTTTTTAGACATAATCCACCTTTTCATCATAATTGTGACTCCTCCTTTTTTAGATTTTAGAATGACAATTTTTTCATTATTTCTAAGGTTTTTCAAAGCCAGCAATTGGATTTTGCTGAAGTTTTACTTGGGGGGATTTTATTTTCTCAAGATGCTTACACAATCTTGCCTTATTTTCTCCTTGTTCTCTTCCCTTAGATTTCAAATGCCATCCAGTAGGTTACATATAATCTCCTTAGTCGGTATGTGTTTGGGGGCTATTTAAAAATTTAATCCTTTGTTGAAGACCTCTAATTCATCTATTAGTTCATAGGAGGATATGTTCAAACCTTTTTTGTAGCTTTTTATGAAAGAGTTATGTGAAGCGTTGTGAGAGCCATAATTCATGCAAAATATCAGAGAGGTAACTATGGTGCTAATATTTTCTCCCATGAGCTTGTTTACATTATTATCAGTGTGACATCCTGAGATGCATAATTTGTTTCCTCTTTCCTTTTCAAATGTTTTTTTTTAACCATGATTCAATTTTTAGTAATATCCATTTTTTATTATAGCCCCCAAGTCATGTTATGTGCATGCTATCATAATGTTGTTAAATGTATTGTGAATTATGGGCTATCTTCGATGTGATTTTTATTATCTGAATGTTAAACACTTGCGTTAACCCATTTATTTTTATTTGATTGATCCAATTCAAATGAGAAAGTGGATTTTCCATGATAGCCACCATCAAATGTATCCCTAAAGTTATTTGCAGACTAGTTGGTGATTTCAGCTTCTCTGTATAATGTTTCATTAGTTATGATACTTGCATTGTTTACAAGGTCGCTTAATAGTCAACTTCCATTACATGTTTCTTGACGATCCTCAAGATGATTCTCCGAGTTGTTAGCACCTCTACTTATTTGTCGGTTTCTCATATGAGCCCCCAATTTGCTCAATTTCTTGGCATGTATGTTCCTTGTGGTGCGTCCCTCCCTATCTAATTCGAATGCAATGATCACATCTATTGAAGACCATAGCATATTATCTAGGAAAATATAAGATGTGTTTTATATGCCATGCTCAACAACTTACCTAGAGAGAATATAATTTTCCTAATTTTTCTACGGATTGGGGTTTTTCTTAGGCAAGTTAATACTCTAATGTTGTAATACTTACGTACTCTTTGAATGATGTCAGAAAATGGTAGTGTGAGATCAAATCCCATGCATTATTTCAGAAAATGTAGATCCAATTCTCTCCTCTTTATTTTCACCATGATTTTCTCGAGTGTACAAACCTCAATCCATATTTCCCTTCCTTGCATAGAACTGATTAATGTTTGCATATTTATGTGATGATGATCTTGGATTTGTGATCTCATAAATTTCTTCACAATAGAAATTTTTATTGTTGATGTTTCGAGTCGAAACAAAGACCCATCATCAGGACAAAGGTCAAGAAAAAGAAGAAGAGAAATGTATAATAAACAGATAATGCACAGTGAAAAATGGCCAACGATATGAGATTAATTTGATTAATATGGATATAAGTTCAATGAAAAATTATAACTAAATATTAATTAAATTAATTAACTTAAATATGTATTAATCTAAATATGAGTCACATGTTTTAATTTAAATATAATATGCATGTATTAATATTAATTTTAAATCTTTTAATTTCAAATATGAATTAATTTAAATTGATTAATATATTAAATATAAATTAATATATTTAAATATTAATTAATATATCTAGATATATTTAAATGTTAAATTTAATATACTAATAGGTTTAAATATTAATATATTAATAGGCTTAAATATTAATTTAAATATATTAAAATAGTAAAATATTAATTTAAATATATTAAAAATATATATATTTGAATATTAAAAAAATATATATTACTTGAAATATATGTTGAATTTAAAAATAATATGCTTAGTTATTATAAATTATTTAGGTGAATTTTTATAACATTAGACTTTGTGATGTTTTTTATTTATTTAAGTTATTAATAATTAATGATATTAATTAAGGGATAGAAGGGGAAAGGTGGTTAATGAGGATTTGTTACAGATTTGAGATTATAGCTTTGTTTGATAAATGGGATCCAACTCCTGTTAATCTAAATCCCTCACTCTCTATTGAGGTTGTTGGGATGCTTCATGATTTCAAGATCATACCAATGACTTTCCTTAGATATTATTTCCATGTCTTTGAGGCATACATGGTGACTAGTCTTAGAAGAATGTTTGGAAAGTGCCGAGGATCTATTTCGCCCATTCCTATTTTTTGCAAAATGTTCCTTAAGTTTGATTTTGAAGGATATTTGTGTCAATCAAATGTAACATTTACCTCATGAGCACTTGAATTTTTTGATAACTATTCCGAAAGGATTGGGATTATTGTAAATATTATAAATAGTTTCAGTTATGCATTAGAGAAAACCTAGAGACCTTGGAATTGGAATCTCAAGAGTCTCTCGACCCATATATATATATATATATATATATATATATATATATATATATATATATATATACATTCATGATTTGGCTAATGAAATAAACAAGTTATTCGTGTATTTACCCTTCTGGCCTGACATGGTATCAGAGCCAACTCCTAAATTTAGTTTATTTTTCAAGTAACTCCTGAATTCTCTTCCACTCTTTGCTATATTGTCCCTATGGTCATTTTATTAATTACTGTTACATAATTATCATCAGTCCGTTGCATTCTCTATTGAAGAGTTTCTATATATATATATAAATTATTCATTAAATATGTTGTGTGTATGTGCATTTAAATTGCTAGTCCTCCCTCAGCATTAATATCTCTACGTAAAGTGGTTTAACATTGAATTGAACCAACAATTATTCCTTTTGCCAAGGCTGTTCAAATTCATTTTCATTGATGATGGTCGTGGTATGTGAATGGTGCTTTGAATTCCAGGAGTGATGATTTTATATGACTGTGTTAAATCTCGTGTTGAAAGAAAATTATGAATGGTATGTTGTTTGGTATATTCATAAAATATGAATTAAACCTTGGTATCTTATAGTTTTTTGAAAAAAATGTGCATTGAATCATTTACATAAAGGCCACATTCCTTTTCTTAATGATTGTGTTAGAATATGCATTAAAGTTTTGAATGTTTGTATTTCATATCTTCATTGATTTTTTTTCTTATCGATGGCATGTGTTGAGCATTTTTTTTTTAAAGCCCATGGGTTAGTTGCCTTTAAAAGCCGAGATTTTTTGTGTAGTTTCTTTTGAAGATCGTATTTGGAGTAATTTTTTTAAGACCATAATTTATATGTTAAAGCAGTGCATTCAATTCACCTCTTATAAAGTGCATATGTAAGAATATGTTATGAAGTGCATATTATGGTATGAGTATATTATGAAATATTTTTCAAATTACATAGATTAAAATTATGTGATGTTCAAAATATGGTGTGTATGTGATGTTTAGTATATGGTCTGAGTTGTAGTAAGAGTTGGACCATATTTTTAACTTTTGAGGTGAAGTTGTTTTTGGTTCACAATGCACACCTTAACCTCTATTGTGGGAGTAGTTCTCCTGGTAAAGAGAAATACCATGAGTTTTCTAGGAAGATAAAATACACGTTGATTTTCAGTGAGTTGTGTAAAGGAGTTTGTGAAGGAGAAGGAGACAATGCATCAGACAATTCCACTTCAGATAAGGATCTTGTCATTTGGGAAAAAAATAACAACAAGGCCTATGCCTTGATTTCAATGTGAGTAATTGAAGAGGTGAGTCAAAATATTTCACCATTTTCAAATGCCTTTGAAGCCTTAAATAAATTGAAGGAATTATATGACTCAACTCTAAACTTGAATTTTCTCAATTGATGATCAATTTTTTCAATATTGAGTTGAAAAATGAGGACCCTCTTTCCTTAACATCATAAATAAGATCCATTATGAATAACATAAAAAGCATCCATGTTGAAATATATTTTCCTCTCACAACCTATGTTAAGGCATTATATCTGGCCTATTCTGATTATCTTGAGTTATTACAAGCAAGTGAAAAATTTAAGGAGATTTATTTTGAATTCCTTGAGAAGAAGTTTTTTGAAAGGGAGAAGGATTTTGGGAAGAAGAAAAAGCCTGAGTATTTTTAAGAAGCTTTTTTCCTTGAATAGAAATAAAAGAATCACGCGCAAGATTCTTCTAGAGGAAGAGGTGACCGAAGAGGAAGAGGAGGTAATAATTTTAGAGGCACGGGGGAAGGCATTTCCAAGGAGAAAGGAGTGATCTTCATTACATACGATTTAATAGAGATGGACATGATTCTTTCACATGTAAGATACATTGGAACATAATTGAGCAGGAAACAAATGAAGAAAATGGTAAAAGACCTGGTAAAGGGAAAGGAAAAGTGCTCAAGTCCACTTATTATGTTGTGGTACATTGCAACATTGGGGTAACTGGATAATTATTGAATTTTTCACTTAGATTCTCGATTTGAGAGAAAATTTCCACATTAATTTCAGGAGATATTTCTTTGAAGAATTCACTGAATTTTTTTTATGGAGTAGTATACTTTGCAAACAAGTCAAAAATCAAGCCATTAGGGCTTGGCACCATCAAGCTCAAACTTCTAGGTCTTCCAGACAATATTCTACATGATGTTCTATACCTCCCATAGTTGAGGAGAAACTTTCTATCATTAGTCCACATTTTCCATGAATGAAAATCCATTCATATATTTGATGGACATTTTGAGGTCATAAAATCATGATAGTGCTCACTTTTCATTAATGGGATAGAATAATAAAGACTTCTAAAGTTGCAAGGAACCTTTGCTCTTGCACAAAAATTTTCATACAATTATCACTATGATAAATGTACACTTCCATCAAATATTTTATGGCATAGTATATAAGGACACCTAAACTAAGGCACCCTTCATTTTTTTAATGAAAATGGTTTTACTGGTTTTCCGAGAATGCCCAGGAAAATTAATTGATGTGATTATTGGAACTTAGGAAAACACATAGAAGAATATTTTGATGATTCTCATTCTAGAGTGCATAGAAAGCTTGAACTCATTCATTTTGATTTTTGTGGCCCAATGCTTGTTCCTTCTGTAAATGGTAATAAATATATGATGACATTTATTGATGACTACATCAGAATGTAGTGGGTTTATTTATTGAAGAAAAAATATTAAGCATTTGAAACATTTAAGATCTTTCATGCATGGACTAAAAATGATTCACAATCTCATATTGTCTCTATCCATACTTATAATGGAAAATAATACACTTCAAATGAATTTGAAAACTATCTTACCCAATATGGGATCCAACATCAACCAAGGGTGCCCTATAATCCCCAGTGGAATGGAGTAGTTGAAATAATTAATAGGTTAATCTTAAAAATGTTACATTGCATGATTATTTTCAGCAATGCTAAATTTATGTTTTCATTTGATGCAGTTCTGTGTCTTGTGTATATAAAGAATAGGCATCGATCTAATTCTATAGAAAAAGGAATCCTTATGAAATGTGGTATGGCTACATTCCTTAGTTGAGGAATCTCATAGTTTTTGGTTCCACCTGTTATGCCTTGATACCTAAGGAACAAAGAAAAAAACTCAGTGCAATTAGTCGCAAAGGTATCTTCTTAGCACACTCAAACACCTCCAAAGCATATTATCTATATGATGAAGTTGTGATATTTCCTTAATATTCCAGCATTGACAAGATTGGTGATATAAAACTTGATCACTTTGATAGATTCACACATGAAAATTATTTTAGATATTTTGATAATGAGATTCCACATATTAAAGGGTTGGTCCCTATATTGGATCAATCTGTGGAACCTTCTTCTGAATCACTCTCTCCCTCACATAAAGATCCAGCCACTGATGAAACTTTTAGTGATGTAAATGACAGAATTGGGAGACTAAATGTTGATTCTCCCCATGTTATTCAATTGTTAAGCCTTGACCATCTCATAAATGTCCTTCAAAATGGCTAACAAAGACAGTCGAAAGTGTTCATCTTGATGAGTTTGGTAAGATAGGAACAAGAAGTTCAACTAGAAATAATGGAGGTGATGTATATGATCTTGATTCACTTGTTGATATGGATGTTTCTTATAATTATGAACTAAATTTTTCTACGTATTTAGAACAAACTTCCTTCAAATAATTTGCTTCTCATGATGAGTGTAAATAAGAGATGCAGAAAGAATATCATTCTTTGATAAAGAATGACACATAGAAGCTGATTGATCCTACATTAGGAATTTAACCAATAGGCTATGGTTCTTCAAGAACAAGTATAAAGTAGATGGATCACTTGAAAATCACAAATCTTGGCCCGTGGAAAAAAAAATTGCGCAGAAGGGAAGGATCAATTGTGAGGATAATTTTTCCCTCACTGTAAAAAGGGCCACCATCTGGAAACTCTTTGATTTGGAAGCCTAGAATGGTTGGAAATTCCATGAAATGAATGTAAAAAAGTATTTCTTGAATGGAGATATCAAAGAGAATTTTTTTATTTCCCCGCCAAAAGGATTTGCTATGATGGATCAAGAACAAAAAGTATGAAATATTGTGAAATCCTTGTATGGCCTCAAGAAAACACCGCAAGCCGAGTAAGAGAAGTTAATTGAGCATCTTATGAAACTCAATATCAAACATTATGATCTTGGTGATGTAAATTTATTTGTCAAGAAATTTGGAGAAACATTTTTATATCTTGTGGTGTATGTATATGATCTTTTGATGACAGGGAAAAATGATAACTACATTGCATCCTTCAATAAATAATAGAGAAAAGGTTTTTAAATATTTGGGATACGTTCAATACTTTTTCATTTTTAAATTAACTCAACATCTGAGTTTTATATTCCTCTCAGAATAAGTACATTAGAGATATGTTGAACAAGTTTGACATGGTTGAGTGAAATCCTTTGACTAATACAATGTAAGAGAACTTAAAGCTCACATTTGTTGAAGGAAAATAATTTGAGGATAAAATAAATTATATACATCTCGGAGGAAGTCTCAACTACCTGACTACTACAAGACCAAAAATTTCATTTATTGTTGGAATTATATCTAGGTTTATCCAAAATCCTTGTGAGGTTCAATGGTCTACTGCAAAAATAGTTCTAAAGTACTTGAAGGGAACTAAATATTTTGTACTCAAATATACACAAGTTGGTGACCTCAGCCTTATTGGATGCTCTGATTCAGATCTTGATGGAGTTAAAATATATGGGATATGAACTTCAGGTTATGTTATGAGTCTTGGATTAGGATCTGTCTCTTCAAGTTCACACAAAAATAAGTTCCAGCAGATTCCATAACCGATAAAAAATATATGTAACAATTGAAGAAACAAAGGAAATTGTGTGGCTCGGGAAATTCGTAAAATATTTGTAGGAGAAACAAGTGCATTCAACTCATATTTTGATTGACAATAATTTGGAAATAAATTTTTCCAAGAACCCAAAGTTCTGTGATCGAACTAAGCATATTAATAAAAAATATCGTCTAATTCAACATCATGTTGAGGCCAAGACTCTCCATATACAAAATTGTTCCACAATGAGTGTATTGTAGACATATTCTCCAAATTTATTGGACGAGAAAAGTTTAAATGATTCAAAATTATGCCTGGACTCACCAAAATTTCTTCAGATTATAGGGCGGAATGTTGAAACCTAATCTGAAAGGATTGGGATTATTGTAAATATTGTAATATGTTTCATTTACGCATCAGATAAAACTAAAAGACCTTGGAATTTGAATCCCAAGAATATCAAACTCATGTATATATATTCATGATTTGGCTAATGCAATAAAAATTTATTCGTGGAGTTACCTTCCTGGTGTGAAAACTTTATAAACCCATTTTTCTTGGAAGTTATCTAGGCCATTATTTGTAGATTTGATCTTATGTTGGATAGTATCTAAGTGATTGAATGAGGTTGTTATTATTTTATTTCTTAGTACTCTAGCTAATTTATCAGTAACACCTTAGATGTAGGATAGATACTCCTTTCCATTCAATGTTTGAGATGGATGAATGGGGTCTAGCTACGGCTCTAGATTTAGATTTTATGATAGATTTATTGATTCTCTAAACTTGCATCCAATATTTAAGAAAAGATAATTCCCATAGCATATACATTTCAAATACTTCTACATGTAAGCTACAAATTTTTTTCTCATAATATAAAAATCACTTCCAAAAAGTATTCATATACATAGAAAAAAGTGATGAACAAATTATCATTCTCAGCTCTGTGAAAATATTTCTTTCTATTTCCCCTTTCCTCAAACTTTAATACTAAAGGTATTCACCCATCCTTGAGCACTAGGCCTTAGGTTCTGAATTCAACTGATATGAATATTTATTTAATTTCGACTTATGCTCTTTATCTTTTGATAACTAAAATCCTTCTAGATATCCACTTCTTCTTATAGTTCTCCATTTAGAAACATTGATTATACATCCATATCATAAACTTTAAACCATTCAAAGCTTTAAGAAGCCAATAAAGTTCTTATTTCCCTATGTTTGGATACTGGAACAAGTATTTCTAGAATTTTGATGTCTTCTCCGTGTGCATACCCTTATATTCGAAGCTGCCTTTGTTCCTGACTACCTTCCCATATTATTTCAACTTATTCCTATAAACGCACTTATTTGTAATAATTATTTTGTCCTTTTTTCATGGAAGAAAATCCCATGTGTAATTATATTCTTCTTAATTTCATCCCATTCTTCATTCATATCCTTGATCCAATATTTATCTTGAATTTCCTGATAATTTTTTTTGAGTTCCATTAGGGATAAAGAAGCTAAGGTTTCATGGCTTCAAGTACTAATAATCTTCGTTATATTTTGAACTTGAAGTACTAATTATCTAGTTTTAATACCTTTGTGATCCAGGCGGATATTGGTGGCCACCCACCTATTCCACTTGGGGCCCCATCATTGTCTCTTTCAGTTTTTTTTCACAACTTAATATTTTTAGCAGTTTTTCGGGTCCTAAACTTCTAGAGCCATTTTGCGGCCCCAAACAAAGATAGTATGTCGAAGTTATGTACCCAGGAAGTTGATACACCGATTTACCCAAACGGGGCCCATAGTTTTGGTGCTTCATCTCCTAGGGTTAGGTTTTTGGATGTTTAGAGTTCTCCATTGTTTCTCCATAATAAATAGGCCCTCAAGCCTCATTGTAACATAGTTCAGAGGTCTATAGTCACCACATCTCTTCTCATAGATTCGCTACCAACACCCTAGCTATTTTATTTCCATCATGTTTGTAAGCATATTTATGTGATTTGATATTAATGAAATGAAGCGTTATTTCCGCTGTATTTCTATGTTTATGGTTATTTCTATATTTTATTGCATTCCTGCATAAATCCAGATCAGTGGTATCAAAGCGATCTGCTTTTTCTCGATCCTTCTTTTCATGTCCCCAACAAGGTTGGGGTATAAGGAGTTAGGACTTGATCTAGTGGAACCTTTGAAAGATCAGCCTCACAAACCCCGACGGATGCCCATGGGGGATGAAAAGAAAGATGAGGGAGTAGGAGATCCTATCAAAATATTGCTTGAGGAGGCCCTCGAAAAAAAAAGGAATGTGATGATGGATAACTTTGCCTAGATCCTTCAGAAACTTCCCACCAATGGTGCTTCTGCATCTAGTAGCCACTCTAGAGGCACGAATCCCTTTAAGGTACAAGTAAACTTTGACATTCCCATATTTGAGGGTAAAATAGATGCAGATGCCATAGATAGATGGTTGAATCTATTAGAAGGATATTTCTCGGTTCATGACTTTTTTGACCAGGAGAAGATTATTTTTGCACTCCTCAAAGCTACCCCCCATGTCAAGGACTGTTGGGAAACCTACTGTGAGAAAAAGGACGAAACAAAACCCTCTCCGTTCTCAGCCATACCCACTTGGAATTCTTTCCAAGATGCCATCAAGGAACAATACTATCCCGTGGGGAGCTATGAGGAAAAGTACATACAATGGACCACACTGTAGCAACAAAGGGATCAAGATGTGCATGAGCTAACGAATCTATTCCATACCCCACCAAAAAGTTGGGTATCAAAGGTTCAGAGAAAAATTTGGTGCTAAAGTATCGCGGATGTCTTCACAGATACATTCAGGAGGAAATGGAGTTCCTCGACATCTCCTCACTTGGTACGACATACTAGTATGCTGTCAAGATTGAGCAGAAATTCAAATAGAAGAAGCGAGACTTTGGATCTGTGAATCAAAATCAAGGGAAAGGTGCCCCCAAACTGCAGAACAAAGGACAAAGCCAAGGCATGGTGGCCCAATACAACCTTCCAAAGACACAAGCAAAGAACAACACAGTGAAGCCAAAGAAGGACACGGGAAAGTGGTGTGAGTTCCATAAGAGCTCCACTCACAACACAAGTGAGTGTCGGGCCAAGCAATTGCTCGTGGGTGAGATGAGGGCATCTGAATCAGATGCATGCTCCGACTTTGAATCAGAACCTGACAAGGGGAATGACAAAAGGAAGAAGATTATTGATGCGGATCCTAATGCCACTATTTCCACTAAGGAGATCCAGAAGGAGGAACTAGAAGATCCAGAGGAATCAGAGTGTCTCTTCCACTCCTAGATGTGGTAAAGGGTTCCCCGCTATGGTTCATTGTCAACAATGGGAGCCAAAAGAACCTCATTTCAGTAGATTTCATGAAGCGGTTGGGCTTGCCGACCACAACGCACCCACAAAAATACACCATCGGGTGGCTTCACTAAGGAAGGGATCTCCACGTCAGCTAGCAATGCCACCTTCCCAATAGGATCAAGCCCTTAACATATGAGTTATTGTGTGACATTGCTCCTATTGATGTTTTTGATGTATTATTAGGCCAACCATACTTGTGGAAGCGACATGTTGTGTATGAGTCTCAGCCTTGTGTTGTTATTGTTACTTTGGGAAATAAATTGTATATAATACCAGAGGTACCACTGCTTCCCACTATCTCTTTGGTTATTGCAAAACAATGCAGTAAGCTCATTTCCAAAACTAGGAAATTTGTTTTCCTAATGATCCTCCCCTAGGGAAAGAAGAAGACTGTGGCCATGACCTCTAAACATGGCTCCTCTGCACGACAACAACAAATGGACAAGGTTGTGGAGGAGTACGGGGACATCTTCACCTCTCCCACAGGGGTACCTATATACTGTCAGGTCAAGCACCCCATTGAACTGACCCCAGGTGCGCTGCTACCCAAGGGAACGATCTATAGGCGCTCTATTATGGAGAATGATGAAATCAAGAGGCAGATTTCAAAGCTACTGCAGAAAGGTCACATCTGGCCAAGTTCATCGCCCTGTGGGAGCCCGATCGTGTTGGTACAAAATAAGGATGGGACTTGGAGACTTTGTATTGCCTATCAGGCATTGAACAAGATCATTGTCTGGAATAGGTACCCGATCCCACGAATTGATGACCTTTTGGACCAACTCAAAGGGGAAAAATATTTCAGTAAGATCGAATTGAATTCTGGCTATTACCAGGTACCAATCGAACCCTCTGATTTGTGAAAGACTGCCTTCAAAGCCAATGAGGGCCTTTTCAAATGGCTCATCATGACTTTCAGATTGATAAATGCTCCTGCAACCTTCATGAGGCTAATGGATGACATCTTCCGTCCATTCACCAACTCATTTGTAGTGGTATACTTGGATGACATTCTGATCTTTAGCCAGACTTGGGAAGAGCACCTCCACCACATCTAAGAAGTCCTCAAAACACTGCGGCAACACAAGTTGTGTGCCAATTTGGAGAAGTGCACTTTTGGCATGACCCAGGTTCAATATGTGGGATGCATTATTGATGAAAAGGGGGTGCATGTGGATCCATCCAAGATCCAAGTC
Organism: Pinus albicaulis; assembly: GCA_034641835.2. Lineage (NCBI taxonomy): Eukaryota > Viridiplantae > Streptophyta > Pinopsida > Pinales > Pinaceae > Pinus > Pinus albicaulis. Next base: position 897,632,147 of record CM076576.1, on the reverse strand, counting down.
ATTCGGGATTGACCAGTCCCAACCACCCTAACAGAGCTTCGCAAATTTCTGGGTCTTGCTAATTTCTACTACAGGTTCGTGTCGGTATTCTCTCATATCACTTGGCCCTTGAGTCAAGTCACCAAGGGAGGAGCGAAAGAAAAATATGTTGGTTAGAATCTCAACAGAAGGCATTCATAGAATTGAAGCATTGCCTCTGTTCTGCCCCAGTGCTCACATTACCAGACTTGCAAAAACCATTTGAGATCAAGACAGATGCCTCTGACTATGATATTGGGGTAGTTCTTACTGAATAGGGGCATCTAGTGGAATATCACAATGAGACATTGTCTGACATAGTTCGAAAGTATCCCACTAATGACAAAGAAATGTATTCCATTATGCAGGCTTGTCGACAATGAAAGCATTACATTTTGGGGAAGTAGACAATAATCCACACAGATCACCGACCCCTGCATTTCATACAGACACAAGGGAAGTTGTAGAATGATCACCATCAGAAGTGATCCACATATCTGCAAAAATTTGATTTGAACGTCAAGTACAAGAAGGGTAGCACCAATAATGTTGCAGACTGCCTCAACCGACCACCAATCATGGCCATAACCACAGTTCTCAACTCTTGTGGGCATGAGACTTCTAATTGGCTGCTTCTCTACAAGAGCGATCTAGAATTCAACTACACATACAAGGCACTGTTGGGGGGTATGCAAGTTCCAAAATTTCACCTCCAAGATGCATTATTATGTCACCTGGGACACCTTTGTGTTCCTTTGAGCGAGCATGCCAAGATGATATGGGAAGTGCACTACAGTCAATTCGTTGGGAATTTTGGGGTCGAGAAAAGAGTGGCAGTACTGCAGAAGTATTTCTATTGGTCGAACCTTCGACAGGACGTTGGGAAGAACATCAGATCCTGCACTGCTTGCACCATTGCCAAATTGACCATCAAGAAGCAAGGGCTCTATACTCCACTACCTACCCCTAGTTGACCTTGGGAATCCATCTCCATGGATTACATGTCAGGCCTTCCTTCTACTAAGCATGGAAACGACTATGTTTTCGTGGTCGTCGATAGATTCTCAAAAATGGCCATTATGGCGGCCTGCAAGAAGAATATCATAGCGGAAGCCACTGCTAAAGTCTTCTTTGAACGAGTGTGGTTGCACTTTCGGATCCCAAAATCTATCATATCAGATCGTGACAGCAGGTTCCTCAACACATTTTGGTTCAACCTTTGGTCAATTATGGACACCAAGCTCACCAAGTCCACAAATTTCCATCCCCAAACTGATGGCCAGATAGAGGTCGTCAATAGAATGATTGTACACATTCTGCGCATGTACAATTCAAAGCATCCACACACATGGGATGAGAGCCTTCCCTATGTAAAAAAAAGTTATAACCAGTCTCTCCACAGCTCAACTGGCCACATCCCCTTTCAGGGGGGCTTGGGATTCCAACCAATATTTCCCATTGATGTAGCCATGCCATTTGTAGCTACTCAGGCCGATTCAGCTCATCTCCAGTTTGAAGCTGAAAAAGCAAACAAAATCATCAAGCACATTCAGCATATCCACCCTTAGGTTCATGACATATTGGACAGAGGGAGTGCTAAGTACAAGCAACGACATGATCAACATCAGGTGCCACACAACTTCCAGGTGGGTGAAAAAGTGTGGGTACATTTACAGAAGGAACACCTCACTGGACCCCACCGCAAGATTTTACTGCTCTGGTATGGGCCATACACCATCACCAAGGCTGTAGGGAATAATTCCTTCGAGCCCAATATTCCACCATTCCTTGGTCTGCACCCAATATTCAATGTAGACTACCTTCGTCCCTACTTCCCACCTCTATTGGACACCTCTGACATTGTAGAAGAACTCACACCAAAAGAGTTAAACCTAGACTGCATGCAATAGGCCACCGTAGACTATATCATGGACATGAAAATCAAGAACACTCGCCGCCAAAAGATATAACTGTATCGGGTTGTCAAAGTTGTCCAACTCCTGCACCAAGGCAAGTGACTCACCAGGGAAAAAGTTCAACAAAAGTTTCCTCATCTCATGGAGGAACTCAACGCAATGGGGACCATTGCTTCCTAAGGGGGGAGGAATGATCCAGGTGAATATTGGTGGCCACCCGCCTATTCCACTTGGGGCCCCACCATTGTCTCATTCAGTTTTTTTTCACAACTTACTATTTTTAGCAGTTTTTCGGGTCTTAAACTTTCGAAGCCATTTTGAGGCCCCAAACGGAGATAGTATGCTGAAGTTACGTCCCCATGAAGTTGAAACACCAATTTAACCAAATGGGGCGCATATTTTTGGCACTTCATCTCCTAGGGTTAGGTTTTTGGATGTTTAGAGTTCTCCATTATTTCTCCATAATAAACAGGCCCTCGAGCCTCATTGTAACATAGTTAAGAGGCCTGTAGTCACCACATCTCTTCTCATAGATTCGCTACCAGCACCCTAGCTATTTTATTTCCATCATTCTTGCAAGAATATTTCTGTGATTTTATATTAATGAAATGAAGCCTTATTTCCGTTGTATTTCTATGTTTATGGTTATTTTTTTATAATGTTGCATTCCTGCATAAATCCGGATCAATTTGGCATGTCTTTCACTACCTATGTTTTTTTTGCTTTTATCAAATTAAAAGCTGATGTGACCCATAATCCTATTCCATAACCATCTCTCATCTATTTTTCCCATAATTTTTTTTTCTTTCTTTTTCCTCCATTGAGAATGTATATGTTGTGTAAAGTCTTGTATGCCTTAACTACTAGTATTTTTGTATTTTCACTTCTAATTTCACATTCTTTGGAACATAATGTGAAATAATATACATGGTGAAATATTCTAATGACACTCAAGAGATTCTTTTGTATTCTTTCCACATATAGAAGATTATGATATTTATTTCTTCCATTTTATATGTTGATTGTTCCTTTTCCAACTATTCTTGCAAATGCATTGTTACCAAATATTACTTTGCCTCCATCTTATTATTTTAGTTTAATGAATCTTATTTGATATACTATTATGTTTCTTGAAAATCCACTATCAATGTACCATTTGTTTTTTTATTTTTTCCATAATACATAAAACCACATTCCTCTTGCTTTTCTTATTGAATTTTCCATACTATTGGATGTTGATATCTAAATGTGTGTCCTTCCTTGCCTTTATTTTGAAGTTTGATTCTACAATTCCATTATTTTTTCCCATCGTTGTTGCATTTTAGGCATTCAATTTAATCAAATAATGGAGCAAAGGAATCTATTTTTCTGATAACACTTTCAAACATACATATATCTTTTTTGCATAATTTTTCATTGGAAATTTGATGAATTCTTTCCTTCTAAAATCATTTCTTGGATAAGATCTACAATTGACTAATTTATGACCAAAATTGTCACGTGAGTAGAAGTATCCATAAAATAAATTTTGGTACCTAGGAGTGTATATTGTGTGGTGAGAGGAATAAAAATCTTGAATATCCTTTGCATGCCTTTAACATGGTCATCACATAGTTGATCCTTAGTTGTATTGGTGTCTTCCTATTACTAATTGATCCTTTTTCCATTTCCTTTTATTTTCTTTTGATTTTTTCTCGATTTTATCACAAATCCCACCTTTTTGATGTATGAGGATTGAAAATTGTGTTTCTCTTTCAGACTATTAGTGAGTACACCAAAAAAGCTTGTTAGCTATTTGCATAAATTTTCTGATGTTGATAGGATTGTCTTCCTCTTGAGATTCTTAACATTCTCTTTGTGACAAATAATGTTCTTTATTAATGGAGACCTTTGATAACTGAGGATTTGATCTAACATTTGAGTAAACTTTATCATCCTTAAATTTTGACTCAACTTATTTGTTATGCTTTCTAGGTAATTTCTCATGGAGATAATTTCTTCTTCCAACTTCTTCGGGTGTCATTCTTTTTCTTCTTAGTAATTTTTTAGACTCTCCTTTATTATTTTATTTTCTACTAGTTCAATTTTTAGGAGAATGATCAAATCCTCATCAGATCATGCATTGTTACATTATTATAGTTGATGTTATGATTGATTAACCTTTTTCCTTATTCATATCACTTCTTCAAGGGAACTCACGATTTATCCCTAAATATTTTCTTCCCTCCAAAATCTTCTTCATCATTTTGATTGTTAATGGCTATGAATAATATTTCTCCTCTCTTATCATGATATATGCATTAATAAAACTCATTAATGCTATTTTATTTGGTATACAATAATTTCCTATTGATATATGATTTTCTTCTATGATCATGAGATTTGAATATTTCTTTATCATGCTATGATTTATATTTTCATAAGGACAGTTATATGCGTAGTGACCTATTCTACCATAATCAAAGCACTTGAATGTAAGCTTACCTTTGAATTTTCCAATTCCTATTTTTACCTTCCTCACAAAATAAATGTTTTATTTCTTTAATTCAAGACTTGAATCTTCATGATCCTAATGTGTTTTTGTTTCTTTTGTTGCTTTAAATGTTTCCACCATGATCTTCAGTTCTCCTTCTTTGATATCATTTCATATATTATGAGAATTCCATGAATATTATCCATCTTTGATTTTGAAGATCTGACATTTATTTAATAGAAAAAATTTTGGATTGAAACTTGAGGGAAGTGATCTTGGTATTTTATGAAAAAAATTATATTCCTTAATTGTCTCACCAAGTCCCCTAACATTATTTACCATCCATCTACACGAAAAAAAATGTTGCTACAATTTCATCTTCATCCATTCTTATACTTTCAAATTTTCCTTTATGATTTAGTAGCTTAGCATTTTTCAGTCTGTCATCTCCTTCATGGATTTTTTGAATCTTGGACCAAATCTCTTTTGTAGTTTAGAAATGTATCACCTTGAAAAAGTTTTTATCTAAAACTCAAGATAATATAACATTTTTTGTTTTTAAATTATTTAAATGGAAAAATTTTCCATCTAGATGATTTGGAGAACTTCTTGAAACCTAATAATGGTTTTCAAAACTAAACCAAATATTAGTACTCATTATTACCTTCCAAAAGGCATAATTGGATCCATAAAATAGTATAAATTTTCTTGAGGAAGATCCCTTGTGATTGGCACCAACGATAAGGAGACACCTAGTCCCTTGAAATGATTTAATTGCTTCAGCTAGATGGAGAGACTAGTCTCTTGAGTTGATTCACTAAACCAATGAGAAGGGGACATCAATTACTTGAAGTGATTTAATGGTGTCATACATACAGAGATAGTAGTCCATTGAAATGACACAATTATGTGTAATGGACCATATCATCTTGTACAAGGCAATAACCCTGGTCTCTCAAGCACTATATTTTTTTCGTGTTCTTCATAACCATATTTGTAGATTTCAAATGGAAATACTGAACACTATAAAAAACATCACACTTATCACTTATATAGTTTGTAGTGTTTATCAACACACATATTGTACAACTTCTCTGTCCTAGTCACACATCTTCCTTAGAATTCATTATTATACTTGTTCTGCATTCAGACCTAGAGAACTCATGTTTCTTAGCGATTATTTTCTTTACTTTTTTCCCACACTCAATCAAATTTCACCACCACTTTAAACCCCGTTGTCTTAATTTATTTATAGCACATTATGCCAACATATATCTGGACAGGTCCGACATGCCATGGGATACCAATCCAAATAACCTGGATTACTTCTTTTATTTTTATGGATGGAGATTTAGTCTACATGAATCAAATGTCCCTTATTTTCATGGTTCTTTGGTCCACCGAGAGATTAACCTTTAAAATCCAAAGACCACACATTTTATCTCTTTTTTGAATAGTTTCTCCAATAGATCCAAGATGCAGTTCCACTTCCTTATAATGGATATAAAGATATATGGATGAATTTCATACCCAGATTACTCAAAACTACTATAGATCTAGAGACTCAACTATTAAATCCACATGAACTTATGCGGAGTGAAGGAACATACCCTTACATTCGCACAACATTTTCCTCTACAAAAGCTTTATCTCTGCACTTCCAAGTCATTTAAATTGTAGTTGATGTTCAAGATCCTCTAAATTACATCACTTGTACTTAATAAATTTCAGCACTTAGTTGATTTACCAATCTATGAAGAAATTATACATGCATTCTCCCTACACAATCCCCTTAGATACATGTTTCTTTTACACATAAATCCTTTGTATATTATCATCAATGCCACACCACCACTTTCCAATTGTGTAGGTTCCACCTACTCGCTAGTACAAGATCCAAAATCTAGGTACTTTGTTAAGTGCTCACTTTGGTGCACCATGTGATGGTCGGATTCCTAGATGAAATTTCGTTTACCTTTCAGTGCAAAAACTTTAAGAAATGGAACTATGATTTAGCTATCTTCATTGAATCCAAAATCATGGTTGATCATCCAAAATCTTTGCGTTATTGCATTTCCTTATGGGAAAATATATAGACCTCTAAAAAGACTTTTATCTATAAACAAGGACCCACAATTTGCACATCACTCTCCGTCGCACTTGCCAATTCACTTACCAAATCACCTTTTGTGTCTATCCCAAGCTTTCTGCATGTCTTGATGTTGACCTATACATGCCACATGTCACTTATCGATTGTTTAGTTTGCTAGAAAATAAATTCATTTATACCTTCCATATGTCATTTCCTAACTTTAATACACCATCTATATTTCCACGTAACTTTCCTCATAGCACTACTTGTCAACCTCATCACTTGTCGCAACTCAGTGAGCCAAAATCTAAGTATCCAGTTATCAGGCTCAGAATTATGGTTGCAATGGTGTTCTTAACCTAGATAAGTTATGGGATCAAATATCATATTTAAAATGGATGGATGCATGTTGAGGTGAAAACTCAACACTCCCATTTTTAATTTATTTATTTAAAATTATCCAGACCCTTTCCATAAATAGTGGTTAAAATTACCTTTTCATATTAAATTTTGGTTAAGTGTCCTACAATTTTGCATGATTTTATTTTTGTCTAGATTGTTCTTTTGATTGCTTCATTGCACTCTACTTTTCACTATATTTCCATTAGTTCTTGTGTCACCTCATCTCGTTTCACGGTTTGTAAATGGTTCTCACCCAAATTTTGATAGTTTTGACCACCACAAATTTAAAATGTACATTATTTTAATTGTTGTAATTAATTGTAAATATTAATTTTTAATTTATTTCAATGAATTATTTAAATTTTATTAATTAATATAACCATCATAGTTAAGCACCAATATGAATATTATAAATATGAGTGATTTTAGTTCTCGGATGGGGCCCACTTAACGTGAATCCTACTTCATCTCGTCACCTATCGATATTGGGACATCATACATCGGGTCACCAGAAAATTTCCACATCGTAAAATAAATTTTTCATCCTTTGATGAATTCAAACATCTAGTACAATCCTCACATCCATGTGGCTCTCTCTCTCTCTCTCTCTCTCTCTCTCTCTCTCTCTCTCTCTCTCTCTCTCTCTCTCTCTCTCTCTCTCTCTCTCTCTCTCTCTCTCTCTCTCTCTCTCTCTCTCTCTCTCTCTCTCTCTCTCTCTCTCTCTCTCTCTCTCTCTCTCTCTCTCTCTCTCTCTCTCTCTCTCTCTCTCTCTCTCTCTCTCTCTCTCTCTCTCTCTCTCTCTCTCTCTCTCTCTCTCTCTCTCTCTCTCTCTCTCTCTCTCTCTCTCTCTCATCACCTTATCCCATCAAACCTGAGAGATTTTAAGACCTCGAGACTTTGTTTTAATAAACTTTCTTGATTCCCGATATTACAAACATTTTGATGCACCATCAAAAATTCATATAACCTCACAACTCTATTAAATCATCTTCTATCACCTCCAATATTTTCGTTGGGACAATTACATCGGGGATTTTTTAAAATGACTTCAAATAAATTATTCCTCCAATGACCTGATGTCATACAGTTCCTTCTATAACCTCTAATCACCTCCTCACACCATAAACTTGGGACTTCAACATTGTACAACATAAAACCTCTGATATCAATTAATATTCGATGTCTAATGTTCCTCGTAGCTACGATGGTATCGGTTATAAGACATTGATTTGTATATTAAAGTTTGTATAAATGTTTCTTAACACATAGATGATTGGATTCATATTAGTTATGTATTTGTGTGAATATAATATTATGATAATGTTAAATAATATATTTTATTAATATGATGTTTAATAATTTATTTCATTTAATTCTTAATTAATAATTTTATTTTGCAAACAATTTAATTCATATGAGAATTATATTGGATTTTTTAATTAATTCAACTTTTTTTTAGTTTGTAATTTAATTTAATTTTTTAAAATAGCATGTATATAATTAATTTAAAAAAAATGATTTAATTATCAATTATATAGTTTTAGTTGTATAGTTTTTTTTCCACAGAAAAAATTGAACTTTCTATTATAAATAGATAGTCACATAGCATATGCATAGCATTTCTGATCAACTCCATTTCACCTTCTATTCGAAGAAAAAAAGTAGTCTCAACTGCTTTGAATACCTGAAGGGTATCTCGAAAGAAGCCTGTCCAAAAAATAGCGATTAAAAAGCACAATCATTCAGTCACATCTCCTGGATTTAATCCAAAACAGAGATGGTGATGTGGATGATTAAATGCCTGTAGAAGCCAAGGCTTCCTTTCCATAAAAAACACAGGAAACCGACAGTAAAGACTATCCTGATCTCCTGAAATAAGATAGTTGTCCACATGAATCCCAAGACCTCCTCGGTGAGGAAAATAGTCTTGTGATTCATCAATAGTTGAGTAGCAGTTTTTAATGTTTGATTCAAAAAATAAAAGACATAGAAAAAAAGACAACAAAGTATATACAAAGAAAAGAAAAGAGTGATGTGTTAACCAAAAACAGGTTGATCCAAAGGATGAACAACCCCGTTTTCCATCTCTATCACTGTATAGGTCCCCATAGCTTGTACAAAACCTTCTTTAGATAGGCGGTCTGCATCCTGGTTCTCTTCCCTGTAAATGTGGCAAACAGTGATCTCAGTGAAATAACATTTAATCTGAAAAATTTCTTTAAGCAAAGGCAATAACAAGTAATTTCTGCATTGTTGAGTTCCATTAAACCATTTCAAAATATTCATAAAGTCTCCAAAGATCTGAATCTTCCTCAATTGTCTTAAGGTCAACCAACAAAGAAGGTAATGTAAGGCTTTAAGTTCAGCAAAATTATTTGTCCCTTGTCCAAGGCCAATAGAAGCTTGCAGGGACTTTTCTGGGGATAAATGGATGACCAACCCAGCACCACACCCCCCATTGATGTCAGAGGCTCCGTAAAAAAAATCCCAAGGAACTCCTTCCCTGATATTTTCTAGTTGAATTCAATGAAGAGGGGTAGGACCAGAAGGGGATGGGATGCTATCAAATATGGTTTCACCTTCCACAGCCAAACGACCAATTGGGAAAGGAAGATCTTTGAATATTACCCAGTTCCTTGCAATCTAGGTGCCCCAGGCAATCAAGAGAGGGATTGTGTGAACTTTGTCATCAGGAGCTTCCTCCCACCACTGGGACCAAGCTTGTTGGATATTTTCTCCTTCCCATCTGATAGGAGTATTAATGAGCCTTAAAGATTCGGCCCAGAGACTTACATTAAAGGGGTACACTAAGAAAATATGAAGAGCAGTTTCCTCCCTGGATTTGCATAAAGAGCACCAACCCGGACCTATTTTCCCCCTCTTTTGAAGAAAATCCCATGTTGGTACTTTATTATGTAAGATGCACCAGAAAAAAAAGCTTATTCTTTGTTGGACATTTCAGCTTCCAGATTGGTTTGGACCACCAAGCAGGGGCCTCCTACCCCTCTTGGGACATCAACCATTTATAGCCCATCTTCGAAGAGTAGAAACCAGATTGTGCATGTACCCATTTGAGCTCATCCCTTGAATCAGTAATCCTAACAGAGGAGTTTTTCCAGTTCAAACAAAAAATCCTCCATTATTCCATCCATATTTTTTCCAGGGGAAGATCCATTCCAGAAAGCCATCCTTGCCTTAGTAAAGAGGAGGACCGATGATCAGCCACCTGAATAAGGTTGTATAAGCCCTTGTCGTTTAGGAATTTTACCAAATCTTGTGACAAGGAGAAACATGTTGAGCACCCTACCCATGGGTCGCGCCCAAGCCTCACCAGAGCTCCATCTTCCACATTCCATGTAAGGCCCTGTTCAATGGTTTAAATAGAGGCCACCACAGCCTTCCAGACCACAGAGGCATTTTTAGAGGATTTTAGTGGCAAACGGACCCATTCGAGCACTGAACCCTGGTCAATATATTTCCTTTTTGTGACAGTCGACCAAAGCGAGTCGGTCGAAATAAGTCACCAGGCCAGTTTGGCTGCAAGAGATTTCAAGAAAGAGGGAAGGTTCTTAATTCCCCAACGTCCCCATTCCTTGGGCCGAATGATTTTATCCCATGCAACCCAAGGAGTAACATGTTCCACTTTTGAACCAGCCTAAAGGAATCTGCTGCAAAGCTTGTCTATGGAGGCTAGAATACCTTTGGGGACCCAAATAAGACTAGCCCAGTACACCGGGATTTCCATTAAGATAGACTTGACTAAAACCAGTCTCCCTGCCCTAGAAAGCCACTTGTGACTCCAGTGATTGAGTTTTTTTTCAATTTTAACAAGAAGCCACTTCCAGTCCTGGATCCTGTATTTATTAGGCTTGAGGTGGAACCCCGGGTATTTAAAATTATCCTGAAGGGATTTAATATCAAAATGCAAGAGGGCTTCAATTTTGCCCACCTCCTCTACACACAAACCCGAAGTGGTAAGGGTCAACTTTTTTTCGTTTATTTTGAGTCCTGTTGCCTTCAAAAAAATATCCAAGATACTTTTGAGGGTGCGAAAATCCTCCATAATTCTATTGCTAAACAGCAGGATATCATCAACGAATAGCAGATGAGTAACCCATAGGTTGGCTGCAACTTCTATTCCTTTAAGCTCACCTTGTCTCTTAGCTTTGTGAATCATTAAGCTTATGCCCTCAGCAACCAGCAGAAAGAGCAGAGGCAAGAGAGGGCACCCTTTCCTTAAAGCTCTCTCGGGGTTGAAGAAACTAGTGGCAGCTCCATTTATCAAAATAGAAATAGAGGATGAGGTGACACAACTCATGACCCATCTGAAAAAATCAAATTTGAAACCAAGATGAGTCAAGAGGAGTCACAAATACATCCAACTTATTCTGTCATAAGCCTTTGAAAGGTCAATTTTTACAATTGCCCCTTTCTTGCAACTTCTCTTAAGGCTATGAACGGATTCTTGGGCGACTCCCACTGCTTCGTGAATCTGTCTCCTGTCCAAAAAACCAAATTGTTCAGGGGATATATGCTTGGAAAGAAATGGTTTAATTATTGAGGCAATGACTTTTGCAATAATTTTGTAGACACAAGTGCATAAGGAAATGGGCCGAAAATCATCAAAGGAGTTTGGATGATCATATTTTGGAATCAAGGCTAGGAAATTTGCATTGAGGGATTGATAGATAGACCCCGAGCTCCTAGACTCCTCCACTATAGCTACCAAATCATCCCCAATAGATTCAAAAAAATGATGGAAAAATTCAACAGTCCATCCATCCGGTCTTGGACTCTTGTCCTTCTGCATAGCCTTAAGAATGTCTTCCACCTCCTGCTTAGAAACAGGTTCCATGATGGCGTCATTTCCTTCTCCATCAATGTAGCTAGGGAAAAAATGGGCCACTCTAATTACTTACGCTATAGAAACTTCCACAGGAGCTCTAAACAAAGCTTTAAGGTGATTTATACCGAGGGTCGCTAGATCTTCAAAAGATTTGGCCTTTTCTCCATCCTCCTTCGGAAGTTCCCAAATGGTATTAGAGTTTTTCCTACCTTTAGCATCATTCTAGAAGAACTTTGTGTTTTCATCTCCTGCTTGCAACTAGATGTCTCAGCTTTTCAGCCTCCATCTTTCTTCCCTAAGATGAAGGATTTGTCTACAAGAGGCTTCCAACTCCAAAATTCTGGTCCTTGACTCCAAAGAGGTGTATCCGAAGCTTTTTGGGTCTTCCAACTTGTCCAATTCAGAGTTTACCTTTTTTAGTTCCTCCTCCTCCTATAATTTCTTCTGGAGAGTCCATTCTTTGGTGGCACACTTCATTCTCCTAAGATTGTTCATAAAAAAGGAACTTCTATTTTCCTATCACTGAAGTTGTCCTTTCTCCAAGTAGCCTGAAAAATATTATTGTAAGATTCATCCTTCATCCATGAAGAATTGAATTTGAATGGGATTCCTAGCTTCTTACCATTTCCTTTCATCTCCAGAAATATTGGAAAATAATCAAAATTACCCCCTTCCCTGACCATCAATTTCTCAGCCCAAGCTTCACACAGAAGAAAACGATCTAGCTTTTTGGCCACCCAATTAGCCCCTACTCGTTGATTTCTCTAAGTAGGTCAGAGTTTGAGAAGGGGGACATACACCAGATGAGACATCGCCAATTTTTTCCCAAAAAACTCGGAGAGGGGATCCGGTCTGGCAGAAGCTCCCCAAGATTCAGATTCCCCCAAGGAGAAATTACGATCTCCACCAATTATCAAATTTGGATGGGAGAGGCAGGAAGACCTGAAAAAAGAGGTCTAGAAATGTTCCCTGTCCACATAGGGTCCATAAATGTTCAAAGAGAGGAAAGAGAGGCTTAGTTGATTCGAGAAAAGTTCCAAAGCCAAACAATTTTCTAAACCCCAGGAGAAGACTTTTCTTAGCTTCTTCGAATCAAAACCTGAGACCACGCCACTAGATCTTCCTGTCACATAAAGAGCATGAAAAACCCATCCACGCATCATTTTAGAGAGAACATTGATCACATCATCCCCTTTACCCAAGGTCTCCTGTAGCATAACGACATCTAGATTTTGGGAGCAAATAAGTTCTCTGAGAGCTAGATTTTTCAGCTGGCTAGAAAAGCCCCTGTAGTTGAAAGAGATAAAGATCATTGAATACCTTGGGGGGGTGGATACTCTGCTCTAAGCACCCCGGGGATTGACAACTGCCTCCCATCAGCTATATCAACGAGAGCCTGCAGCTGGGCCTTGGACAGGTTGGATTTTCTTCCCCTTAACTTCCTTGGCCCGCATGCCATAGGGTCTGAAGCAAGCCCTCCTATAGCCATCCCTTTCCCTTTTCTATTTGCTAAAGGTCTAAGGTTATAGAGAGGGTTTTCAGGATCAGGAACCTAGGATCTAGGGGGGGCTGGGTCATTATTAGAGGGGGAAAGAACAGGCTCAGGGGGATTCAGGATAGAAAGGATGACACTATCTGAAGACAAAAAAGATAAGTTTAAGGCAGAGAGGTCATTAAGGATCTGTTTGGAAGGACCATGCCCAGCGAAATCAGACAAAGAGCAACAAGTAGAGGTACATAAGGAGAAAGGAGGGAGAAGAGACGTACCCACCTGAGACGCCCCAACAAGTCCAGAAACTAGGTGGGGAGCCAGGGAGGTCACCAGAATATCTGGTGATGGGGAGGAAGAGATATCCCCCACCGCTTGAGCCTGCACTAAGGTCTCCTCGCTTTCTGGGATCTTCGCCTACTCAGTAGAGGGAATGAACACCTCCTACTCCTGATCCTCCTCTTCAGTCAAAAATACACCCTCCTGCTTGCAAGGTTTCTTTTGTTTGTGGCACTGTCAATGGCCTAGAGGGAACTCCTTCACCAAGTGCCCATACTTGTGGAAATGATTGTAGCAGAAAGGGAGGTTCTTATAGTCTAGTGTCTGCAGAAATTCTAGGTCGCTATACTTCAGTTTCATTGCATCCGCCAAACCCTCTCTGGGATTAAGGCTAACCAAGATCCGTGCCAGACTCTGGTCCCTTGTCTGGATATAGGATTTGTCTGCCTCTAAGAATTTTCCTAGGGTGTTCCCAATGGATATGAAAACTAAGTCTGTCCAAAACTGCAACGAGAGGATTGGGAGTTTGACCCATACCGGGGACTCCGCCATTTTTTCTTTTTGTGCCTCGAATAGAGGGGTCCATCGACAGAAGAGGATTGGTATCTTGCCGAAGAACCAATTCCTGCCTAGAACCCAATCCACATGGTTTTTACTGTCAAATCTGATACTAAACCACCCCCTAGCAAAGATATTGATCTCTATGGGCTGACCCAGGGCTTCTTTCCATTCATTAAGGACCTAGTCAGAGATATAATTCGCCGAATACTTCTGGCCTCTCACTCTTCCAACCAAAATTGTTTCTGAAGCTTCCATGGATTGTTCTACACTGATGTCCACACCCAATAAATAGCTTGGTCTATTCTCTTTCTTCTTAATGGGTTTTTAATTTTTCCTTTTACCCCCCAAAACTTCCTTGACTACCTCCCCCTCTTCAGAAGGTGTAGTAACAGGAGCATTCATTCCAGCGGGAATAGGTGACCTTGGTCACCTTCCTTTAGAATCTTTTGGATCCTCTGCTTCCTCCCATCCTTCCTATTGCACCCTATTCACAGGTCCAACCTCCTTGTGCAGATCTGTCCCTTGATTTCCAGATGACAAGGCCCGTGGGGATCTATCTAACGCTTCATTCAAGGAAACTCGAGATTGGCTATGTCACGGAGCCGCCCCCAAAAGTGCGCTTAAAACCAGCCTACCTCTGCCCTGTGTAAACCCTAATGAAGGAGGTACAAAAGGCATGAATGCACCAGTGGGAAGGGGGCATTGACCAGGTGCAGACTTACAAAAACCATCCAAGAAACCCTTTGAGAAACCTCCCTAAGAAGCCCTTCTAGAGGGTCTTTCTTCTCCTAGAGATTTGAAACCTGCAAGCCCTTGAAAGCCGTAGCTACTAACAATATCCTAGAGCCCACCCATGAGAACAGGAAAAAAGTGATTACCTTGAGCCGCCACTAGAGAAAACAACCAAGAGGGATGCAAGGCCGTTCTATCCCTACCTTCGGACTCAGAGATATGCTCTTGAACTTGTTCAGGGAGTAGTCCCTTCCTCCAACACCCACTCCAAGTACTCTGAAGGGTTTCTTCTAACAGACCTTCCCCAGACGAAAAACCTTCAATAGCCACTTCCTCACTAAGAAATTGTAGGTCCGCATGGTTAGGAAAGAAAATATTGAGGTTTTTCTCAGAAACATCGTGCCCCCAACATGTAAGGAGATCTTTCGGCGCTTGCTGAAGATCAACAGATTTGTTTTCAAAACCCATTTTTATGACCAACTACTCTTCTTAAACCGACATGGTGAAAATGCCAAACCCGCTCCAAAGCAGAAACCCTAACAACAAAACATCGTCGCAAGGAACAAGAAACGCCGATTTTGGTAAACCCCATTGTTTTAGCAGGTTAAACAACCCCGTACAGGTGGCCACGAAGCAGGTGCCTTGACGAGAGTGTCATTTGTCCCTGGAGGTGATTCAGAGTCTGAAATGGGCGTACTCCTGTAACATCAGGAAAAGAATTTCTAGAGCTAGATGGCCTAAAGCCGAGGCCTGTAGACTTCAAGGTTTCCATCTCCTTAGTTGTATAGTTAATTATAATTAGATTTTTAATTAAATTTTTAGCATTTTAGCCTACACATGCAATTTTCCACAATTAGGATTATTTTCGCACCTCATATTTGGGGAGACATATATGGAGATTTAACTAACCAAATGAAACTCACAATTTCTAATTGGAAAGCTAAGACAAAAGAGAATAATCTTAGAAAATTTCATCATTTATTGACCGAGAAATCTAGCAGAAGACAAAGTGACGAATTTGCATAAAAAATATATATTTTTGTTATTTTGATTTGGAAAAATTTCAATAGACTCGAGAAAATTTTGTCAGTAATTCATTCCTAGCATTACTCAAAAACAAATAACACCCAAGAGAAGCAATCACATCTTGAACTTTGTTTGGATTTTAACGTTTTTTTTTTAAATTTGTTGAGAAGAAGTTTGATTTTTAATTTTGTTCATCAATTTTTATTTTTATTTTTAATTTATGAATTTCCATTTGTTTTTGGTAGGTGAGCATTTGAGGAAATGAGGAAGAGAAGAATTTGAATAGTCAAATTTCTCTATAAATAGAGAATGAATAATTTTAACCAATTAAAATTGGTTGGAGAAAATTTATTCTTCGAATGTCTCTCTCATTTTAATTTTAATTTGTAATCATAAATATGGATTTTAGAGAATGGTTGAAGGGTTCCATATCTAAAAATTGGGGAGGAAATTCTCTCCAAAGAGAGGTCTTTTTACACTACTATAGGGAGAAATATTTGTGTACATAATTAGCTAGTTTGGGCCAAACTTATGGAGATTAAAAGGGATGCATTTCAACTCTGAAATTTCTTGCTATTATGAAATTTTCTGAGATTTTCATGTGCTTAAAGGCTTTGATCATATTTTGAATTTATAGCCCAATATTATTGGAGATGCCGATTTTTTGAGTAGCTTGGGAGGTAATCAAAGCCCTAAGGTTCAGGGTTTGGACGGCAAACCGCCACAAGAGTCACTTGTGGTCTTGGAACCCAAGGTAGGGGTTTTGCACCCATCTTGATTTGGGCGAACACCATGAAAATATTTTGACATGTGATGGATGAGGATGATAAGTCTCGTCGAGACAAATCCAACCCAATGAGAATCATCTAATACTTAATTGTAAAATGGAGATATGAAATTTTGAATTTTATGATTGGGTTTTGCGCAAGTTTATTAGGGAAGTCTTGTTGTTAAAAATACATGTGACAACTTCTCAAACCCATGATAGACATTGGAGGATCCCTTTAATAGGTGTATAAAAAGAGGGTGAGTACAACCCATTTAGACATCCAATTTTGCAACACATTGCAAACAAAGAGATCGTTGAAGAGGAGAATTACCTTTATTCTTGACCACAACAAGGAAGACAAGGCAACGAGTGTCTGGAGGATTGTTTGTAGGCCAATTCAGGTGACCAAGTTGCTAGAAAAAGGGTCGAGGTGCCTTGATAAAGGGTCACATGAAAAGGGGAACCTTTTCACCATAGATAATGTGCGAAAACCCTTATCTAGGTTTTTGTAGGCTTAAAAATATTTATTGTAGCATGTTGCAACTAATTGGAGGTAGGTCGAAGGGTTTGTGAGGGTTGGAACAACCCAACATAACAACTAAGGGTCATATCCCCTCAAGGAAGGGAAGTTGCACTCCCAAAAGGAAATATTCAGCAGAATTTAAGTGTTGTTAGGGGACTGAGTTTTTTTCCCTAACAAGGCCTAGGTTGTAACAGTGGAGCATACCTCAAACAATGCACACAGGTATGTATTTTGGTGTATGTTTATAAGTGTTGGATCCAGTTTTTGGATCTATTTTGGATTGGTATTATTTTCAATGTCTAAGATCCAATTTGAAGGCTTTATTTGGTGGTAGAGAGCCTTCATAGGAGCATATATTGTAATGATTGGAATGTGTGTAATTGGTTTGGTTGAGGGTAGTGTGTTGGCTACCCAAAGTAGCCATAGACTAATAGTCTTGAAGTGACAAAGATAATTGAAGTTTGGGTGAAGTCTGGTGCCTTATAGGTAGCTCTTTGATGGATGAAAGAGGCTAATAGAAGGCATATTAGAGATCAGGTATTGGAAAAACTAAAGAGTAGATTAGACCAACCTATGTAAATGCACTAGAAGTGACTTGCATCAGTGCTACGTGGTAGGCTTCTTGGGGTCTCTATGTGTTTTCCTTTGAAGAAATAAGGGGTGACTAGAGAGAAGTATAGAAGCAAATGACCGGTAGGGCGAGATACGACATAGAAGCTGCAATGAATATTGTCATTGTATCTTGTATACCATAGATTGTTGTATTATTCATTGTAATTTAATATAAGGAAGATTGAGTTGTACATTTTTGTATAATATTTGTTAAAAATTGTCTACACTTGTCCATGTTCTATTTCCTACGGTATATTTTTTGTTCTCAAAATTAGTTTTTGTTGAGACACTTGCTTTATAAGCATCAATGATTCTAAGATTATAACCTAGACCCATGATCTTGTAAATTCAAAATGGTATCAGAGCTTATCTAAACTACTTTTATAGTTAGTGAATCGTATTTGTGCACAACAAAGTATAACTTAAGAGGGAGTTGGTCGGATTGTAGGCAACAATGTCAAAATTTCACACACGCCTCTAGTATGAGGTCAAGTTGGAGGGGTCGTCCAATTATAGTCCATCGAAGGAAAGGTAGATAAATTTTTTCTTGTAGGCCAACAGGATTAGGGAGTTCACCGAGAAAGCCATCAAGAAGCCAACAAACACAAAGGAGATGGAAGTGTACAAATATTTGGATACGAGGGAAAGATTGATAATCCTAGATGGTGTGAAGGATCCCCTAATGCATCAATTTTTTGGGAAGAACACTACACATGAGATGTGGATGGATCCTCATAATTTTTTCCAGAATAAGAACAAAAAGGGGGTACTCGTATTGGGGGATAGGTTGAATTCCACCAAGATAATAAAGGGTGAAGAGGTGACTTTGTATCTGACGACGTTGTCTAAGGTCAGAGATGAGGTTGATGTCATCAGTGTGACTATTTCATATAGTGATATGGTAAGGATTGAATTGAAAGGTTTCACCAAGGAATGAAAGCCCTTCATCAAAGGTTTCATTGCTAAAGAGAAATTGATAGATTGGAATAGGTTGTGGGAAGAATTCATTCAAGAATAATTACGATACGAGAATATTCATTCGATGAAGAGAGAATATGAGGACGTGGCACTTAAAACAAGAATGAAGGGTAAAAATAATAAGGACTTGCATAAATTCAAGTATTTCAACTGTGGTGAGATGGGTCATTTTTTGTCAAGATTTTTTATGAAGAAGAAGGGAGATTACGAGAAGAGGAAAGGGAAGTAGGTCATCAGTGTTGCCACTTAAGTTGAGAAAGATGATCTCACTGAGATATTGGAGGAGGAGGAATTTGCTATGAGCTCTTGTTTCTCATAGGGTAATGTCGATGAGGATGGATGGTACATGGATAGTGGTGCAATGAAAAATATGACATGGTCAAAGGTGGTTTCTGAGAATCTAGCTGAATGGGACTCGAAGTTGCAGATGTTTCTGAGTGACAAGAGTTAGAAATAGATTCGAGGATCAGGATTTGTATTATTTAAGATGGAGAAATGATGAGTGGTGTGGGTTTAGAATGTACTATTTGTACCAAGACTCGGATATAGCATGATAGCTATCTCGATGACCAAGAAGAAGGGCTTTGAGGTCTTGTACCAGGAAGGGAAGAAAATAAGCTTACCTAGAGGCTCTAGCTCTGATGGAATCATTCTTGGAATTAGATAGCATGGTCTCTACAGGTTGACATGAAAGCATGTGGATCATGCGAAAAAAAATTAGGTGGAGCAAGTGTAGGTGAATAATTCAGAGGGGTACGCACATGTTCCAATAAAGAAGGTCTGGATTCTAGAGGCTCATATCAACTTGAGTTCTAGCAAGATCTTGCAGGTTCAGAGGAAGAATTTGCAGCCTAAGAAGATAACGTGGTCAGTAGGGATAAACGATTCTCCTACAAATACCAAGAAGGAATCATGGAGATATTGGAAAGAGATGCAAGAGAAGAAGAAGAATAAAAATGCTTCTAGTGATATCGACACTTCCAATAGATGTGTAGTTCATGCTTTTGGGATTTCTCCAGTGGTGAGTGCCAAGAGTTGGGCGAGTGTTATGAGTAGTGATGATGATGATGAGTTACTTCCTAGTCTTGGAAGTACCTCCTTTGCTAAGAAGGAGTGTTGATTTTTGAGTAGCTTGGGAGGTACACCAAGCCCTAAATTTTAGGGTTTGGAGGGAAAAGTGCCACAAGGTTCAATTATGGGCTTGGAACCCAAGCTAGCAGTTTTCACCCATCATTATTTGGGTGAAAACCATGAGCACATATCAACATGTGATGGGTGAGGATGATATCTATCATTGAGACGAATCCAATGCAATGAGAATCATCTAATTTTAAATTTTAGAAATGGAGATATGAATTTTCAAAGTTTATGATTGGGTTTTGTACAAGTTGATTAGGGTCAGCTTGGTGTTAAGAAGACACATGACAAATTTTTAAGCCCATGATAGACATTGGAGGAGACCTTCTATATTTTTATAAATATAAGGTTTTAGGCATCCATTTGTACAACACATTGAAAAAAATTATCTCATTGAAGATGAGAATTACCTCTATTAGAGACAGCAACAAGGAGGACAATCCAACAAGGGTTTGAAGGACTATTTGAAGGCCAATTGAGGTGACTGATTTGATGGAAATAAGGCTGAGGTGCCTTGTTAGAGGGCCGCAAAAAAATGTGACTGATTTGAGGGAAAATAATGATGGGAAAACCCTTATCCAGGCTTCCACAGGCTTAAACATGCTTTTTTTAGCACGCCACAACCAAATGGAGGGAGGCAGGAGGGTTTTTGAGGGCTAGAACAACCCAACATCACAAATGAGGGTAATATCACCTCAAGGAAAGGCAACCGCACCCCTAAAAGGAAATTTTGGGTAGAATTTGAGGGTTGTTAGTGGACTAAATTTTGTGACCTAACCAAGCCTAGGTTGTAGCAGTGGAGAAGTACTGAAATAATGGAAAAATGCATTTATTTTGGTGTATGTTTGTAGGTGTTGGATCCAAGTTCTAGATCGGTCTTATTTGTAGCTTGTGGAAGCCAAGTTGAAGGCTTGATTTGGTGATCAAGAGCCTTCATAGGAGAAGAGCTTGCAGTGATTGGACTGGGTTCCATTTGTATGGTGGAGGGCAGTTTGTTGTATACCCAAAGCAACCCTAGAATGGCAGTCTTAAAGTGACAAATATGGCTGAAGTTTGGGTGAGGTATAGTGCCTTATGAGTAGCTCTTTGATGGACGAAAGAGGCTACTAAAAGGTAGTTTGGAGCTTAGGTATTGGCCACCCTAAAGAGCATATTGTACTAGCTCATGTACATGCAACAGAAGTGACTTGCAACAATGTTAGGTGGCAGTCCTCTTGGAGTCTCTGTATGTTGTCCTTTAAAGGACTAAGGGTGACCAGAGAGAAGTACGGAAGATAAGGACCGATAGGATGAGATATGATATAGAAACAACATTGAATATTGTCATTGTAGCTTGTATTCCATAGATTTTTGTATTATTCAGTCTTGTTTAATATAAGAAAGATTGGGTTGTGCATTTTTGTACAATATTTTTTAAAAATTGTCTACACTTGTGCATGTGTGATTTATTGTGTTATATTTTCCATTGTGCAAAGTAGTTCTTGTTGATATTCTTGGTCTGGTAACATCGTTGATTCTAAGATTCTAACTTAGACCCAAGATTGCAAAAATTCAGCAGGAGATAGAGGGTGATTGATGACTTGCATTTAATAAAATTTGAGGCAATCCTCGATCTAGATAAGTATGTGTTTTTGAATTTTTTCACTATTATAAATTCATTTAAATGCATTTTTGTTTTAATAATTTTAAAGCTATCTTTTAATGATGGATCTTATTGTTTTCAAGTTAGATTCTGAATTCAAATAAATAAATAGGGCATACTTGTTAATTATTTAGCAAATTCATGACATGTTTATCTTGGTTTTAATAATGATTGTTTTTATGAGAAATATTTCATTAATGTAGTCATATATGTTTTAGTTTGAATTCATTTAATTTTAATTTGGATGTATGTGCACAAGGAATCTGATGACTACTCATCAGAGAGTTGAATACATATACTTGTTTGAATTTGTAATAAGTCTTGGAACTATTTCCCTTGCTTATTAACTTTATTTTTATTCTAAATTCAAGGATGGTTCAAACAAATTTTTTACCTTGCTCTTGGTTGAGAGATGTACTAATCCTTTTTTCAATCAAGATGGATTATGTTTTTTTTTTTTTCTCTCTTAATTAGATTAGATTTAAATTTATTTTTAATTTTTACATCCTGTAAGTCCCCTCATATAGGAGAAAAGCTTAGTTATGGTTTGGTTGAGCCCTAGATCAACTTAAGGATCACTTCCTTACTTGGGCTCAGTAAAACGGATCATTTGATGTCTCTTCTCTATCGGTAAGTAAAAGACATACTTTAAGCCAATAGAGATGTAGAGAAGGTAATTAGACCTAGTTTAACTAGTTGGAACCACAATTCCAAATGGAAAAGGATTTGCTTTAAGTTACCGATCAAGTGGTATCCCTTATAATTTTCAATGGTAATTTTGGGACATCAACATTTTTGGTGCTAGAAGGAGGGCTTGACAGCTTCTTGTCTTTTGGATTTTTTGTTTTTAATCACAATGGCTCCTCTCAAACTTCCCATTCGGAGTTGTATCTCTAGATGTGCATCTGCCTATACTCCACTAGAAATAGTAATACACTTGTCAAAGTTAAAATTTAACGGTAAGAATAATGCATCTGCATTTCGTCACACCTTACAATTTATTCAAAAGTTTCCAAATTCTACTTTTCATTATTTTGATGAAGGTATTTTATGTAGAAGTTTTACTCTTACGATCCGAGGAAAAGATAGAGTTTGGTGTGAGTCTCTTCCAAATGCCTCTACTCACAGTTGGAATTAATTTATCACAAAATTCCTTTATTAATTAGACAGTGATGATTATGAACAGGTATGTGATGAATTTGAAGATTTACAAATGTTTGAAAATGAGCCTTTCATGGATTGTTTTGTTAGATTTTGATTAAATTGGTTAAGATTCAAAGTTGAGAATAAACCTTCAGAAGTTGAATTGACATATTGGTTTGAATATATTTGTTCTCTTCCCTTCATTACAAATCTATGTGAAACCATTACAAGCTTTTATGAATATTCTTCAAACTTTATTAACATAATTTAGAATTCCAATATGGAGATGCACACTAATCATGAAGAAATTTCCTCTGCCATGTATGATCAATTCCTCTATTTAGTTCACACATATTATATAATTAACAATGACAATGATTATGTCTCTCATGTTAATGAAACATAGTCACAAAGCTAAGAAAATTCTGCTAATAAACTGTGATAAGATATCAACAACAATATTGAAGAAACAGTTGTCTTGGAACAATGAAATTTCTTGAGAAATAGAGAAGAAGAATTTTAGCCAATTAAAATTAGTTGGAGAAAATTTATTCTCCAAACAAATCTCTCATTTCAATTTTCATTTGTAATTATAAATATTTCCTTTAGAGACTGCGTGAAGGGTTCCATATTTGAAACTTCGGGAGGAAATTCTCTGTAAAGAGAGCGATTTTTGCACTATTGTAGGGAGCACCATTTTTGTAGGTCATTAGCTATTTTGGGTGAGACTTATGGAGATTAAAATACATGTATTTCAGCTATGAAATGGGATTCTATCATGAAGTTTGATGAGAATTTCATTTACTCAAAAGCTTTGATGATATCTTTAATTTCTTGTACACTATGGTTGGAGAAAGAGGCTAATTAATGGCATGCATTTAATAAAATTTGAGGAAATTCTTGATCCATATAAGTATGTGCTTTTGAGCTTTTACACTATTTTAAATTCATTTAAATACATGCTTGTTTTAATCATTTGAAAGCTATCTTTTTATGATGGATCTTATTGATGCCAAGTTAAATTATGAATTCAAATAGATAAACATGGTATACTTATTAAGTATTAGCTTGATTTTCATAATGATTGCTTTTATGAGAACTATTTCCTTAAATTAGTCATATATTTTTTCGTTTGAATTCATTTTATTTTAATTTGGATGTGTGTGCACCAACAATCTGAAGACTATTCATCAGAGAGCTGAATACATATAGTTGCTTGAATTTGTAATAAGTTTTGGAACTATTTCCTTAGCTTATTAACTTCATTTTTATTCCAAATTCAAATATGGTCCAAGTAACTTTCTTACCTTTCTCTTGGTTGAAAAATGGACTAATCATCTCTCAATTGAGATAGATTAGAATTTATTTTATGTTAATTAGATTATATTTTCATTTCGTTTTACTTTTTACATCCTAGAAGTCCCCTCATATAGGGGAAGATTTTAATTGTGGTCTGGTTGATCCCTATATCAACTTAAGAATCACTTCCTTTCGTGAGCTCAGGATGAGAGACGATCTAATATCTCTTCTCCATTGGTAAGTAAAAGACACACCTTAAGACAACAGAGATAGAGAGAAGGTATCTGGAGCTACTTTAACCAGTTGGAACCACCATTCCAAACATACCAAGAGTTTCTTTAAGTTCTAGATTGGGTGGTCTTCCTTATAATGTTGAATGGTCATTTTGGGACATCAACGCCACCTGAATCTGGATTCATATGGATTCATTTTCATCTTTATTTCTACCTTAATATGGCTTTATTTAGCATTCTTCAAGCATAAGTATTATTTCTTTGTGTGAACAGACTTTAATAGGCATAGTCTCTTTATCATGAAAAAAACTTGGAAATAAATGACTATACCTTTGACATCAATGAAAATACATGTGCAATAAGATATGAAAGTGAATCGATTTCCATTCTTATGTTCATCATTATTATTTTACTAATAAATTTAAGTTGTTTCCATAGCCATTGGACTACTTATGTAAGGGATAAAGCTATAATAATCCCATGGCACCTTCACCTAGTGAACCACTAATATAGTCTATGTTTAGGATATATTAAAGAATACCCCTAATTTAACTAGATATTAAAAAAAAACTCCCAATATATTTCTATTCAACCCCGCTCCTAATATATATTTCCAATTCAAAAACCATTATTTTTACAAGATAGCTTAAATATCCATTTTTTTTTATGTTACTTCTAATTCCCATTTTTATATCCACCCCTAATAAATAGGTAGCAAAAAAATATTATAAGCCACGGTAAACAATAAAGTTGACATCATAACATAGGGGCAAGCCACTGTAATAAGATAGCCTTGATTCAAGGGCTTGGTGTTATACTACTTTCACCCCTCTATTGTGCCTGACACATGGTTATTGATTCATTAAAGAAGAGTTTTGTAGATATGGACATCTATATATAAACCCGAAAGGAAAACCATCTCAAGTCATAACTCTTCATCACTTAGATCTTTAATATCTGAAACATTCTAAGAAAAATATCTCTCTCCATAATCTTTTTCTTTGTAGAAATATTTAGGAAAATGTTAACGCTTGATAACTCATCCTAATTTATTATCATGTAGATTTAAAGAGTCTCTCTTTAGAAATATATGAGAGATGCTATTTCTACGACTCAATCTAACGGAGAAGAATTATTCTTAATATGTGTTTTCATATATTAATTCATAGTCAAAGAATAGCATATAGAATCTATAAAATAATCATATAATAAAAAAAAATATATATATTATAATTAAATCTAAAATATCATTGTCTTAAAAAGTGCTAAAATGTTTTAAATTTATTTTTAAAAATTAAGAAATGTGAATTAATCCTCTTTTTGTCATTTACTATATAGCTACATTTTGTTATTAAAATTCAATATATAATTTTTTCCTTCCCAATACATATTTGTGTTTTATTTTAAAAAATATTAAAAATATTCTCTAATCTAATGGAAATATATATAAACTTAATTCAATTGAAAAATATATTTCCAATTATTAACCTGAAAGCATATATCAACTTAATTTTAAGAAAATTTTTAATAATTAATACAATATTTATATTCTTTTATCTTTAACATCGACCTTCAATCTTATTCTTCTCTCAATTTATGAATATTCTTCTTTTAATAAATACATTTTTATTTATATTTTTCGATTTTTAACTTCAACTTTGGCAAGCAGTTTTCTATCTTAGTATAGTTGGTTGTTGTGCGTTGTCTTTCAATTTCACCTTTTTGTGCTCTGCATGTTGACAGTTTTAGACATTAAAATTTAACACCTGCAATCGACAGGGATGGACGACCATCCTGTTGGTAAGGGTTTTGGCCATCCATTCTTTGAATATGAATATGACGCTAGGAGCTGATTTTGCTTATACATTTCACAACTTTTCTTTAATTTATACACAATCTGCAATTCTGAGTAGAAATGCCACGAAGCTTTTGAAAAGCATAGTATTTGTTAAGTGTTTATTAAGTTTAAGACGGATCCAATATATTCATTAGACAACGAATATTTAAAATAAACAATCTACAATTCTGAGTAAATGCATTCACATATTTTGAAAAGTGTTATTAAGTTTAAAACGAGATCCAAAACTATAGTTTAACGCATAACGCGAGCATATACACTTGGCAATGCATTACGACCGTTCATAACAGCAATATTCCTCACATGTTTGATATGAACACAGGTTTCATGAAGAACAAATAATCAATCCACGAGTTTCTTCATCTACAGGGATAATTCCTCACATATGTACATTGATTTTTTGAATTTTGTTAAAATATATAATTACTTCTTGATTTTTTGAATTTTGTTAAAATATATAATTACTTCTTCATGTAGAAGTTAGACAAATAGATAAGTGGAGTTAGTTGAGTTGAGTTATAGTTAGATTTGGTGAGTGAGTTAGACAGTGAGTTAAGCGAGTTGATTAAGTTCAGTTATGAGTGACAGTGTGTGCATGTCAATTAGATTAAATACCCTTCACGAGTTCATTGTTTTGGAGAGAGTAAGAGAGTTTTATGATTCAGAGTTTTAGTGTAATTGAAGAGCCGCAACTCATTATTCATGTGTGAAATCTTTGCATTATTTATGTGATTAAATCCTCTGCCTTTCCAACAGATTGATATCAGAGCGAGATCACAGAGAACAGAAGAAAAACGGATTAACAATCATTCGTGTGTGAGAAGGAAATTTTTTTCTACGTTTTTACGCTAGAGCGTTATAACGCGAGTTCCTACAGTAGAGAACCGTGTTAAAAACGCGGGCATACTGGTTTTTCCAGTGCATTAAAGCACTAACCCAACACTAGCATTCGGGTGCGTTAGCACGCAACCCTGTTGAGATCTGGCCGCGTTATTGACTTAAAAGTCAACCAAGCAAGAATTTTTTGAATACGTAGTATTCTTAAAACACATATGAAAAGATTTTTTTATAAAGCATTCTTTACATAAAGGAATTTTTAAAAAGCACGTGAGGTGCTTGCTCTTTAAGTAGGGAAGTTTCAAAGGATATTTGAAAAACGTCAAAGGATATTTGAAAAACGTTTTTTTTTGAGTGGAGATTATAATAAGTTTTTTCATGAGGACTTATTTTATAAGAATTTTTTTTTTATAAAGAAATTTTTATATATTCAAAAAAAAATAATAATAATAATAAAACTTAGGGGTTTATTATAAAGATATTTTTTTGAAGACTTTGCAAAGCATATCAAAATTTTTTAGGGTTCCAGTAGTGAATTTTTGAAGAAAGATGGCTACAAGTAGCTTCTAGCCACAACTTTTTTCTTTCAATGGGAAGGATTATGATGTGTGGGCCATTAAGATGGAAACTATGTTAAAAGAACATGACGTCTGGGATCATGTCAAATATGGGTTTGCAAAACCTCAAGATGAGGCAGAAGAACGAGCCCTCAGTAATGCAGAGAGGGAACAGTGGAAGAAATATAAGCGGAAGAATGCGCAAGCGTTGCTTCTGATCCAGCAGGGAGTAGATCGAGCTGTGTTCCAGAAGATCATGATAACCTCGTCAGCAAAGGAGGCATGGGACACCTTGGCGATAAGCTATCAAAATATGGCCAAAGTTAATATTGTTAAATTGCAGAATACTAGGAGAGATTTCGAAGTTCTGCAGATGAAGGAGACAGAGGAAATTGATTCCTTCATGAATAGGGTCATGTCTATCGTCAATCAGTTAAAAATCTATGGCAAAGATATTAAAGATCGAACAGTGATCGAGAAGGTTCTTTGATCCCTGTCTACCAAATCTGATGTTGTGGTAGCAGCCATAGAAGAAGCAAAGGACTTGGAAAAACTCACAATTGATGAGTTGATGGGATCCCTTCTATCGCATGAAGCAAGGATAGACAGAAATAGGGATTCCACTTTGGAAACAACCTTCCAAATTCAAGTATATATTTTGAGAGGTCGAGGCAAAGGTCGATCGAGAGGCAGAGGATGAGGCAGCAACTATGGCGGTCACAGAGATGGCTGAGACGATCATGAGAATCAAAGTGGAAGCAGCAACAACAGAAGCTTTCATAACAATCAAAGGTCTGACAAATCTAAGGTAAAGTGCTATTACTGTAATAGGTTTGGTCATTATGCTCGTGATTGTAGGAAAAAGATTGCAGATCAAGGCAATCAGAGAGCTAATGTCAGTACAGAAAATACTGACTCTATGTTTCTAGCATGCAACACCATGCATGCACCGTCTGATAAGGTCTGACTATTAGATAGTGGTTGCAGTAACCACATGATAGGCAACAAGGATTTGGTTGCTAACTTGGATGTCACAGTGCAGACAGAGGTCAAGTTGGGGACTGACAAGACTGTGGCAGTAGATGGCAAAGGAGTGGTCAACATTGTGACCAAGTAGGGGGAGCCAAAGACCATATCAGAGGTATACTATGTCCCTGGACTCAAACACAATCTAATTAGTGTTGGTCAACTGATGTAGAAAGGATACAAAGTTATCTTTCAGGGGCAACAATGTGCTATTTACGACAAATCCCCAAGCAAGCATCTGATTGCAAAGGTGCAGATGACGAGGAACAGACTCTTTCCTCTCATTATGAACTACAATGATCAGGTTAGTTCTTTTACAACTGCATGTTCTTAAGCATACTGGTTATGGCACTTTCGGTTTGGACACTTGCATTTTTCCAGCTAAAGATTGTTGCAGCAGAAACAGATGGTCAGAGGTTTACCTCCCATCAAAGAGCCTGCTAGCACTTGTGAGTGTTTGCATCTTGGGAAAGCAACACCGTGAAAGTTTTCCGAAAGGAGTTTCTTACAGAGCAAAGAAACCACTTGAATTGGTGCATACCGACTTGTGTGGACCTATGAGAACACAGTCGATTGGTCGATTGGTGGAAGTTGTTACTTCCTCACCTTTATTGATGATTATAGTAGTGAGACTTGGGTTTATTTTTTGAAGCAG
Source organism: Pinus albicaulis (assembly GCA_034641835.2). Lineage (NCBI taxonomy): Eukaryota > Viridiplantae > Streptophyta > Pinopsida > Pinales > Pinaceae > Pinus > Pinus albicaulis. Next base: position 897,603,044 of record CM076576.1, on the reverse strand, counting down.
AAGTCTAAAACTTTTGCAAAGTTCAAAGAGTTCAAAGCTTTGGTAGAGACCTAAAGTGATCGACAAATCAAGGTATTAAGATCTGATCATGGTGGCAAATACGATTCGAAGGCATTCCATGAGTACTGCAAACAACATGGAATCAGAAGACAGTTTACGACCAGATACACACCACAGCAGAATGGTGTAGCAGAAAGGAAGAATCGAACAATCATGAACATGACAAGGAGCATGTTGAAAGCAAGACACTTGTCTAACGAGTATTGGGCAGAAGTAGTTGCATGTGCTGTTTATGTGATAAACAGATCTCCTACAAAGAGCGTGATGAATAGAGTTCCAGAAGAAGCATGGTCAGGTATGTCTTGCAGTGTATCTCATTTCAGAGTTTTTGGATGTGTAGCCTATGCACATGTGCCTAAGAAAATAAGAGGCAAATTAGATGATCAAAGTGAAAAGTGTATATTTACTGGTTATAGTGAGCAGTCAAAAGCTTACAAATTGTATAACCCCGTCACAAAGAAAACAATCATTAGCAGAGATGTTGTGTTCAAAGAACAAGAGTCATGGAATGGGACTGTAGACACACTAACTGATGCTCAAACACCATTGATGGAGGATGATCTTATAGAAGAAGAGGAGCAGCAAGAACCAAGAGAGCAGACACTAAACATAGTCACACCAGCAAGGACTCCAAGTTTTTTAGAGCAACATGGATCTTCAAGAAGATCCACAGATCAGAATTCTCCAAGCAGCGAATTAGGTAAGAAAAATATGAGAAGTCTGAAAGATATTTATGATGATTTGGATGTTAGTTCAAATTTTGCATTGTTGGCATTCCAACCTTCTTCGTTTGAAGAAGAAATGAGAGATGAAACTTGGGTGCAAGCCATGGATGAAGAGATGAATTCAATTGAAAAGAATGATACATGGGATTTGGTTTATTTACCAAACGATAAAAATGTTATTGGTGTGAAGTGGGTATACAAGACCAAAGTGAATGAGAAAGGTGAGATTGACAGATTTAAAGCAAGACTTGTAGCAAAACGATTCTCGCAGCAACCGGGAATAGACTTTGGAGAAACTTTTTCTCCGGTCGCCAGATTGGATACTGTAAGAGCAGTTCTAGCGACAGCAGCTCAGAACAAGTGGAAAGTATATCAGATGGATGTCAAATTAGCCTTCTTGAATGGACTTTTAGAAGAAGAAATTTATGTGCAGCAGCCTCCAGGTTATGAAGTTGAAAGAAAAGAAGATAAAGTTTACAGATTGAAGAAAGCGCTCTATGGACTGAAGCAAGCACCTAGAGCATGGTATAGCAAAATCGACAGGTATATGATCAAGAATGGATTTTGCAGAAGCAGCATTGAGCCTACCTTATACACAAAGGTAAATGAGCATGGATAGATTTTGATAGTTTGCTTATATGTTGATGATATGATTTTTACAGGTGATCTTGAAATAGATGAATTTAAAGCAGCCATGATGAAATAATTTGAGATGACAGATATAGGTCTCATGAAATATTTTCTTGGCATTGAAGTTGAGAAATCTGAAAAAGACATCTTTATTTTTCAAAATAAGTATGCAACAGATTTGTTGAAAAGATTCAGGATGGATAATTCCAAACCTGTACCTACACTAGTTGCAACGGGTACAAAGTTAAGTAAGGATGATGAAGGGGCAGATGTGAATCCAACTCTATTCAAAATATTGGTTGGCAACCTCATGTATCTCACAGCTACAAGACCAGATATTATGCAGGGAGTGATTCTGATTTCCAGATTCATGGAGACTCCAAAAGACACACATTGGAGTGTTGGAAAAAGAATTTTGAGATACATAGCAGGAACCAGAGATTATGACATAATGTATGCAAGTACAAAAAAGAAAGAATTGATTGGATATACAGATAGTGATTTTGCAGGAAGTTTGGATGATCGGAAGAGCACATCCGGTTATGTTTTCCATCTCGATTCAGGAGTGATATCATGGGCATCTAAGAAGCAGCGTATTGTTACACTATCATCAACAGAAGAAGAATATGTAGTAGCAACTTCAGCAGCATGTCAAGCAGTATGGTTAAGAAGAGTATTGGATGGAATCAAGCAGAAACAACAAGGATCAATAGTGATATATTGTGACAACACATCAGCAATTGCACTATCCAAGAATAATGTGTTTCATCAAAAGAGAAAGCATATTGATACTAGATATCATTTTATTCGAGAACTTGTGAGCAATGGAGAAGTTCACTTGAAGCCATGTAGAACGAGTGATCAATTGGCTGATATCTTTACAAATCCATTAGCAGTAGATTTGTTTGAGTTTCACAAAAGAAACTTGGGTGTGGTAAGCCTAGCTGAGACATAGACCAGTAGGCATGTTTGAGTTGTTATAAGTTGTGTTTTAGTTTAGAGGTCGTAATTAAGGGGGAGTGTTAAAATATATAATTACTTCCTCATGCAGAAGTTAGACAAATAGTTGAGTGGAGTTAGTTGAGTTGAGTTATAGTTAGATTTGGTGAGTGAGTTAGATAGTGAGTTAAGCGAGTTGATTAAGTTCAGTTATGACTGACAGTGTGTGCATGTCAATTAGATTAAATACCCTTCACAGGTTCATTGTTTTGGAGAGAGTAAGAGAGTTTTATGATTCAGAGTTTTAGTGTAATTGAAGAGCTGCAGATCATTATTCATGTGTGAAATCTTTGCGTTATTTATGTGATTGAATCCTCTGCCTTTCCAAAAAATTTCTCTATGGCCGGTTTATAGTGACTGAAAAACACGGATGATGCCATATTGGTGGAGCTTGGGTACCTTTTTGGGCCAAAGTAGCTTTAAGTTTCTCCATGGTCTGATTGTCTGAGCAGAATCGGACGTTCATTTTACATCTGTCTGAGCTATGCACCTGCATCATGATTCGTGGAATCTGACTTATCTCATCCTATTTGCGAGTTATTTTTTCATACGCGACTAAATTCAGCCACCAGATATAGCACGGCCTGATATGCGACCAGATATACCAATTATCACTAGATACACGAATTATCAAGACTGAAAAGCTAGTTATCGTCGCATACGCGGACTATCACCGCTGAATATGTGGATAACTACCCTAAAAACACGTTATAACCTTCAGATATGCTAATCATCCCATGAAACACGGTTTATCAGCGCCGAATATGCTGATCATTACGCTGATAAGCATGTATAATCTCTGATACACGGTTTATCATGGCAAGATAGGCAGAGAATTATGCTGATATGCGCGTTTTCTCTTTGTTTATGCGAGTGATTTGACCAGGACATCCGACTAATAGCCGTGAAATATGCCCACTAGGTCGGGTTATGTGGACTATCCCAGTGATACGCGACATATCATCACGTCAAACGTGAGTTATCACACATTACGCGTATTATCGCTTGATATGCGAATTATCAGTTAATATACGGTTATCATAGCAAGATACGCATTTCATTATCCTGATAAGTGTGTTTTCTTAGCCATTTATGCGAGTGCTAGTCGCGCGATATGCGAATAATCACCGGGTATCTCCTGGTTATGCGAGTGATCAGTGACTGGTTATGCAGGTTATTTCTACTAATGCGAATCCTCTCTACCATTTATGAGCACCAATGTTGAATACATCTGCGCAACAGGTGATATGCAAATTATAATGGTTGAATATGCGAGTTGTCACCGCTGGATGTGCGAATTAGCATCGTCAGATATGCGAGTTGTCACTGCTGTTAGATTTGTGAATTATCATCAATGGATATGCGAGTTATATCACTGATATGGACGTGCGAGATATGCACGCTCCCTGATGCATGATTTATCTGTCGATACGTTACTTCTCAAAGGATATTCGAGCTATCACCACAACATACACAGACTGTTATTGGATATGCTGATTATCACGCTGATTGTAGCCTATTAGGTCTCTTCTTAGTTTTCAAATTATGAATAATAATTTTTTTACATGATATTTTAATTTGATATAATGTTTTTTTAATGTTGATTAATGATATTTCAATTTAACCAAAATTTTAAACTTTTTATAACATTCTTTTACAATAATGAAAATGTTGATCACTTTTTCACAATTACATTCGTATGGGGATATGGAATTAACATGTAGTATTTAAAAAGTATTAGTAACAATTTTTTTTTTTAATATCAATTAGTTTAGATCTATCTTAACTCTAGATTATCAAGCTCTTAAAGGAATCAAATCTCTGGAGATGCAAATCTTTTTTCAAGTTTTGCACTCAAAAAAGAGGTTTGCACCTCCAAAGATTTGATCTCTCTAAGCTCTTGATAGATCAAGAACTAAGATGGATATACTTTAGTAAATATGGTATTGGCCCATGGTATTTGTTCCATGATATTTGGCTCATAGGGTTCACCTAAATAAAACATCGTTTTTGAGTTGTTGTAAATATAGAAGTTTATGGAGTAAATATAAAAAAATATTTTATTTATTTACCATACCTCTAATTTATTTATATTTATATTTATTTACCATTTATTTTTTTGAGTGTCAGTAAATCTCTTCATATTTTAAATTTATATTGTTTAGATTTATCATTAATGAATTTTTAATTGTTTATTTATATGATTATGTAAGTGATTGTTTAAGCTAATATTATTTAGATTTTATTTTTTTAAATTTTCTTTAGCTTTTGTTTGGCTTCCAACATACTTACACAACAAAATCAGAGTCATACTCACCTGCAGAATGATATATAATAAGAGTGGTGGTTAGCATATTCCTAAAAAACACTTTTTAATATATTATTGATTTTTTTGTTTGTTTGTAATATAGTACAAATTATTTTACTTTTAAATATATAAGGTATTTAAATATTCATTCAATGAAAATATCAATATTAATATGTTAATAGTGAAAGCTAATTACATTAAATATTCATATTAAATAATTTGATATAACCCAACTACTCAACATAATAAAAAATAAAATAAAAACGATTGTGATTATCAATATTAATATGCTAATAGTCAAAGCTAATTACATTACATATTCATATTAAATAATTTGATATAACCTTATTACTTAACATAATAAAAACAAAATAAAAATGAATGTGATTCTACAATGTGTTTGTGTGTTGAACATATACTATTAACGAAAATTGTACAATGAAATACAGTACTAAATTCGGCCAAACCTCATTCTTGTTTTTTTAAGAAATAATATATATTAATTCTAGATGCATCAAGTATTTAGAAGGATCAAATCCCATGAGATATAAGACACTTCTTAATTTTTTTAATATCTAGGAAGGATACAACTCGACCTTTTTCTCTTGTGTTGGCTACAACTGGGCAACCTCTATGAATTGAGATTTATGACATAAATATTGTTTATGATTGTAAATGATCCATAAATGAGGGGCTAGAGCCCACACACTTTAATAACATGTATATTATAAAAAAAGTACATTTGAATAGCTCTAATCTTCTAAAAGGTTATTAGGTGCCAATCCTTGATAGAAAGCTAAGTGCAAGCTTCTCTAATAACTTCTTTGCTCACTATTCTTCAAAAATTGTGTGATGATAGTATGTTGGTTGGATTTGTGGATAAATATATTGTATCCTTAAATGCTAAGTGGCATGACACGTTCATTCTAGAAATTACAATGTAGATTGAAAATTGCTCATGGAATTTACTTAATCACAAGAATATAAGTTACTCTATTGATACGGGGAAACTAATTCACAATTCATATCATTGACATGGAGAAGGAAACATAAAAAATGAACAAAAATTTATATAGGGGAAAGAAACTGATCAAAACCCCTTACAATATGTATTTCATTAATCAAAAGATAGATATGAAATACAATGCTTGCTCAATTCTGAGCACAATGTGCAAGCATATAGTCTATCTCTATGCCTAATCGACTGAACCTAGCCAATACTTAACCAATTTTTCAAGCCTCCAAGATCCTAATTCCTTGCATTGTTTCTTTGGGAACTGTGCCCCTATTAATTAGGGAATTCCCTCATCTAGATTGAAAAATTACTTTAGGGTATTCCTATGACTACATGCACTATCTGTACAACTTGGATTACTACAAAACTAACAGTACACTACCCTTGAAATCCAATCTCAACTGCATAACTCATATTCTCTGCATGCATGAGTTAATTTAGGTTCATTTATTAGTTAACAAGTTAAACACTAAAGTGACAGCCCACTACTAGACCTCCCACTAGTTCCTCCAATAGTTAGAACTAGTTTAAATGACCATAACTTAATTTAACCAATTTAATTTGTTACAACTGAAATTAACTCAACCTAGGCTCCTAAAATTTAGGAATCGTTGTAGAAAACTCAATTCCATTCCCCCAACTTGAATTATAAGCTAACTGAGTGATGCCAACTATATCACCTTAGTTAACTCATTCAAGTTCTCTGTTGATGTGGAATCTCAAATTTCTCCTAATTTAATCAAAGGAAAAATTAAATTAGGAATTTCTTGTTGCATTTTCAACACTCCCTCTCAACAAGAAAGGGATTCACATCTACCCGAAAATTTTAACTTTGGAATGTACTGCATGAAAAGCCTCTCATCATTGTTTTTTCCATTGTAACATATGCAACCCAAAATAAAAATAAAGAAAATAATAAATGAATCAATATGCAACTGTCTACAAGATATTTTTTGTTGTTGTTTACTCTACTACTAAGCCTCTTTCTCTGTTGACAACACTTTTAAGTACTTCTAAGTATTTCACTGACATTGATCCTCCTGCTACTAAACATTATGGGCCTCCGTAACAAGGTAATGATACATGAGACAAAAACACCTTAATGTGCTCTATCCAAAATTTTGAAACTCTTCGGAATGTTTCTTCAAAGCACCCTACCTCACATCTGGAAGTATGGCTGCATGTGCTCCTTCTTCACACTTAGCTTGAAATCCCCCCCAACTTGATGTCTTTTCTTTAGTGGATGTCTCCACTCTTCCTTCGATCTCCTCCTCCATTTGTGGTTGCTCCACACCTTTCTAATGCTCCTTCTAAGGCTTCATCTTGAGAGGTAAATCATGCTCCATATCAACCACCAAGAATTTATCCTTTTCCTTTATCCTCAACAATTTGCATGCATTTTCGACCCCAAGTGCACACATGTTCTTGAATCACACACTAATTTGCTTCACTTGTCTTGTGGCGATGTGTATCAAGAATTTCTATCCTTTGCTGAATATCACATCTTAGTTATGGTCTTCCAACACCACGATGGAAACATAATTATTATTTAGACCCAAAACAAACATCGCATCCTTGATTTGGAGAGGGGAGCCAAAATCCCTCTCAAAAGTAATTGAATGGATATCGGTCGTGCTATACCTTTCGTCATCTCCAATTTATTTTTTATGCTTGGGGTATTTCTCCTCCAAGTCACTGAAGAAATCTCTATTCCCCGTCATGTGGAATGAGACACCACTATCAAGATACCACACACTACCCATCAGTGTTCTTTCCATGAATCTAATGAGAGTGAAATCAAGCTTGAATTGTGAAGCCAAAGCTTCACCTGTTCTTTTCATGGCATAGTTCTCGAATTCATGACAGTGAAAGCACTTGATATTGGAAAAATATTTCTTCTTTCCCTCCTAGATGGAATAAACCTCACCTTGGGACTTCCTTACCTTGGTTTTATTTCCTTTGGTGACTAATGCAAAGTCATATTCCTCTTATTTGGATGAGGTCATGTCCATGGTGTTCTGCCTTATCTCCTCCTGTGCCAAATTAGACCATAGGCGTTCCCAATTTGGTAGCTTATCCCTCCCAGTTACTGAATCTTGGTAGTTGTGCCAGCTTTTGGGAAGGCCTCAAATTTCTAGGCTTATAAGATCATCCTTTACAATGGTAACTTGAACTCCTCCAAGTTCATTATGACATTGTGTGAACTGAATCAAGTACTATTGAATAGATTTAGTGTTTTACATCTTAATATTTTGAAGATTTTCCTTGAGTGCTAGCTTCCTCACAACCAATAGGGTAATATTGTTCCTCAATGATTTCTCAGAAATAATTCCATGTGGATGCAGCTTAAAACAATGAGGATTCCCTCTTGTTATTTTTATCATACTAGATTTACCACTAGTCCTTAACATGGTGGGTGACTTTTAGGATTGAAAAATTAATCTTTTCCCAATTGGAAAAGTCATGAACCGAAAAATATCCTTTCAAGAGATTTAACCATATATCTACGATGTCTACATCTATCTAACCTTAAAATATTGGAATTTCAAAGTTAACTTGTACCTAGAAAGGAGTGGTGCCTCGAGAGTGGCTTCTAGATGAAGATGCGTCGCTGGTGGGTAGCCGTCAAAGGATCTAGGAAAATTTACCCATCATCTTGTTCCTAGTTTTCTAGAGGGCCTCTTTAAGCAATATTTTGAAATTATTTCCTTCTCCCTCATCCTTCTTTTCTTCCTCCATGGGAGCCTTTAGGGTTTGCGAGGCTGATCTGGCAAAGGCTCAACTAGTTCGAGCCCTAACTCCTTATATGATGACCTCGTTGGGGACATGCAAAGAAAAATAAAGAAAGAGCATACCACTCTGATACCACTAATCCAGGCTTATGTAAGAATTAAATATAATAAATATATAAAAATAAACACAAAGATGCATTAGAAATAAAATAAAATTTCATTAATATCAAAGAACTGAAATATTCTTACATACAGAATGGAAGCAAAATTTCTCAGGCAATGGTAGCTTATCTCAAAGAAGAGATGTGGAGGGTACATGCCTATGAAAAATGTTAAAATATGGCTCAAAGGAATATTTAATATTGATAAATAATGGGAAACCATAAATATCCAAAAATTTAACCCTTGGAGATGAATCACCAAAACTGTGGGCCTCGTTGGGGTAAATTGGTACATCAAATTCTTGGTGTTGCACCTGGCATACGATCTCTGTTCGACGTGAAAAGTACATCGTTAGGAATATCTATCCAAATGAATACAAATTTAGACTACAAAAATTAATTAAGACTTCATGTTTCCCATTTTTCAAAAAAACATCGTTTAGAGCCTTAAAACGACTCCAAAATTTCAGGAACCAAAAAATGCCAAAAATAGTAAATTGTGCTACAATTAGGGAAACTAAAAAACTGAAAGAAAAAATTGTGGAGGTCCAAATGGAATAGTTGGGTGGACACCAATAAAAACCTATATCATAGTGCTGCCTACCACCATCTATTTGATCACCAGGAAGAAATGCAATAAGATCATTTCCCAGACCGAGAAATGTGTTTTCCTTATGATTCACACTTAGGGAAAGAAGAATAGTGTGGCCAAAACCTCCAGATAAGGCTCCTCTGCATGGTGGAAACAGATGGATAAGGTCATAAAGGAGTATAGGGACATCATCGCCTCACCCACAGGGGTACCTCTACATTTTCAGGTCAAGCACTCCATCAATCCAACCCCGGGTGCATCGTTACCCAATGGACCAATCTATCGACACTCTCTTATGGAGAATGATGTAATCAAGAGGAATATCTAGGAGCTCTTACAGAAACGGCACATCATGTCAAGTTCATCACCCTGTGGGATCTCGATCGTGTTGGTGCAAAAGAAGGATGGGATGTGGATACTCTGTATTAACTATCAACCATTGGAAAATATCACTATCCAGAATAGGTATCCAATCCCACATATTGATGACCTTCTTGACCAGTGCAAGGGGGTAAAATATTTTGGTAATATTGACTTGAGGTTTGTTTATCACCAGGTATAAATAGAACCATTTTATGCGTGGAATACTTCTTTGAAATCCAAGGAGGGCCTTTTTGAATGGTTGACCATGCATTTTAGGTTGACAAATGCCACCACAACCTTCATGAGGCTAATGGACAACATATTGTGTCCCTTCACCAACTCATTCATGGTATTGTATTTGGATTACATTCTAATATTCAACAAGAGTTGGGAAGAGCACATCCACCATATTCGACAAGTCCTCCAAACCCTATAACAACACAAGTTTTATGCCAATTTGGAGAAATGCACTTTTGGTATGACCGAGGTTCAATATCTCGGGTACATCACTGATAAGAGGGGTGTGCATGTGGACCCAATAGAGATATAATTTATTCAATATTGGCTAGCCCCAACCAATCTAACAGAGCTCCCCATATTTTTGGTTATTTCCAACTTCTACCGCACGTTTGTGTTGGGGTTTCCTCATATCACTCTACTTTTGAGTCGAGTCACCAAGAGAGGAAAGAAAGAAAAGTTATTTTCGTTTGAATCCAAATAGAAGGAATTTTCATAGTTGAAGCATCACCTATGCTCCACACTAGTGCTCACATTACCATACCTACAACAACCATGTGAGATTGAGACAAATGCTTTTGAATATTCTATTGGTGCAATTCGTAGTCAGCAGGGGCTTTGAGTGTCATATTAGAGTGGGACACTTTCAGACATAGTCCAAAAGTATCCCACCTATGACAAAGAAATGTATTCCATTATGCAGACGTGCTGAAAAAGGAAGTATTACTTTATGGGGAAGGAAATGATCATCCACATAGGCCACTCACCCCTATAGTTCATACAAACACAGGGGAGGTTGCAGAATGATTGCCATCAGAAATAATCCACATATATGCAACAATTCCATTTAAAAATTAAGGAGGGAAGTGAAACACCAAAAATGGTGTAGATTGCCTCAGACGACTATTGTTCATTGTGTTAACAACTATGCTTGCCCCTTGTGGGAATGACTCTTTGGGGTGGCTGCATATTTACAAGAGCGATCTAGAAATCCTCAACACATTCTAGATGCTCCTGGAAGGGAAGCAAGTTCCAAATTTGCACCTCCAAGATGCACTATTATGCCACTTGGGACACCTCTATGTTACTTCAAGGAAGTGTGACAATATTATTTTGGAGGAGCACTACAGTCGGATCGCTAGTCATTTATAGGTAGAGAAAACTATGTCAATGCTACAAAAGTGTTTTTATTAGCTAAACCTTCGACACGATGTTGGGAAGTTCATTAGATCCTGCACTGATTACACCATTTACAAACCCACTGTGTTAGTGTGTTTGGTGCACAAATGTACCAAATCACACTTTCTTAATAGGGGTGGTTTTTCCCTCTTAAATTATTGGTCATAGGCAGAAAATAGATGGAGTCAAGAAAGTTAGTGGAACATGCTAAAACATAAACATACTAGATAAAGAAATAACATGAACATTTAACATAAAAACTAAACTAAAATAAATAAAACAAAAGCTCTGATAGAGTCAAACAAATTCAATAATCCAAACAAAGACACTTACGTCCCCTCTTATTGAGTGATGGTTGGAATTAAGAACGAAACATTTACCCACTTGCCAAGGGGCCTTTAGAAGAAGGTGTTGGATGGCCAACAACTGATTCCCCTCTCTCTGTGCTCCGGATGACACACTACTGGTATTGCTTGGGGAAATTTTGGCCAGCATAAGAATGTGTTCTCCCATTTTTCATCTCTTGGTGGCCTTTTATAGGATAATTTAAATCCTCCTTCCATCTCTTGGTACATTATGGATGGTGACCCAAGAGAGGATGATGATTCCATTGTGTGCCACATTTATTCCATTGTGTGCTCCCTTGAGGTCTTAAGGAGGCTTGGGCGATTGTCCTTAGGTGACCTCAAGTGTGGGATCAATGTCCTAGAGTGTGCCTTGTGGTCCTAGAAATCGACTTCCTGCATTGTCATGGCCACGCGTCTTTTTGAAGTAGAGTTGCGCAAATGCACACTTATTGAAGAATTATGCATGCAAAGGCGCATTTCACTCGTTCTTTTAGTGCACAACTTGATCTTTCCTTTTATACCTTAGAGATTTTTATATACTTTAGATTCCCTAATATCTCTCAGCCCTGTAAATCCTTCTGCTTGACACTAAATAACGTCATCTTTTCTTGTCTGATTTTCCAGTGATAACAGTTTCCCCCTAATGTTTGAGGTCTAGGAAGAACTGTATAGATGAAATACATTATAGTTTATTTTCTGTGTAATGTGTGGAGAGAGAGAGAGAGGCCTGCATGTAGCTCGGAGTTGAAAACACCCTGCACCGGGTCGAAGAGTGACCATGTCCTATGGGATCCCTGCAAGTAATGGTGTTGTATGGATTAATCAATCTTGTAGAAAAGATTGATCTCCCTAGTACCAAGAAGTAATCTAGCAAAAAACATCCAAACAAACCTATCTTTCTCTAAACATATGTGATTTATAAAAGAATGCTATAAAGGTGTTAAATAATTACTGTATAATCCAATGCTTGTTCGAAGTTGTTGTCCCTCGTGCACTTGAAGGAGTTATCTTCGTAAACCTGTAGTCACAAACAAGAAAACATTAAATAGCACCTATATAGTAAAAATCATAAATCATGCTTATCATGGTCATCAAGGAATCCACGAAATATATAGTTAATCAACAATTTATTGAGAAAAATGAATTCATTTGTATTAATTTTAAAAGAAGGAAAACCTTACAACCTTAGCCTTGATGTTGAATAGGCCTTCCCGAGGTCCGAAGCAGGAGTCTCCTCTACTTTGACAATCCTTGCACTCTTTCGACCGAGACAGATAGAGGTATGTGATCTCTCCTCACAAAAATCTCAGTAAAATGAGTCTGAATCCAAACCGCATTTAACCTCAAATAATTCTAAAGCTTTAACTCCCTTTGAGGCTACCCAAGGTCTCTTTTTATAGTGGAAAAGAGGAGGGTTCAGTTCCAATTATGAAGGGATAGAATCCTCCTTCAAAGGGATAAGCTCCTCACATCAAGGGGTTAGCTCCATAAGGTAAGGGATACATGAACCTCAAAAGAGCAGTTCTACCACCGCAAGATTCTTTCTAGAGGCTTCTAGAATTCATTGAAAGTGAGCCTTTTTGAATTTACTTGTGCCTTTTTAATATTTTACAGGGTTCCGCAGCCATAACACAAAGAAAGTGCGTTCAGGTACGCAAAAGTCATGAACATTAGGTGCAAGACCGCAGGCAAGATAGAGGAAAAGTGCGATACCAAAGTTAAGAAGATTTTTAAGGACTTTTCTCTCATTTTCAAGGCTTGACATGAAGAAATAATATGTTAGACTTGGAAAGGAGGAAGTATGAGTAATAATGAGCTTATACACATAGAAAAATGTCAGGATGACAATTTTTAGTGTAATAGATTGCCCCCTAAAGTGCAAAGTCTGGAATGGATGAAGCTGAAGTCGAAAATATATGAAGAGTGCAGTACTTTATCTTTTCAAGGATCATCCTTTGGAAACCCCAGTCAAAACATGTAAAGACATTCAATGAAAAATATATATGTGTAATCATATCATCGCTGAGGTAAGCATTCCCATACTCAGATCAAAACTAACTGGAAACTAATTCAAACTATTCTGATACAAGAATGATTTTGAATACATCAATAGTATAGACATGTGTAGACACAGTATGGATGCAGCCATCTATTTATGAATAGTCTACTATAGAAATGATAATAAAATTCCTCACATCCTGGATGGTAGAAACTAGATCCAGGGTCTTGATTTTCGCATCTTGAACTAGTACGATTTTATCCATGTGAATTAATGTGTCAAAGTCGAACATGGTAGAAACCACTTGATTACCAGTCAATAATGTAAACTATTAACAAGTGTGAGAGTAACCACCAGTAATGTCAATGGCTCTCAAAGTACTCAGTACAATCCATGAAATGTGAATGAATGAGCTAAAGTCAAACATGTCACGGAATCATTCGATCAAAGGTCAATGATGCAACCTGTCATCGAAAGCGAGAAACCTGCCATTGAGGCATGCAGATTTCATGGTACTAATGATTTCTAGATCAAATTCCTAGTTAATGAGCTGTCATCGATAGAAAGTGATCCGTCGTAGGCAAGCCCACAACACGAAATCATAGATCAAGTTTTGAAGAAATATATTGGAAAGGACTGACTTAAGGATGGTAAAAAAGGACGATAGATATTTTGCAAATAAATGGTTTATTTGAACTGTCCTCTTGAACACATAATGACATTGCAGATGGCTTGGTGACAATTTACCCAAAGCTAATACCCAAAAATTGGTTGAAATCTTTTAATGTGGTTTGATTAACTGTCTAGGCAAAGGATTTCCCACCCCAGGGGAACAAAAAGTGTCTTGTTCAAGAGTGGTTAACTGGATTTTCAAAAAATCAAAATACAACAAACAAGTCCATTTCTCTCTCTTTTCCCCCACCATTTCTGGCAAGTACCTCTTTATTTTTGACAAGCTTGAGGAGGATAACATTTTCTTCTTTATAAGCTCATCCTTTGAATAAGTCCAACTTAATTTAAGATTTGAACCCTAAGAAGGAGTGTTTCATTCCTGTTTGAAATTGAACAGGTCATTTACTATTACATTTTAATGAGTCTAGTATAGGAGAAACTCGGTGTTTTTCAATTTTAGGGAGTTAGAAGAAAAACTTAAGAAAAATTCGCGAGTGTACTTTTTTGTAAATTTAGTCTCTCGAGCCCAAAAAAGGATAAAATAATGCGAGAGAGAACTCTATTGACCGTATTTAGTCAACGTATACCTTTTTCGTAAATAGTCCATTTCAGTCCGTAAAAGGGGTAAACTTATATTGAAAGGACGATCATTCATTTATTTTAACGAGTTCGAATAATCAAGTGCTCGACAATCTTTTCAATTTTCGAGAGTCTAAAAGAGCTTAAAAGAGGACTCCAAGTTTTCGCTTTTTCGTAAATTTTTGAAAGAGTCCGAAAAAGTGATAAAAGTATGCTCTTTGTTGAAAAACGATCAATTTTCCTGAAAAATCCAATTTCTACACAAAAGCTCGAAACATTACACATACCTATTTACGAAAAATAAAAATGTTTTCAAAAATAACCTTGTTAAAGTGAAAAATAAACAAATTATAAATTCATTTATTTGAAAAAACTTATAAAAAGGAATTTTCTAACCTCATTTTTACCATTTGTGTTCAGAGTGAAAAGTGAGAGCTTTTGGGTAAAAAATTTCCTGCGAAGATTCTGGAAAATCCGTCCAACGAAATTGAAAATCGTCTGCTCCAGGTAATCCACGACCTCCTTATCTTGATTTCATTTATTTTCATTTCGTTTTTAGGCCTTAGATTTCATTTTTTAGGCAGAAATATGTTGAATAAATTGCCTGCGAGGGTCCGCAGGTGCAACACGCGGGCCCTGCAGACCCCCACTTTTTCCTACACAGGAAAAAATCATGGGTCTGCACTTATCTCACAGCGCCCGTGCACTCCTACGCACTGTTTATGAGAACAAAGTGCGGACCCTGCACAATGAAATTTCAATTTGAATTTTCTCAATTCCCGCCTAAAATTTTTCAAAAAATCTTGTTCTAATATATCTTTTTATGCATTGTAGGACATACAAGATGTTGATTTGGAGAGAACGTGAGCATGAAGATATAGATGAAGCTGCAATGCTCCATCCGCCCACTATGCAGGCTTTAAGAGCATGCAGTTTATATAAATTTTGGGCCATTAAGGGCATGAGGGCCCAGGTAGACCTCCTGATGTGGCTGGTGAACAAATGGAGTGTAGCGGACCATTGTTTCATTATTGGTGGCTACCAGCTCAAAATTGAGCTGGAGGATATTTATTTTTTGACTGGTTTGTCTAAGAGGGGCGAACAAATTTCTCTATTCGAGACTAGGCCAGGTGGCCAGTCTGTCACTAGTCTCCAACTAGAGTTCTGTAATGATCAGGAAGACCCCAAGGACAAACGGATTGACATAAAAACTATCATCTGTCCCGAGTTAAAATTTATTGCATTTACTGTCACCAGACTGTGTGGGAGTGCAGCGCTGCATGTGGCTACCGGTTCCTAGATGCACATTGCTGTAGACTGTTTTCGAGGCACCATTTTCAACTGGTGCGAAGCTGTGTTGGCCAATGTAAAAGGCCAAATAACCAGAGAAAAGAATGGAAAGCTTAAAATTTTTGGATATGGATCCATTGTAGTGACCTTTTCTCTAGAGAGGATCCCCATGCTAGCTCCACAAAACATTCCTATTGATGCCGGTCGACCTCGAGAACCTAGGATGGTTCGTTGGGTTGCATTGATGGCCCGCCATGCTGCGGAGGGCGTTGAGGTTGTCCGATTTCCTTCTTCATGTTTTCGTTGGCTGGAACACAAAATTTTTGTTATAGAGGACTTTCCATATGCCAGGATAGATTTCCGTGGTGATCGAGAGAAGACTCTCCCAATAGGGGAATAGTGGGATGAATCAGGTAAAATTCATTTTTCAACAATTTCTAGTTTCTAATGTTTTTGTATTTTAAATCGTCCCAAAACTGATAATCAAAAGTTTTAAATGCATATGTGGGCCCACGACGACCAGCCCATCTCCAACCTTATGAGAGAAGGCATCTAGTTGCAGTCGCACCAGCTCTAGAAGGCCAATCAGCAGAGGTCCTATCTGACTTAGAGCATCACCTAGAGCACCTAACTCTAGACATTCCAAAGACCAACATAGATGATATTCCACTCAGACTACAGAGATATGTGATTAGTGTCCCAAGACCTTTTAGGAGGTTCCTGAGTAGGGTGGCTCGGGCAGTGGTGTCTTATCGTGATCATCATCAGGGATAGGATGATCGTTTTGTAGACTCATATTTTTTTGACCTTTTGTATTATCATTTTTCCAATCATAAGGTGTTTTCAACCTATGATCGAAGACAATGTATATTTTTGAAACACTTCTATACTATGATATATCACTATTACCGGTTATCTGTGTACATGTTATGAATGTTATTTAATTTACTGTTTTGATTATTGCAAATGTCGATTTATCATACTAGAAGCAACTGCATCTGCTAGTGTATTTAAATGTCTTGGAATATGCTGATATTCAATGTAATCAAATTCAAGTTCCAAGAGACGAACTCTTAAAAATAATCGTAATAACACTGGATTTATAATGGCATAAACCCTGTTAAGCTGTAATAGAACGAGTTCAGAATCCAACCTAACAATCAAACTCTGAATTCCAAATGATATGGATTCGGATAATAACTAAATCACTGCACTATACTCTACAATGTTATTTGTTGTTTGACCAAGGCTTACCCCACGCATGGATACTAACTCGTCAGAGGGTGAATAGATAACCCAAGCTACGGAAGAAATGTTCCATGTACTATGACAAGCACCATCAGAAAACCAATGTAGGTTTGAAGAGACGTCGACATCTGCAATATCAAGAGTAAAACTCAGATAAGCAGGAATAGTGATAAAAACACACTTCTAAACTAGGCACACTTTTCTAATCTAAGACACACCACCAATAAAGAAATCTAATCTAATAAAAAATCTCCACACCAGGTTTAAGCATAATATCTCTTCAGATAAAGCCCATTTCTGGGTTTATCTAAAGGGACACTGTCAAAATCTATCAACTCATAGGCCCCTTTTGCCAGATTTCGCTTAACAATGAAAGGATCATGCCACATGGGCACAAATTTTCCAGCTCCTAGCTTATCATTGGCTTGATCGTACACTAAGACTAGGTCTCCTTCTAAAAAATTACGAGGGGTAACACTTCTATGATACTGAGATTTTATTCGTTTGACATGAGCCTCATTTGATATTGTAGCATTTCATCAATTCTCATCTAGCTGAGCCAAGTAAAAAAAATGTTTCTCCTCTTCAGATGTAGTTGGGAGTAACTCTATGGCTAATTTTAATGACAGAATTTCACATTCAATCGGAAAAACAACTTCCAAACCATAAACCAGTTGAAAGGTGTTGGGTGTGGAGCCTGAATATCTTTTTTACTTTGTATCATAGCATTGGACCCCTATACCTTAAAAGGGGCGGCAACACCGCCCGTAATTAATCGCTGCCATGGGGGGTCTAGGGGGGGCGGTAGCGCTTTTCGGACCCCCCTTGGTGGGGGGTTTCGGGGGCAGCGCCCTCGAAGCTAAAAATAGATGTAAAATTGCCTTGTAAAAGTATAGTAATTTCTAGTTAATATGGGCTGTTCATAGGCGGATGATCTGATGGTAGAAGTTATATTTAGTTTAGGGTTTTTTTCCCTAGAAGGCAACCCCCTTGTATATATGAGGGTATTTTATTGTGGCTTTGTATTACGTGTGTATTCTCAGAGCGAGAAACAGATAGGGATACTGTGAGAGAGAACAGAGGATATTACAGTGGATCTGTTGTAGGTTTTGTCTCTTCAATTTTTGCTAGATAATAGAAAGGAAGGATTGGCTGTTCGAGGTGGACGTAGCCCAAACTGTGTGAACCACGTATATCTGTGTCTCTCTGGTTTTATGTGTTTAGTGTACTTGTATTTTTCGCATATTTTATGTGTTTCATTGCTCCATAATATATAATTTTCTAACAATTGGTATCAGAGTCGAAGGTCTATTTGGCTGATAAACTCACAGGAAAGAAGGGTTCCTGGTTCGAGTGGGAGCAATGGCGAAAGATGGTAAATTTAGGGTCAAGAAATTTAACGACCAAAACTTCCCTTTGTGGAAGATGCAGATGGAAGATTATCTGTATCAGAAAGATCTGTACCTACCATTGAGCGGAAAAATAAAGAAGACGACGGCTATGACAGACACAAAATGGAACATTCTCGATAGAAAGGCACTTGGAACAGTACGGTTTTGCCTTGCGGCATCAGCCGCCTTCAATATTTCGAAGGAAACAACAATAGAGGGTTTGATGCAGATGTTGGCGAAACTATATGAAAAACCCTCAGCCTCAAACAAGGTATTTCTTATGAAATGATTATTTAATATGAAGATGTCAGAAGGTGGATCTATTGCAAACCATTTAAATGATTTTAATACAGTTACCAGTCAGTTAAGTTCTGTAGGGGTAAACTTTGATGATGAATTTAGGGCTCTTTTATTTCTGTGCTCATTGCCAGAAAGATGGAAAGGTTTAGTTATGGCCATTAGTAACTCTGTCTCTGGATCTAGTACTTTAAAGTTTGATGATGTTGTCAGTGCTATCCTTAGCAAGGAAATGCGATGGAAAAGCTTTGGTGAGACATCGGGTAATTCTTTGAGTGCAGAGTCTAGGGGAAGAAGAATGGAAAGAGGAAAGAGCTTGGGTTATAGCAGTAAATCAAGGAAAGGAAGATCCAAGTCCAAATCGGCGATAATGTGCTATAAATGTGGAAAGAGAGGACACCTAAAGAAAGATTGTAGATCTTGGAAGGGAAAAGAAGGAGATGCACAACAAGAAAACAATCATGAAGCAAATGTGACAAGTGATGTGTTACAAGATGCTTTGATTCTTTCTTTCGAAAATGTTACTAATTCTTGGGTTGTAGATTCAGGGGCTTCATTCCATGCCACACCTGATAAGAAATATTTTCATGACTATGTTCAAAGAGATTTTGGACAAGTTCATTTGGGTGATGATAAACCCTGTAAAATTGTTGGAATGGGTAAAGTTCTTATAAAACAACAGAATGGAAACCAATGGATACTAAAGGAGGTAAGACATGTTCCAGATCTGAAGAAAAATCTAATTTTAATAAGGCAGTTAGGTAGTGAAGGTTGTGTGACAATTTTCATAGATAAAACTTGGAAGGTCACCAAAGGAGCGTTGGTAATAGCAAAAGGTGAAAATGTTGGTACATTGTATTTATGCAATGGTATTTCTAACTCTGTTAATGCTTTAACTTCCAAAGGAGTAGATGCAGGATTATGGCATCATAGGCTTAGACACATGAGTGAGAAGGGAATGAAGATTCTTCACTCAAGAAATTTGTTGCCAAGTTTGAAGAATGTTGATTTGGATTTATGTGAAAATTGCATTTATGGAAAACAAAAGAGAGTCATATTTCTCAGAGTTGGGAAAGAAAAGAAGAGCAAAAAATTGGAGCTTGTGCATACAGATGTATGGGGACCTGCTCAGGTATCATCTCTCAGTGGCTCTCGTTATTATGTTACTTTTATTGATGATGCAACTAGAAAAACATGGATTTATTGTATTCAGAATAAATCTGATGTATTTGGTACTTTCAAGAAATGGAAAGCTTTGGTTGAGATTGAGACAGGAAAGAAGTTGAAGTGTCTCAGATCAGACAATGGAGGTGAATATTGCAACAAATATTTTGATAGGTACTGTTTAGAGCATGGAATTCGTAGAGAGAAGACAGTTCCAAGAACACCATAAAAAAATGGTGTGTCAGAAAGGATGAACAAAACAATCATGGAGCATGCAAGGTGCATGAGATTGCATGCAGGATTGCCTTTACAATTTTGGGTAGATGCTGTAGATACTTCTGTTTATCTAATAAACAGAGGGCCTTCAAGTTCCTTGGATGGTGGTATTCCAGAGGAAGCATGGACAGGTAAAAAAGTAAACTACTCTTTTTTAAATCATTTTGGTTGTGAGGCCTTTGTCCATATTAATAAAGAAAATAGAACAAAGCTTGAGGCAAAATCAAAGAAATGTACCTTTATTGGATATGGTGTCAATGATTTTGGTTATTGCTTATATGATTATGAAAATCACAAAATAATTAGGAGCAGAGATGTAATATTCAATGAAAAGGTCTTGTATAAGAATCAATTGTAGGAAAAGAAACAGGAAAGAGAAAGCAAGGAATACACATTTCTTGATGAGATAACTAAAAAAGTAAAGGTGCCTGAAAATAATAATAATCAACAACCATAGCAGCAGCAACCACCACAATAGAAACAGGCACCTCAAACACCTGAAAGTGGTGTTAGAAGATCTACCAGGACAAGTAGACCCCCTGAACAATACTCTCCTTCATTATATTATTTATTGTTGACTGATTCTGGTGAACCTGAATGTTATGAAGAAGCAATGCAGGTTGAAAGCAGGAAGAAGTGGGAGCTAGCCATGGATGAAGAGATGTACTCCTTAATGCATAACCAGAGTTGGGACTTAGTCAGGCTACCTGTAGGTAAAACTACATTGCAGAATAACTGGTTTTACAGGCTGAAGGAAGAAGATGGAGGAAAATAGAGGTACAAAGCTAGACTTGTGGTGAAGGGGTTTGCACAGAAGAAAGGTATTGATTTTGATGAAATATTTTCTCCTGTTGCTAAAATAACTTCAATTAGAACTATTTTAAGTCTTGTAGCAGCGGAAGATTTACATCTTGAACAGTTATATGTAAAGACAACATTTCTTCATGGAGATTTGGAGGAAGAGATATACATGCAACAACCAGAAGGATATGAGGTCAAAGGGAAAGAAAAATTAGTGTGCAGGCTAAAGAAGAGCTTGTATGGCTTAAAATAGGCTCCAAGGTAGTGGTATCTAAAATTTGACAAGTTTATGTCTGAACAAGGTTATACTATATGTCACTCTGATCATTGTGTTTATCTCAAAAGGAAAAATGATGGTAGCTATATTATATTGTTATTGTATGTAGATGACATGCTTGTTACAGGGTCTAACATGCAGGAAATAAATGTGCTGAAAAGAAAATTGGCAAATTCATTTGAAATGAAGGATTTGGGAGCTGCAAAACAAATCCTTGGTATGAGGATAGCTAGAGACATGAAAAATCGTAAATTAACGCTGTCTCAGAATGAATACATAGAAAAGGTGTTGAAAAGATTTAATATGCAGAATGCAAAACCAGTTAGTACACCTTTTGCTAGCCATTTCAAGCTTAGTAAGGATATGTGCTCCAAGACCCAAGAAGAAATGGACTATATGTCTGAAGTTCCATATGCATCAGCAGTTGGAAGCTTAATGTATGCAATGGTTTGCACAAGGCCTGATATTGAACATGCAGTGGGAGTTGTATGTAGGTACATGAATAATCCAAGAAAAGAACATTAGATGGCAGTAAAATGGATTCTCAGATATTTGAGAGGTACCACAAATCAAGCATTATGCTTTGGTGGTTCAAACATTGCTCTATAGGGATATGTTGATGCAGATATGGCAGGTGACAGAGATAATAGGAGGAGCACTATTGGATATGTATTTAATGTAGGTGGAACAACTGTCAGTTGGGTTTCAAAAATCCAAAGTTTTGTTGCACTTTCAACAACAGAAGCAGAGTATGTTGCTGCTACAGAGGCTAGTAAATAAATAATTTGGTTACAAAGGTTTATGGATGATTTGGGTAAGAAGCATGATATGGGCATGTTATACAGTGATAGCCAAAGTGCCATTCATCTTGCAAAGAACCCAACATTTCATTCCAGGACTAAACACATACATCTCAAGTACCATTTCATATGGTCAGTATTGGAAGATGGAGAGTTGAAACTGGAAAAGATACACACTAGCCAAAATCCTGCAGATATGATAACAAAAGTTGTAACCAGGGAGAAACTGAGAATGTGCTCAGTTTCAATTGGTCTTCAAGGATGACGATGAAGATGAGGAACAACCAGGTCCAAAGAGGAGTCATTTTCCAGCAAATGAAGCAGCGGTGGAGTTGCTAAAATCAGTCTCCAAGTGGGAGATTGTTGGGTGTGGAGCCTGATTATCTTGTTTACTTTGTATCACAACGTTGGACCCCTGTACCTTAAAAGGGGCGGCAAAGCTGCCCATAATTAATCGTTGTTGTGGGGGGTCTAGGGGCGGGGGGGGGGGGGGGGGGGGGCGTAGCGCTTTTCGAGCCGCCCCTAGTGGTGTTTCGTGCGTGCCCCCGGGTTAAAAAATAGATGTAAAATTTCCTTGTAAAAGTATAGTAATTTCTAGTCAATCTGGGCCGTTCATAGGCAGATGATCTGATGGTAGAAGTTATGTTTAGTTTAGGGTTTTTTTCCCTAGAAGGCAACCCCTTTGTATATATGAGGGTATTTTATTGTGGCTATGTATTACGTGTGTATTCTCAGAGCGAGAAACAAATAGGGAGACTGTGAGAGAGAACAAAGGATATTGCAGCGGATCTGTTGTAGGTTTTGTCTCTTCACTTTTTGCTGGATAATAGAAAGGAAGGATTGGCTGTTCGGGATGGACGTATCCCAAACTAGGTGAACCACGTATATCTGTGTCTCTCTGGTTTTATGTGTTTAGTGTGCTTATATTTTTCGCATATTTTATGTGTTTCATTGCTCCATAATATATAATTTTCTAACAAAAAGGAGTGAAACCAGTTGATGTTTTTACCGAGGTTTGATATGCCCAAAGTGCTGAAAATAACATGGAATGATAATTCGACTTATGACTACCAATAATTCGTTTGATCATAGTGACTAAAAATTTATTGATCGCTTCAACCAGACCATTAGCCTACGGATAATATGGAGTGGAACTATCATGGCGCAAGCCAAGTTGATCTGTCAGTTCAGTCATCATGATATTTCTAAAATGACTTCCATGATCTGTAATAATGGCTTGAGGAACACCGAATCTAGAAATTATGTGATTGAATACGAAAGTTGCAGCAGTCTTGCCATCTGCCGAAAATGTAGGCATCGCTTTGGCCCACTTAGTAAAATAATCTACCGCTAAGATAATATACGCATGCCCCTCGGCCGAGTGAGGGTTACATGTAATAAAATTGATACCCCATTTTGCAAAAGGACCGATAGCAATTATAGGGTGAAGAGGAGAGGGTGGTGCACACATTTTACGATCAAAGAGTTGGCAATTGTGGCATTTCCGGACTGCATAGATGCAATCTTTGAATAACGACGGCCAGAAATAACCAGCGCGCAATATCTTTTGGGCTGTGGCATACCCAGAAATATGACTGCTACATGCTCCAAAAGGGCAGTCATTTAGAACCTTCTCAGCTTCTTCATGAGCAAGACAACGTCGGAAAACAGAATCCGCTCCACGATGATAAAGTGTATCACCAATAATATTATATTGTTGGGATTGGAAGTGTATTTTTCGTCACTGAGATCGTGAGATTTCAGGCTGAAAAATATTTGGTTTGGAGATAAACAATAATATCTCCATACCAAGGATCAAGTGTATTGATAAGAAACAAGGATTCGTCTGCAATGGGCTGTTCCGCCACAGTTTCAGTATCAGTAGAGGGGAAATCACACATCAGTTCGGAAAAAACCAAATATTTCTTTGCCTTGGATTTTTCAAACTCCAAGTCAAATTCATGCAGGATAATTATCCATTTGGAATACTTGCCCCCTAGCAATTTTTTGGTTAAAATGTACATCATAGGGTTACAGTCAGAAATTACTGTGGTTTTTCGTAGTAAAATGTAGTGTCTAAATCTTTGGACAACTTGAATAGCTGCCAAGGCCAATTTCTCCACATGTGTGTATTTGATCTCAGTCAGATGTAGATTTAGACTAAGATAGTAAATCACATGTTCATTGTTGAATCCATCTTCCTTAACTAAAACCATCCCAATAGTGGAATGAGAGGTGGCGAGGTACAAAAAATAATCCCGGTTGTAGTTTGGAGGATGCAATAACGGTGCATGGGTAAACGTGTGTTTAAGTGCATTAAAATATTGATCAACGATCTCATCCCAAAAGAATGGAACATCTTTTTTTAACAACCAGGTAAAACCCTTTGTTAGCTCAGCGTAGTTAGGAATGAAACGATGTAAAAAGTTTGCTTTCGCCCGCAAACTTTGGAGTTGGCGCAGAGTCGAAGGAGGAGATATATTAACAATAGCTTCGACCTTCGACAGATCAATGCGAATGCCTACTTTGGAAACAACAAATCCCAGTAAGCGACCCAATTCTACACAAAAAACACATTTGTGTGGATTCAGCCGAATTCGATAATGCCTACATCTCATAAATATTGCTCGTAAATGAATTAGATGGTCGGACCTATGTGATGAATGAGTAGGTAAATCATCAAGATAAGGCTGCACAATGTGCTTAATGTCATGAAATGCGTAAGACATAGCCATTTGAAAATTTTCTCCAACGTTCTTCAATCCAAAAGGTAGTTTGCAATAAGCAAATGTCCCTCACGGACAAATGAAAGTTGTTTTTGGTTGTTCAGCAGGGAGTATGTTTATTTGATTGTAATCAGAAAAACCATCCATAAAGGAGAACATTTCACTGTCAACACAATCATCAATTATTTGATCGATATAGGGGTTTGGATAACTGTCTTTAGGACAAGCTCCATTAATATCCCTATAGTCGATACATACTCGTATCATTCCTTGTTTTTTTGGTAACAGGAACAATATTCGACACCCAATCGGTTAAAGGTATTAGATAAATGAAACCTACACGAAGTAATTTCTCAAATTTGGCTTTGATAGCAGCAACTTTTCTAGGATGTATTTGACATAAACGTTGATGGATAGGTTTGGCATCCAGGTAAGTCTTGATTTCATGTACGAAAATTGACGGATCGATTCCTAGCATTTCTTCATAGAACCAGGCAAACACGTCATGGAATTCTTGAAATAGGGCTTTATAAGTTTGAATTTCATCTTCCATATAGTAAGCACCTATATCAATGTTTTCAATTATTCCTAGCTTTACTGAAATGTTAATTGGAATCGTTCGAGAGATATTTTCAAAATTTAACTTAGAATCAGGATTTTGCAATGGATTCTGCAGTTCTTTGACATATTCAGCAGTAAAAATTGAAGCGAAATCATCTTAAAAATGATCCACCTCAGGTAGAAATGAAGATCAGTGATGTAGATCTTCCTATGGTAAATCCTCAAGAGACAAAAGTTCACAAATCTGCTCATCAGTATGAACAAGATCAGGAAACGTCGTTGTGGCTGAACCAGATATAGAAAGTGATTCCTCATGGATCCCATTCATTGGATTAGTTTCGCTTGAAGAAGGGTCAGAAAGTGACTGTACAGCCTGATATGCAATTTCAAATGGACTCAAAGGCATCATGCCATCAAATGAATCTAACTCGGAGTCAGAAGGTACAATCCAAGGATCATCAAACATAATAGTATTTGACGAAATCATATGAAAGTTGCAATAGAAGGCGATACGTTAGGAGGAGGAAAGGAAAAAGTTCCTAGTAAACCACAATCTTTAATCAAACCTACTCCAACATCCTTGTAAGGGATAGCCATTTTATCAACATGCTGGATTGTTTCTGTAGAGGCTAGATCGGAAGAAAAATAAGTTAACTGATCTATTGTAATGATCCTTCCTTGATGTGGAAATTTTATGAGCCGAAAGACTGAAGAAACAACAACAGTCATAGCATAAGACCAACTACGACCCAAGACTAGAGGGGCATCAACCACTTCCACATCTAGATTTACGGTTTTACCTTAGACCCCTATGGATAAATCTTGCAAAATACCAAAAGGGTGGAAACCTCGGCCATCAAAATCCTTTAGAATTGTGGGAGACTGATTGAGTGTAGGAGAACCAAGCGATTTCCAACACTGGATCCACATAATACACGTTGAAGCTCCCTCATCAATGACAGTCCGAAAAATCGGTCTGTTTTTTACTAATACTGGAATTTGGAAAGCCATTTGATGAGGTAGGCGAGGTGTACTATTCTCTAAATCGAAGATTATTAGGTTCGAATCCTGAATATCGACAGCTCCTATGGCAGACAAAAGTAATTTACGCTGTGTTGGGCATGATTGTAGCACTTCTAAAGATGACATTGCTGAAGGGGAAATAGCTAAGTCCTCAATGATGTTGTAATTTTGAGCAGCTCTCACATGTGGATTGAAAGCTAATTTACAAAGAACACATTTAGCAGGCAGTTTGATTACTAAGTCTAGATTGGGTTTCTCGATCTGTAGCGAACCAGAAATAGGAAGAGGTGTAGTTGATGTGTTTTCACTAGAAGATTCTGCTTCTTTACCATCAACAGGATTATTAGTATCATAATCTTGCGATCGCGTCGTAATCCTGACATGAGACATGATCAGAATAGGTTCTTCTGAGGCATTCGAGGTAGAACCAATCATTTTACTATCTTGAGTGGGAAAAGGATCCTTCAAGACAACAAGTTGTTGTGAACCTTTAACGAATTTCGCAACCTCTGCTCGATGTGGGCATTCTTTAGTAAAATGATCCTCGTCACAAATGTAACAAGGATAGCGAGGCTTGCATTTTTTGTCATTGGATTTGTTTTTATCAGTTTTCTCTTTTGAATTCTTTTTGTTTTATTCTTCCCTTTCTTTTTACCGCTGGATTTAGATTTGGTCGTAGATGTTTCTACGACATGAATGTCGGTAGAAATTTTGAGGGAAGATTCTCATTTCGGGGAATCAGGTAAAGTTATAATAGGAGAAGAATTCTTTGAATATTTCTTCTTGCTTTTAGTATTGACTGTACCAATCATACCATCAGTGGCATGAGACCCTGAAGGAGCTGCAGTTATTTGACCTTGTTTTGGAAGATCGGGGATTTTTTCATGTAAAGTACCTAACTGCGTATAAATGAGGTCAAGGTACTGAGCTTGAGAGATCACTTGCTCCTCAGTAACAACTCCGGCTTTAGCTACGTCTTCAGTGATTTTTGGTAACAATTATTTAACAAACCATTCCGCCAAAATTTGATCCGGAATGTAAACTTTCACCAAACGCCTTCTACGTCACCATTCATGAATATGATCAGAAATGTATGTGGATGTGGATTGATTTAGTGAAGTTAATAATTCTGTGCCATTGTCGTATCTGACAGGCAACTGAAAATGAGTGAAGAAGGAAGGTGCTAACTAACTGAAATTATTAAAAGAGCCTCGTGGTAACTCAATGTACCATTTGGCAGCAAGACCAATAAGAGTTCCTTGGAAAAGACATAAGCGAATTGAATAATCAATTATTGAATTAGACGCACACCAGAGGTGATAAGTCATAACGTGATTTGATGGATCCTCTCCTGACTTACCCTCGAATTTTGGTATATCACTGGGAAACTTATGCAGCATTGGTAGCCAATACGGATAATAGAAAATTGGATCATTCGTAAGGCACGTCAATTCTAGTAAATCTAAAGTTGCAATAAATGGTAACTGACGGTTAGGGTCATGAAAACCTTGAGTAGCCAAAGCAGTTTTGGGAGGAGGATACCCAGGATAACTGGGAATCGGATTTGCATTAGGAATTGTGTAACCTCCCGGGTAACCAGGATTAACTAGACCAAACTGGGGTTGTTGAGGCTATTGATAAGTATAGCTAGGGTACGGTTGATACTGATAAGCTGGTTTTTTTGAAATAGGACCGAACTGAGGCTGTCCCTGGTACGGTTGATACGTGAATTG
Source organism: Pinus albicaulis (assembly GCA_034641835.2). NCBI lineage: Eukaryota > Viridiplantae > Streptophyta > Pinopsida > Pinales > Pinaceae > Pinus > Pinus albicaulis. The sequence goes on along the minus strand of CM076576.1, from coordinate 897,574,859 downwards.
CGGTTGACTTGTGACAACTATACTTGTAGCATTTATGAAAAGTTGTTTTTTCTCAAAGAAAAAAACGTAAGTTTATTGATATAACAAAATATATAGTCACATATCTATGGCATTTATAAGTGTGTTGGGGTACATCCACACTAAGGACCTCATTTAGGACTTCATTTGACGATCTTCGATATATGTCACCACCTTTCTGTTTTTAATAAGTCTATTTTTAACTAGGAGCGATACTTAAGATGATATGTAGCAATGATTGGGTGTTGAATAGGTAGTGATATGGCTAATTCCTATCTAGGAATTTCCAATTATCTCACCTTCCCATTCATAAATGCACATTTCCTTTATTATCTTGGGAGATTACCTCATCCAAAACCTTATTGACTCAAGGCCAACTTTATCCTTTGATTTTGAGTCTTATTTTGGAATGTTTTTTCTATTTCTGAATTAGTTTTTATTTTCTAGTGTGCATGCACTATGGAACCCCAACCTAGTGTACATTTCCTCCCTCTGAAAGATTATTATAAATATATATTCATGTCAAGAATGAATGCACACAATATTAAGTAATTGAAATTTATCTATTGAGCCACCTCGTGTTTTTCAATGCAAATTCATTTTCTCTTGTTTCTTGTTATGCAATTGCTAGTGTAATATTTTTTACACAACTAGATCTAGCCCTTGCTCTTAAAATCCACCAAAGTGTTAGTTGAACCCTTTACATAAAATTCTAATGTCTTATCCATTATCATTAAAAAAAAAGTGATTTACAATAGAAAATTAACCATTCATCTAGTGAACTATGAAGGTCCATCAATGTACAAAATATGACATAAAACACTAAACATATTTAAGTTTAGGTCCATGCTTCATGATTATGTTCTCCAATAAGTCCATTCTAGATTACTCAAACAATTTAGGTTTTTTTATTGGTTTATCCCAACTCTAAACTTTGAGAGCTAATTTGTAGTATAAGAAATATGTGAATAGATAGTAAACATCATCATACAAAGGTTATAATGTAAAATTTCCAATATGGTAATAAATATGATGTGATTTAAGTCTTAAAGGAATATAAGTTGTTTGGAAGTTTGTATTGTTTTGTTTTGAATTTATTTAATTAATTTGAAAAGTGAAAAATAAAAAAAATAAAAAAAAATGAGAGAACAACTTCAGTGCAAGGAAATGAACCGATTGCATGGAATAAAGTATTTGTGTTTAGGTTATCATTTAGGTTTATTTTTCAATTTCAAACCAATTTTTTACAATTTAGAAAACATATATATTCAAAAAGTTACAATGGAATGTTTATCTGCAATGCCATTTCTAGAAGAAGATTAAAATCATTGAGTTGGATTTTGATTAATCCGAGGAGAAAATATTTGAATCAATAAAATAAAAAAATAAAAAAAATGTCTTGCAATCTAATATTAGAAAAAGAGAACATATCTTGCATTTTAAAATGAAGGAAAAAAACTATTAAGATGTACCAGGAATGTTCCTTAAGAATTGTGCCGGTTTTCATGTGTCATTTCTATCTATTTCTGAATATTTCATAAGAAAATAAAGTAGAGAAAAAGATTAAAAATATAATAAATTAACTTAGATAAAATAAAGAGGGCTAAAATGAGATGGAGAAAAATAAATAAGAAGAAAGAAGAATTGGGAAAATACTATATTAGGAGAGAAAGATGGGTCTATAAACAATTTTTTTGTAAGTTTGTTTTGAAACAATTTATCAAAGAATTTTATAAAGTATAATGGTAACATTATAGTTTGAACGTTTTCCAAAAGTGAGCTTGCTTGATTGAAAAACCTATGATTATAGTTTCAGCGTTACGTTTGTTAAAAGTGGGTTTGCTAATTTGAAAAAGCCTATGATGTTGTAGGCATAAAGTTATCTCACTAGTACGGTGCTCTCATAAGGTCAAAAGTCTTATATTTCCCGCATTAACCACAAGAAGAAAATTATGCCTAATTTGTTGGTGGGTGTGCGGTTTATTGTGTCTACGGCCAGCAAATCATAACATTTTTCTTCTACCTGCTGTTCTTTTAGCATGGAAAGTCTCTATTCTGGTTATGGCAACGAAATCGCTATTCAGGCGTGAGTATTACGTCTTCTATGAGACTTTTTTGGAAATAATTGTTATCGATTCCGAAACGTTCGTTCAGCGATTTTCCAAGATTCTCTTAGACTAATTTATCCCAAATTCCCAATCAAATCGAAGCCAGATCCTTAAAATGACTTCCTACCAACACTCAATATAGTCAGAGTCTCACAATTTCTGTCCACTGGATTTCTTCTGGTCTTTTTTTGGTAGACAAGGTTGCTGAGGGAGATATAACCATGGTATCCTCTGTTGATGAAAAGCGCCTTCTCTGGGCGGTGGTGTGTATCTTTAGCCTTCTTTGCCATACAAGCAGTTCTGCCCACAACATACAATCACAAGAAATATCAAGTTCGGTTTATGGCACTAGACAATTACAGAAACCGCAAGATGCAAACGGTAACCAAAGTGCCCCAGTGTTTAACGTGGATTTGTATGGAGCCCGTGGAGACGGCCGCTTGGACGACAGTAAGGTAAATTATTAATTTCTTCGTTTTACAGGTATTTCGATATAAATTAAGATTTGCCATGTATTTCGAAATAAATTAAGCTTTGCCATGGCCCGGGACGGGATTTGATTATAGATTTGTCGTGTCATTGGAGGGACAAACAACAGAGTCAACGGGAATTGGATTAGGGTTGGTCAAAATATTTCAATTGGGATATGTTTGTAAAGATTTGCTCCATTTTTGGATCGCAGTGGGACTGAATATTTCAATTGGGATATGTTTGTAAAGATTTGCTCCATTTTTGGATCGCAGTGGGACTCAATGAGGGAATTGGATTGGGGTTACTCAACATATTTCAATTGGGATATGTTGGTAAAGATTTGCTCCATTTTTGGAAGGCAGTGGGACTCAATGCTTAGTATGTGCAGAATTCTTTGCTAAATGTAAATCAAACTAAAACTATGGTTTCTGCCACATTTTTGGCCGGATTTATACCGGAAATTAAAACTATGATCTCTGAAAGATTTGGACCGGATTTATAGTGAAATTTCGATCCATTTAAAATATGGATCGATTTTAAAATACGGCATAGAAGAAAGGAAAGGAGTAGTCGTTGCTTTTTTGGATTTATTTTTAGTGGGAATTAGGTTAAAAAATTGTGGTTTAATTTTGATTTGTGTGGTTTATAATAATTTTTCTAATTATTTGCATGGATTTAGCATTTTCAAAAAAATTGACAGACTTTAATTATAAAGAATGAGTTCAACTGTCAAACTTATGATTTTAATAAATCTCAACCACATTTTAAACAAAATTTCCAAAAAATCACACTTACACACCATAATTATATATATAAAAAAACAATATAGCACCGAGAGAAGTCATATATGACATATGGAAGGCAGTACAATTTTCCCATTTGTTTCGAAGTGCACATTATGTGCTAATTTTCTTCAAGAAACAATAACCATTTTAATTGTTTTTATCAGGCCTTCTTGGCAACTTGGAGAGCAGTTTGCGCATCAACGTCGCCTTCTGTTTTTCTCATTCCACAAGGAAAGACATACTTTGTCAACCCTATCAACATTAATGGTCCTTGCAAGGCTGGAGGTTTGACTGTTCAGGTGATTATTATCAAGATGTTGTTATTTGACAGTATATGTTTTTCTATCAGAATACAGGACATCAAATTTGTGAGTTGTCATATCATATCACTGAAAATCTAGCAGATATCAGGGACGGTGATTGCCCCAAGCGATCCATTGAAGCTTGGGAACACGACGTCTAAGAACAAGAACTCATGGCTTCAGTTCTCCAATCTGCAAGGATTAACTATCGAGGGTGGAGGCATTATAGACGGGTCAGGCAAGAAATGGTGGTCAAACACTTGTTTTGACAACCCTCTCAAGGTCAGACATATCTGATGAAAAAACTAATTATAATTATTTATTATATAATCTTATTTTTTTATAATGATTATGAAATGTATTTCTGATTAATCATAATTTTTTTAAAAATTTAAACTGTTTTATTTTGAAAACACAGATGAAATAAACCACATTAGAGGAGTGCGATAAAGATAAATCAAATTAAATGGTTAAAAACATCTACAAACAATTAATAATATGATTAATTAGAAAAACATCTTACAATGAAAATTATTCATAATTACTCATATCTCCATCTACACTAGTAAAACCTTAAAACCTTGTATTATGATTAATCATAAATTTTTTAAAAATTTAATCTGTTTTATTTTGAAAACACGGATAAAATAAACCACATTAGAGGAGTGCGATAAAGATAAATCATATAAAATGGTTTAAAACATCTACAAACAATTAATAATATGATTAATTAGAAAAACATCTTACAATGAAAATTATTCATAATTACTCATACCTCCATCTACACTAGTAAAACCTTAAAACCTGATATTATGATGTTTAGTAATCCTTATTATTATCCTTAATAAGGATTTATTTTTCTGGTGCAGAGTTGCGTGTGGGCGCCCAATGTAAGCTCCTCCAAAACTTGTTCACATATCCTTGTGAATTGAATATAACACTGGGACTATTACTTTAATTCATTAGTTTTTGTCTAATGCTCTGATAATTTTAATGCAGTCAGTGCTCGTTACCTCTTCCCAAAATGTAACGCTAAGGAATTTAACGTTCAAGAACAGTCCAGGGATCCATATTAAAATCAATGGATCAAGGCTGGTTCAAGTCAGCCTCTTAAGTATCACTAACCCTCAGTATAGTCCGTATACTGATGGCGTTAATGTCGATAGCTCCCAACATGTAGCAATTACATACTCAGAAATAGCAACAGGTTTTTATCATAACCTTCAGTATGTACAGTCTCAGTGGTATGTTAGTTTCGTGTAAATGAGTGAGTCTAATAGTTAGTTAAGAGTATGTGTTTCGTAAATATTCAAAATTAAAAAAATTAAAATTCGTATGTTTTTATAAAAATAAATACCTTCTTTCATTTAGTGTCTGACTTAACTAAAATTTTAAAATTAAATAATAATAATAATAGATATCAATCAAGAAAATCCTGTAATAATAATCTGAATTTTATCGAACTCTGTCATCCTGAGAAACCGATGGCAGTTATGTAGTAATATTCTGAATTTTATCGAATCCTGCAGGAGATGACTGCGTTACCATATTTACGGGAAGCTCAGACATTCTTGTGAACAACATAGTTTGTCGATTGAATGGAATAAGGTGATTATTATATATACATATGTGTGTGTGTGGGGGTATACTTTTGGAGTTCAACTTAATACTAAGGTTTGGGCCACATGAATTTAATTGAAGTTTTGGTCTGAACAGCATTGGCGCCCTGGGCCGATATAACACGTCTGCAACGGTTTCAAACGTGGTATATAGTGATATTTATCTGATTGATACAATCACTGGACTGCGTATTAAATCATGGCAGGTAATTGGAATGTCAAATCCTTTAATTTATTTCACTTATAGTTTCTTTAATAATACATGAGGTAAGCGTACACCCAGTGGAAGAAATGATCATTGAGGCAGCCTCAAGTCTTAGTTTTGTTGTTACAGGGGGGTTCTGGTTATGCCCAGAATATTAGCTACGTGAATGTGAGCCTCGACAATGTCACAAATCCCATCCTCATCGACCAATATTACTGTCCGGTATACAGTCCGTCCGTATGCAAAAATCAGGCAAGTTTATTTACAGGGCAATTCGGCAACCATTTAATTTTCTTTATTTCTTGGATTATATTGTTTTACTCCAATTATTCCTAGAGTATTGAATCTCGTCCTTGTTGTGGCGAATATAGACTTCGGCTGTGCAAATTCGCAACGTGACATACAGAGCGATCTACGGCACTTCTGCTACGCTAGAAGGGATAAGGTTTGTCTGTAGTAAGACTGTTCCATGCACAAATTTTGTGTTGGAGGACATACACATTACTATGAATGACAGCAGCGCTGCAACTTCTTTAGTCTATAGCCTCAAAGGTCTTTTAAAGTATGGGCGTGTCATTCCGCCTACTTATGCTTGTTATGGTGATAGGTGTTTGGTATCTAGGGTTCAATAATTTTAATTTAATTTAACTGAGATTTATTTTTAAATGGTTATATTATTTTTATTTGTTATGTCATGGTTAGGTCCAGAGTCCCCCTCGAGTCTAGTATGTGAGTCCTAAAAATAGTAGGTAATGCATTCTATAATGTAATGTAATTACATTTGGAGGATGTTTTACTGTTTGGTGTAAGAGCTATGTATTCAATTTCGTAATATTTTAAAATAAAACTAAATCATTTTTTATTCAGCAATATTTATTGTAAAAAAAAAATTAATATTTATTGTATTCAAAAGTGCTAGAAAATATTAATAATTCTAAATTCATTATGATCACTAAATCTGTAACAAAAATATTTCATTCAATGTCAATCATTAATAGCTCAATCATAAATAAAATATCTAGAAGTGCACATTACATAATATAATTTAATATTTATTTTAAAAATCTCAGGTAAAAGTAAAAAAAACGATAAATAACTCAATCATAAATAAAATATCTTGAAGCACACATTACATAATATAATTTTATATTTATTTTAAAAATCCCAAATAAAAGTAAAAAAAACAAATTGTTGTACTTTTCAAAAATATTTTAATAGTTATTTAAATAAATTTTTTGAAAATCTATCTTCACTAATTTATATATATTTCAAATTTATATATACAAGATTATATATATATTCAATGTCTTAAAAACAATTGAAAGTTGAAAAAAAAAATCTATTACTACCTAATAAGAATAATAAGAGGATATATGTAATTCGATCAAATTTCAATAAAAAATTAAATAATCAAGTGTTTCTATATAAATAGTCAATAAAATGTTTTAACATGTAACATTTAGTAATAATTACACAAACTAAAAATTATATTAATAACCAAAAAAACCATTTTGATGTGGAAAATGCAGTCTATATATAAAATGATTTAGTGCAAGTGTTATGTAAAATATTTTAATGTTAACTATGTATATTAAAAATTATGTATGAATCATATAAAGAAATCATATAAAGACTTTGAACAAAATAAGGTTTATGGTTAATATATTTCAAATAGTCTCAGTATTTTACATTTTGGTATTCTTTTAGGTATATTCTTTTAGATTTTTGTTATTTTTGGGTTGTTATTTTTTTTCATTTTTTCTTAAAATCCAACAAAGATTTTTTTGGCATACAAGTTGTTATATGAGATTTGAAAATACAAATTAAAGAATGAAAACTTACACATATGTTTTTTTTTCCTTAAACTTTTCATTCTAAAAGTGGTCTCAACATGAAGAGATTTGATTATCTCATCCCATGCTAGATATGTACTTAAGATGGATATATACTCCTCAAATTATTTAAAATAAAATTCAAATTAAAAATTAATAATTATCTTTAAATTTGAGTAAGTCATTTTATTGCTTAATATTTGTTTACAAACACATGGAAATTTTCCATATATTTCTCATCATGAACTCTATTTAAAGGATTCAGTAAATCCACTCTCGAATGTAAGAGTAGTAGCTTATATTCATATTACCTCTAAACTTCTCGAATGTAAGAGTAGTAGCTTATATTCATATTACCTCTAAACTTCATCCTTCTTGGCACTTGCTAGATGATGGATCTAGAAAGACATTATAATACAATTTATTTACATATTAAGCTTATATTCATATTAACTCTAAACTTCATCTCTGTTGACACTTGCTAAATGACGGATCTAGAAAGGTATTAAACAAAACTTATTTACATATTAAGAAATTCCATGGGAGAGTGATAGTAATCTAGTTGTATGGTTTTCTAAATGTATATATATTTAACTTATATAATTATTATTATAGAATTAATAGTAATATTAATCATATTAATTTGGAAAAAAATACAATTTAGTTAGTTTTTATGATTTTTATAATAGTACGACTTCACATATAGTATGTGTTTGGATTTTTATGATGAATTGATGTTACGATAAAAGATTGAATCAAAAATTTGTAATTCAAAAAAAATTCTATAGTATACGATGTCCTTATGGAAAGAATACATTTCATTTACTATTTTCTGAATTTATTTTGAATTAAAAATCAGGCTTATAACTTCTTTTCAAAACTTATATTCCTTTTTAAAATTAAATTTAAAATAATTTTCTAATTTAAAAACTTGTGTATCAAAAATTTTTGATAATAAATATAACCATATTTAAAAAATATATAAAATCCCCAAAAAAATTACTCCCTTTAAAATTAGCAATGTATCAAATATTTAAATAGACAAATTATTTTCTTTTCCATTTTTTAAGCTTTTTAGGCCTTTGAAAGAAAAATTAATTTTGAAAATGGTAAAATTTCTTATTTCATTATGATTTTCCATTTTCTTACTTTCCCTTTCCCATTTATGTCTTTGAAAAAAAATAAAAATTATAAAATGATAGAATCTCTTTTTTTATTATAATTGTCCATTTTATTTTCCATTTTTTTTACTTTCCCATATTTTATGTTTCTTACCTCTTTGAAAGAAAAGTTGAAATTAGAAAATGATAAATTTTCTTATTCGACTATAATTTTCCAATTTTTTTTTGTATTTTATACCTTTTTTGTGTAAATATTGTGTATCAACAATTATTGAATGAATAATCCACTTGTATAGTGTTAAGATTTTAAATAATATTTTATTAATGAAGATGGATTTAAAAATTGAATCAATAATTTGGAGTTCATACGGAACTTGCAATTTTTTTTTATTTTTTTTTTGCCCGATTAGGGTGAACTTGGTAACTATGATGTTTGTAGATTAGGGTGAACTTGGTAACTATGATGTTTATATATATTTTATTGTTGCTCTAATTTATTATTATTGACCATTTTCATAACTCTCACTTTTGTCTCAAGAGAGGGTGTCATAAGGATGCCCATTCTTCACTCAACCATTGGGGGATTAAGGAGAAGATCATCATGGGAAGCAAGGATAGTGTCAAAGATACTATTACCTCCAATTTTAAGGATAAGTTGTGAGATGATAAGGAGTCTGAGGGTGAAAGGAAGCTAAATAAGGAGGTGATCAACCCCACCCTTGACAACCAAAATTATCTCTTTGTGCTGATTAGCAGTAAAAAAAAAATTAACATAGCTAGGAAAATGAACATAGCTAGGATGAAATAAGGAAGCTAAATAAGGAGGTGATCAACCCCACCCTTGACAACCAAAATTACTTAGCTAGGATGAAATAATTGTCATGGGCTTTGTAGTGAAACCTGGTGGTGATCTACTACCAAGACTCCCTCGAATGATAGAATCTGTCAGATTTGCGATACTAAGAGGGTAGAATATGAAAAACACTTCCTTTTAGATTGCCCGAATCTTATTGAAATCCACTCTCAATTTCCTAAAATATGCCACACTTCCAATCTTCTTGACCTATTAAGTCAGCCCAACTATAACTATTTTGGAGCACTTATTTCCCTTCTTTTTTATCATAAAAACAAAATTATGACGAATGAAAATTATATTATTTTTATTCTCATGAGGTTTGATAAACCAGATTGGTCTTAGTAGACGTTAATCATAATCATCATCATCATTATCTATGTAGGCTCCACCTTTAAATTGTAAATGTTATTCTTATAATTTATTCTCTTTAGAAATTTAACATATTATTTAATGGGAAGGTATTTTCAAGGTTGTCTACCATTTTTCTTGTTAATTAAGATATATATAGTAGTGCAAATGGATAATAAACGATCACATGTATAAAAAAAAATTATAATACTTCTCACATTGTTAAATGTTTAAAAATTAATTAAATTTAAAAAATATTTTAAATTATTATTAATTATAAAAATAATTAATATATGATTTAAACATATATAAATTTTAAAAATCAAGTAACAATATTATTAGCTATGAAGATTAAGGATCATTTTACCATGAATATTACTAACCATGAAGATTAAGCCTCATTTTACCATGAATATTACTAACTTAAAAATAGACTTTCTTACAATATGATTGGTTAATAAAAAAAAAACTATGACTTGAATAATAAAATGACATTTTTATTAGAGGAGAGGGCATGCCTACTTTTGAGATATATTCAACTTTTTATTTCTGACTATTACAAAAAATATTCTAAAATAATCCATGAATGTTAAATCCTTACTATCCACTTAAGAATGATCGATAACTAAATTAAAATCCTCGAAGACCTATTGCAAAATAGACATCCCTATTGAAATAGTAACCAAAATTTTTATTCACCAAGATAAGTTCATATTGGGAAGGGTGGCCTCCATAAATTAACATGAAACACCCATCAAATGGTACATGCATGACTTAGATTACAATTACACTTGGTAGGAAATCTAGTTTGCTCATGGGAGAACATTATGACAATGGTCTTCATTACATGGTTGATTGCAAATAGAGAATATTTCCTACACTCAGAGCATAGGTGTATTCAAGTGGAAATTATAGTGACTAATGGAAAATTAATAACATATCATGACACAAGTTGGAGCAAGGAAGAGAAAGGAGGGAGGGTTGATTCTCTTGCTATGGCTTATTCTGTTCCACAAAATAATTTCTTATGGGAACTTCCAACCTTTTTCAATATTTCTATTTCTAAAAAATATCGATCGAGAAAGAAATTGAATTGAAATCTTATGTTGGAGTTAAAATTGTATGTGGGTCTATCAATTGGAAAAGGAGTTTGTGGTTTTTTCTAATTCTCATTTCTGTTCTTAAAATCCATTCAATTATAAACATTTTTCTATGAGTGTTCTACATCTGTTTTGGGTTAATGATCTTCTGGCTATTTCTCCCTTCACCGAGGCTTCTAACTCTAGGAGTTCTATTTTTTTTATGTCTTCCATTTGATTATATACATCCTTCATCTTTCCCATATGTCACTTCTTTCTCTCTATCAATGAGCATTGTTCAATGTTAAATTGGGTTATCCTTCTCTGGCCACCTCTTTACCCTCACTATGCCCCATGTTAGAGTGTTTATTATCTCTCTATTTCCTCTTTTCTCTATTTAGTTTACACTTTTGATTCCCACTCCCCTCCTTTGGGTCCTCACCTCTATTTATCCCATCCCTACTATCCTTCAATCATGGTTGGACGTCATCTGTCCTGTAATCACCATGGAGGTAGAAGAGGATGACTGCGCCCCCCTCCTCCCTCTGACCAAATCCTGTCAACAACTTGTGCTACTCTAACCAAATATAAATAAATTATCCTTCACGTGGTCCAAAATGTAATATTTTATGTGGGAGATAATGTTTGATAAGAAAAAATATTTATTATACACAGGGAAGTGGACTATGAAACAAATGAACAAATAGTTAACGTGGAATTTGTACCAGATTATGCTCATCCTCCTACATACAAGCTAACAATATTTATTGTCATATTAAAACTCTGATGGGAATAATTCTTACTAAAAGAGAATACTCTTAACATGAAATGATAATCGACATGGATGGATTATTGGACAAGGTTGATACACTGAACAAGAAGGTATTTGGTTCTAGCTAAGAAATTGGAAAACATTCAATTCTCCTTTTTATATAATGATAGTGAGATTCAGCCACCGGATCCAACAGATTACCCAACTGAATTATCAACAAGTAAGCAAGATCTTTCGAATGACCTCTTCATGAGGAAACCATTATCGTATATGTCATATCATGGTTTATTTTATTTCCATTGTAAAAGACAATATGGAAATTTATAGAATACCAAAATTATAAAATTATGCTACTAATCTAGTTTGCTAAGTAACATACCAATGGCTAATAATAATTATCTATATATACTTTTTAAATTATAATATAAAAGGAATGATAAATATCCTTGAAGTAAATGATTTAATTTTCATTTCTTAAGTCAAAATTAATATAATTAACAAAGAATAGAGTAATGGAATGTATTGTTAAGGAACTTCATTATGTGAATGGGTGTATTGTTAAGGCACTCCATGATGTGTAGTTCACTGTTTTGAAATTTCATAGGCTAAAATTTATCTATTTTAAAGATTGGTGTTGCCGAGGGTCCTCTAGTCATGACTTAGATACCCATAAGTCAAGACTTATGAAATAAAAAATAAAAAATTAAACATACAATCATCTTAAAAGTCACAACACTTTATATATATAAATATAGATATTGATAAATATATATTCAAGTGTCCTTGCATGAATTAACTAAAAATCTCCCTTTCAAACATGTCTTTTTAAATTTTGATTACTTTTTATTACAACAATGCTTATCTTTATAAACATTAATTTTTTGTTATAAATTTTTTATGTGAAATATTGCAAAATTATTTAATAATAAATTAATTTATGGTTATAATTTTTTAATGAGAAATATTGGAAAATTATTCATTATTAAATAATTTGGTATTTATTTCTTTATGTCTTTATAATTAATAATTGTCAAATAATCATCATGAGTATGTTGAGAAAGAAAATTTATTTGACATTTTTCTGAGTGATTTATGTTCGAAAATGATTCATCAAGTGTTGCTAGGTTAATTAAATTGGGTGCAGAGAGTCGTCGTGTGATGATTATCTTGACATTTTTCCTCAATTAATATTCTTGATTCTTCGATTATTCAGAATATACTAGTTTATGATTAACAACCATTTTCAATGTTGGTTTTAAGTGTTCAACAACCCTTATGATTTTTCTTAGAAAATGTCTAAGATTCAAGTAGACAAATCCGCATAGTTGCCACGCATGAGCTAAATCAAAATCACCAAATGTTTTTCCTCCCTATTAATAATTTGGTGTATTAATTAAGATATCATTTTTAAGGTACAGGAAACATTCACTTACATGGTGTAGGCTCACAATGGAAACCTTTTTTCTTTCGACAAAAATTATAATTTTACTTCAAAAAGGAAACAAAATCACATTTTTGATATTTTTGTAAAACATTTAGAAATAGAAGTCTAAATTACTTTGAGGAGAAATAAGCTAAAAGGAAAAATGTATAAACAATATGAAATATTAATTGGTGTACAAATTACTTATTTTTCTCTTTTTTCTTTTCTTTTTCTAGACTGACTACCATTCTCCATATTTGAGGTCCAATGGAACCAAGGTCATATCACTCACAATTTCCTTTGGAGGATGCTATTTATACAAATATGAGTTTTCTGATACATGGAAATTCTTTGTTCTCACTATTCCATACTCATTTTTTGTCATTGTTGTTTGAAGTTCCGATTCCTGGTTTACTACTAAATCCGTCCCACTCTGATTGAAAGTAGAATTGATATTCTTATCATGTATGCCCCAATCTTTATTTTCTAGATTCTCCATAGTTTCTTATTATTCTTCTTTGAATAGATTCAAATTCTTAAATTTCCATCATTTTTGTTTTTTAGCCTTCTTCTTTTTTGGTTTCTCTTTTTCCTAGTGGCATGTGTTCTACAAGTGTCATGTTTGAAACAAATTTTGACATCTAAATGATGTGTTCTCATACTATAAAACTGGAGACTACTCAAGATTTTTTCATTTTAAAATAATATGATATGGTAGACCTTTCGTAAGGTCTATCTCCACATACATTCTACCAAAACTATAAATACCTTCCTCTATTCTTTCAAGGTCTCTCTTTCTGAAATTTCCAAGAGTGTTTCGAATATCCTCTAGGACCTTATGGTGCCAAAAAAGAAGAGATAGGTTTGGAAGTTTCAACGAAATCAACATTTTTGATAGCACCATATTTGTTTCATTGAAATCTAGAAAGCATGGGGTAATAAAGAGCCAAACGCCACCCCAAAACCAAGGCCATTCATGAAGAACATACTCCATATATTCCTATGTATTGGAATTGAACTATGAAGAAACATTTGGAACATAAATAAATGCCACAATTGGATGTTCAAGTAGAGAGAACCCACTAGTGTAATCATTATAAGTTAGGCCAAGAGCCATTAAACCTATAGATTATATCCTTAAATTGAAGAGTTATGAAGAGTGAACTTACCTCTGGAATATTAACTTTCATGGCTAGTGGATTCTACATTTTTTCTACAATGTAGGGTGATAGAGTGTTTTGAATATGATATACCAAGGTAGAATACATCACTTTCACTGCATCTTTTCAATAAGTAGATGTTCCATTTGGTATCCTATACCCTAGAGGTCCTTCATGCAACCTTAGGTTCAAGACTAAGATTGAGTTCCTTTGGATGTAATAGTATTTGATCTATGAAGAGTCTTCAAGCATATTCCCCTCATATTGGATACTTTAGAATTTTGCAAGAAGGCCCAATTTAAATCAATGTTTTTTTAGAGTTGACAAAATCTGAACTCTTGAATCAAAGAATAATGGTCTTCCCGTTTATATGTTTGATAAAAATTTGAAAATGGATATGTTGCAACTCAACATCTAGAATATACAAATCAAAACTAAAAGAGCTAATTGGTTCTCTCTAAAGAGAAAGCCATTTTATGTGCTTCAAAAATGAAATATTTACCAAGCCCAGAAACCCTGAGATAGGCCAGACACAAACTACATGTAAATGAGAGAGTGGGGGCTTGAAAATAGCCATAGATTAAAATGCCCATCATGGAAACCACTTGCAAAATAAACACCAAACACAATAGATAGTGGATGGAAACACATGTTGTTACGCCTTCGCGGACCCAAAATACATTAGGATCAAAGCCACAGAAAATATTTGATAATAAAATAGACATTGAAACTAGGGTTTACTAGAAGAAAAGACCCTTGAGATATGAGAATGGAATTCCCACCGCACCCATTCCATAGATGAGATAAATCTTTCAAAAAAAATTATAAGACTATTTTCATCATGTTTATAACCTAAAGAATTCATGAGGTGAACCCAACCAGTGGATATTTCCACAGGGCTGAGGCCCCTCTACCCTTTTGCACCTTTGTTCCATAACATTGAAGACCTTGTCAAATCACCATAAGAATTGATAAAACTTTTCCTCATCCAAAACTAAGAGTAATATAGGGGAAAAATTCCCCTTTCCCTCACACACCTAGAGCACCAACAAATAAATCAAACCAAATGGTAATGCCATGTTCATCGTAATATGATGAAAAAAAATATAGTGCGCAAATTTTCCATCATTTTATTTTTTCGGATGTATATCCACTCTTCCCACAATTGAAGAGTTTAATGGTGAGATAAAAAAAATTAAATTTACGTGTAAAATTTTATTAAGGGATTGGAGTTAATCTTACAAAGGTAGCATATATCATGATTGCATGTGAAAATGGAGAGATGACTAATATGTCCATAAAATATTCAATGAGATTCCAATGACGAGACAATCTAAATAAATATAAGCATAAATTATAAAGAAAAATGGTGTATAGAATTTAGAAATGGGTGTGATATACCCCAATAAGATAAATATAGAAACTCTCAATTACGAGGTAAGGCCTCTAGTTATCACACCATCTATGGATAAGGGTGTATATTTGAGTCAATTTTCAAGAATATTCAACATTCAAGAAGTGGAAACATACAAAACGAGTTTAATGAAGAATACAAGGGAATATATATCTATGATCCATGTTAACTAATGTAAATGGGGAAATATACCTGTCCAAAGTTCAGTTTTCTATAAGATAATGTTGAGTGAAACAAGGGACGTTTCCAACGAAGCAATTTCCATTGTGCGCCTTATAAGGTAACTAAAAAGAATTGAGAAAACGAGAGGAGGTAGATGGATGACATTTATCTTCAATGAAAGTATGAGTGAAAGAAATAAACCATGGATGAGACAGAACAAGAAATGGATGGAAAAATGGAATATTTACCTGAATGCATGTCCCAAAACTAGCAAGGAGTTAAATAATTTTATGTTGGAGAAGTTCTGTAAGGGTATATGGTGAAAAGAGTTGGGTAGAAAGAAGAAGTATTATGTTCAAGAATTCAATCCCACTTGTGATCTCCAACAAAAAGAATACATTGGAGCTAGCATTCAGTGGAGAGAAAATGTTCTTATTTCTCAATTAATAACTAATTGAGATCAACTTAGGTGTGAAATGGGAGGGTGGAAGAGACTTAAAGAAGCTTGGGAAGAAAGGCTATGTACCTTTTGCACTTCTAGGGTAGTGAAATCAGAAAAAAACATTTCATTTTGGAATGTGATGCTTTCAGAGACATCAAGGACAGTTACCACAATATGTTAGCATCAATTCCGTGACATTGTATTTTCACTAATGGAACTGTTAGAAGGTTGTGTTGGGAAAACAACTCCAAAAATAGAAGAAAAGAGATATAAACGCCTTAGAAACAAGCCATTTCGAGGGGGCAACCTCCAATACATTACATAAATGAACAATTCTTGGATGATTCAAATTAAAAAACCTCCTTTCTGTATATAGGAGTCCATGGGGCCACAATGTAATCCTAGCCGACCTAACAATAATGATTTAAGGGCACAATAATAACAATATGGGGGTTACACAGTTACAATAATAATAATAAGGGGGTTACACTAACAACAATAAGGGACTATAATAGTAATATAGGGACCTAAAATTACCCTCTCCTTCAAAAAAGTGTTGTCCTCAATGCTTGAGTAGCTCTGGGTGCTTCTGTATAAAATTATCATCCTCCCATGTAGAATCTTTAGTGGGTAAGTTCTTCCACTTGATGAGATACTCTAAAATTGATTGATTCCGTAGTTATCGAGTTCTTGTTTATATGACCGCTCCAGGTTCCAATATGATTTTTCCTTCCTCATCAAGTTTTGGAAATATTGTTTGAACTAGAAGATTTTCACCTATAACCTTCTTTAAGCATGAAACATGGAAAACTGGATGCACTCATGAAGAAGCATGAAGCTCCAATTTTTATGCCATAGTACCAATATTTTGCAACACCTTGTAAGGACCATAGTAATTTGGTGATAATTTATTATCCTTCGTAGCTTGCTTGAGGGACATTTTTTTGTATCATTGTAGCCATAAAAATACCCACTCTTCTACATAAAAAATTCTCTCATTGCGATGTTGATCTACCTGTTGTTTCATTTGATTTTGTGCCAAATTCAGGTTATCCTTTAAGAGTTGGAGAACTTATTGTTGATGCTCGATGTGATCTTCCACTACTTCAACCTTTCAATTTTCTCTTAAATATGATGTGATGGATGGTGGATGATATCCATAAAGTGCCATAAATGGGGTCATTTTTGCTGCAATATGGAAGGAAGTGTTATACCACCATTCTGTGAGAGGTAACCACTTGACCCATTGTGTTTTTTTATCATATACAAGAAAACGAAGATATCCTTCCAAACATTCATTTACTATCTTAGTTTGACCATCGGATTGAGGATGATAAGATGAGCTATGAGCTAATTGAGTACCCAAACAAGAAAATAACTCCGTCCAAAAATTTCCAGTAAAAATGGGATCTCTATCACTCACAATAACCCTTGGGGTTCCATGTAGCTTTTGAATTGTGTCCATAAATGTAGTAGCAACTATGCTTGCTTTAAATGGATGAGATAATGCACAAAAGTGTGCATACTTGGTAAGTCTATCAACTACCACCATGATGACACTCTTTCCTTTGGACTTAGTTAAACCTGTGATAAAATCCATTGAAATATCCTCCCAACGTTGACTTGGAATGGATAAAGGTTGTAGAATACCCGGGGTCTTAATTGTCTCAAATTTATTTTGCTAGCAAACCAAACATTCCACCACAAAATTTTGAATATCAGATTTAAGTCCATCCCAAAAAAATTCTTTCTTCACCTTGTGGTAATTTTTTAAAAAGCCTAAGTGTCCTCCTAAAGGAGAAGTGTGCAATTCCAAAATAATATTTTGTTTTAGTTGGGAATTCTTACAAAGATATAAGCGATCTTTGTACCATAAGGAATCATTTTTCCAACTAAATGTATCAAATGTACTAAGATCTTGCTGCAAATTTTGAATGAGTGTCCACACTTCTTCATCCTTCTTCCATTCATGTCTTCTTTGGTTATCCAATCTACTTGGATAATAGAAATGACACAAAGAAATGCTTCCACCTCTTCATTCTTTCTTCAGAGTGCATCTGCAACAACATTTAGCTTCCATTTTTTTGTAGATTATTTCAAAGTCATAACCCAACATCTTTGTGACCCATTTTTGTTGCTCTTCTGAAGATAGTCTTTGTTCCAAAAAGTGTTTAAGACTATCATGATCAATTTTTACCTTGAAGTGTCTTCCCATTAGGTAATTTCGCCATTTCTTTAGGGCATGTAGTATTGCTAACGTTTCCTTGTCATCAATAGGTTTCCGTAAATACTTTCCTTTAATTGGACTACTTTCAAAAGCAATGGGTCTTCCTTCTTGCATTAAAACAACACCAATTCCATTTCCTAAGGCATCACATTCCATAATAAAGGTTTTTGTGAAGTTTGGCATAGCTAAGACTGATGCTAGGCACATTTCCTCTTTAAGATGTTCAAAGGCCTTAGTTTCTTCAGGAGTCCATGAAAATGCATCTTTCTTCAATAATGTTGTTAGAGGTGCTACTATTCTCCCATAATTTTTAACAAACTTGTGATAATAGATTGTTAACCCAAGAAATCCTCACAATTTCTTTATGGTTGTGGGGACTTTCCATTCCTTAATGGTTTTAATTTTGTTAGGGTTTACCTTAACACCCTTGTGAGATACAATATGACCCAGATGTTCCACCTCTTATACTCGAAAGAAACGTTTGGATGTTTTTGCGTATAATTGTTTCTCCTGCAATACTTTTAGCACCCTGTTAACATGTTGAACATGATCCTTCCAAGACCTATTGTAGATTAGTATATCATTAAAAAATACTAGCACAAATTTTCTAAGGGTGGGTTTGAAAATGGAATTCATCAACCCTTGAAATGTAGAAAGTGCATTGGTAAGGCCAAAAGGCATGACCAGAAATTCATAATGATCCTCATGAGTTTGAAATGCTGTTTTCGGAATATCTTTAGTCTTCATTCTAATTTGATGATATCCTGAACGAAGATCCAACTTGGTAAACTAAATTTCTCCATGTAATTCATCCAATAATTCATCAATCACAAGAATGGGAAATTTATCTTTAATGTTGAGCTTATTGAGCTCCCTATAATCCAGACACATGTGCCATGATCCATCCTTCTTGTGTACCAATACTACACGAGCATAGAAATAACTTTGACTAGGTTGAGTTATACTTGCCTCTAACATTTCTACAATCATACATTCAATTTCGCTCTTTTGGACATAAGGATATCTATAAGTCTTGATGTTTGGAGGAACACTTCCTGGAATCAAATGAATATGATGATCATGATCACGAATAGGTGGGATTCCTTCAGGAGTTTCAAACACCTTGGAATGATTGTCCAAGACTTTTTGGAGATCTGCAGAAATAGATGATTTTGATGTTGCAACTTCTAGTGAGCATAATTTTTCAATTACGTCTCATTGTTATTTCTTTAGAATATTTTTCATGACATTAGAGCTTATTATCTTTCCCGAATTCCCTGCAATACCCCGTAATTCAACTTCCTTTCCTTCTGAAAAAAATTTCAAGAAAATTTCTTGAAAATTAAAAGCTACCGTCTCCAAAGATTGTAACCAATCTACTCCTAGTACAACATCAACACCTCCCATAGGAATGGAAAGCATTGGATTATTCAATACATATTACCCCATGGTTAGCTTGATATTATGGCATTTTCCAGAGCAATTTATATTTCCTCCATTTTCAACCATCACTTGAAATTCTGGTGCTAGGTATAGGAAACAATTTAATTCCTTGGCTACCTTACAATGAATAAAATTATGGCTACTACCTTAATCAATCAACACTATTACCTTTTTCTTCTTGATATGTCCTTCTATTTTGAGAGTTTGAGGAGTGTTAATTCCTACCAATGCATTACACGATATAGTCAGACTCATTTCTTCCTCTTCTAGGGTTGGTTCTTGGTGTATATCCTCTTCTTGTTCATTTTCTTCCTCTTCACAATCTATGTAAAATAATTTATTCTCAACACACTTATGACCTTTAGTGTATTTTCTATCACAACTGTAGCAAATCCATTTTTCTCTTTTTTCTTCCAATTTTTGTGGTGTCAACCTTGTAGGTTGTGGAAATCTAGGCATAGCAACACTTCCCTCTTTATAGAAGTGAGTAGTAGGCTTCCTTGTAACCATAATTTTACATTCAATTTTTCTTGCCAACTTGAATGCCTTCTCCAATGAATCAGGTTCCAAACGCGAACTTCATGTTGGATGTTATCCTTTAAAGTACCTATGAAGAGATCAATCCTGTGTTCCTCTGGAATATCAGTTACCCTTATATTCAATTTTTGGAAGTCCTCAATGTGCTCCCGCACTAAACCCTTTTGTTTGAGATTTATCAATTGGCTAAAGAAAGTGTTTCTCTTTGTATCCTCATAATGTGCTATCATTTCCTCCCTAAAAATTGACCCAGTGACAATTTTTTTATAGGAGCAAAGCCATCTATACCATACAAATGTATTTTGTTCTAAATGTAAAGTTGCAATACGTACCTTTTGTGTGTTTTTCACATTATGGAGATCAAAATATTGCTCCATTTGTAGTATCCATGTTACAGGATCCTTTCCATCAAACTTCCTCATATCCATTTTTGGAATATGGTGGTTCTTCCCTCCAACATTAGAGTTTATGAAATCACGATTAACATTTATTTTTCTCTCATCATGAGTTTACTCTACTATATTTTCACCATTAGGAAAAATTTCTTGTATCAACTTTGTCAAACCTTCCATGTTTGCATTTAGATCATTCTTCATGTTTTCCATTTTAGCTTCCATGTGATCCATCTTCGATTCCATGCCAGCTTCCATGCCATGTATCTTAGATCCATGTCTTTCTTCAAACCATCCATCTTAGTTTCCACACCTCTCTTCAAAACTTCCATGTCATTTTTTGTTTCTCTTCGCGAAAGCGAAATTTGTTGCACTTCTCTTTTAATTTTGATATGTCATGTTGCCATTCTTCGTCTTCATGAGTCATACCAGAGCCTTCTAAAGGCTTAATGGGTGTTGAATTATTTTTAGGGGCCATTTTAGAAACCAATACTGATATCTATTCTACAATATGCCCTTGGAATCAATTCAACTTGATTCTTCAAACAAGACTTATGTAATTTGGAAAACAAAAAAATACACACCTTTTACTTGCTTTTGCAGAGCTCTATATTGAAATTGAATTATCTCTGTAACTGAAGATTCTCAATATCTGAAATTTGGCCCTATAGTAGTAATCTGAATCTTCTTTCAAATGCCACAGGTCTGACATGATTTGGATTCTTCAAGTCAAAGTTATGTCCAATGTCCCACAATGACCTAATTATGGAATGGTTCAGTAGAGCTAGCTTGTACGACTTGACACATTTCACTGTTTGCTCCTTTGGATTTGAAATATAAACTAGAGTCCATGTAATTCCAACCACTTTTTATAGAATTCTAATTCGATGCTCAGAGAGAGAGTTATGAAGATTTTCCCATGATCACCTCTTTGAGATGAAGTTAGGGAGCCTGAAAAACCTAACTTCCATAGATCATATATCCAAATATATTACGAACCAAGCTTTGAAATTTTGTGATGATGTTCCTCAAGATCTGTGCTTTGCGATCTAAAAATGTCAGCTTCTAAACCTTCGTAGAAAAACATTTATAGTGAAAATACCATGATGACCCTTTTAAGTGAAATTTAGGAGCCTGTAAAAATCCCTACCTTCCACAGATCATATCTCTGAAAATATTGTGAATGAAGCTCTGAAATTTTTCAATAGTGTTCCTCAGGTTTTCGGCTTCGCACCCTAAATATTTCAGCTTCTGAACCCTCGTAGAAAAAAATTTATAGCTAAAATTATACGATGACCTATTTGGAGAAGCGAAACCCTAGAATCCAAAGCTCTAATACCAAATGTTGGGAAACCAACTCCAAAAATAGAAGAAAAGAGATATCAATGCCTTAGAAATAAGCCACTTCGAGGGGGAAACCTCTAATACATTACATAAATGAACAATTCTTGGATGATTCAAATTACAAAACCTCCTTTCTATATATAGGAGTCCATGGGGCCATAATGTAATCCTAGCTAACCTAACAATAATAATTTAAGGGCACAATAATAACAATATGGGGGTTACATGGGTACAATAATAATAATAAGGGGGTTACACTAACAAAAATAAGGGACTATACTAGTAATATAGGGACCTAACAGGTTGGGTTAGCTCATCATCAATTTGAGTAAGAAAAGGATTGAATTATAGAAGGAAAAAAACAAAGAAGCTAATGTTCCCATAAACTATTTTTAGTCTCGTGGACGTCAAAATATCATTAATTCATTCATATTTGTATCCCTTATGAAAAAGTAACTTACAAAAAAATATTTATTAAATGTGTATTCCAACCCCTATAAGGCACACATTTAGTTGTGCAGTATTAAAAATATTAAATGAATAATATCTCTTCAATGATATAAATTGGAATTCAATTTGAATGAGAAGAGAAGAGACGCAGGGCAGCAAGTCCCTGCTAGCGAATGTCTATATTATTTGAATTTAGCTATGTTAGCTTGAATTAATTGATGTATATATGTCCATGGTTTCCTAGTGTTATGAGTAATTTTAATACTTTCACTTTTTGTGGTTCATGAATTAACTATGTATATTTGTTAACTTCAGAGTCTAGTATTAATGGTTGTTTTTAGCATATCCATTGATTTATGGTAATTATAAAATTGATAAGAAAATCCATTTTATGTTAAGTTTATATTAATACATAATTTTATTCGTTAATGGGTGTAGAATTTCAGGGGAAGGAGGAATTAAAGAATTTAAATAATAATCCCAGGATTTAAATAATAAGAAGAACATAAAGAATTTAGAAGAAGAATAATTTCATATGAAGGATTTGATGAATAATCCCAAACCAAGGGAAAGGAGAATTATGTAAAAAAAAATCGGTAATGCCCGACTTATCAATTTGTGAGTTAAATTGTTTGGGGCTCACGTGGTTGTCCGTCTTGAGTAACAAGGTGTTGAGTAACAAGGCATCCCAATCAACAATAGGTAAACACACAATATGTTTATATAACTTTCTTTTTAGTAAATATTTTTAAAATAACATAATAATTAATAACTATTATAAAAATTAAAACTTGACATCTCGGGCTTGCATGCAAACTACATGTTGTTCACACTTAACATTCGTTTGAATATGAGTATGAATCTGAAAAATGAAGAAATTATTGATTATAGAACTGGTGGTTTGGTTTGGATAAATGTCTTGTATTGCAGTAACAGAACTAGAGATAAGTGGCGCGATCAGAGATATAACTGGAAATTTTGCTAGTTTTCGAATGACTAGCCTACACTGAACTTAAAAGAACTTAAAAGAGGTGTCTCTAGAGGCATGATGTACTATGCTTGCTGAAAAAACCATATGAGCTTTCTATAGATCCATGATGTAGTCCATTTGCTGGGAGAATGAGTTGGGCCGCTAAAATTAGGCTCAGAAGAATCAGGTGACACAAGGAAAGCAACAGTGGCTGGCTCATTTACAGGCTAGTCTTACCGCTATTTATTAGAGGGAGATTCCAAATGAGATGTTGTATGCAGAGGTATATCAATAGAGAGGGGTATATTATTTCCAGGTTCTTATGCTGATGACCGGTATATTTACGAAGAGGACACAAATTATGTTTTATGCAAAGGTGTGTTGCTGGTTGGTTTATTGAATTCACTGATATGCTTTATCTAACTTTATTCTCTCATTTTCCCCTTTCCATAACTAGGTAGGAAGTTGCAATGAAGTGGGCTTCACATGAATCCAAGCAAGGGATGATGGCCCTAAAAAAAGAGAAGACGAGACCTGGTAAATTTTAAAATAATTGTGGCCTCCAGATTAAGTCTTGGCAGGAAAACACACTCTAACAATAGTGAAACATTGTCACGGATCTACTATTTGTAGGTTGGTTGGAAAAGGGTAAGGAATGTTCCATACAGTTATGAAATCATGGCTTCATGCAATCCCAATGGGGTTTCTATGCTTCCAAAGGCTAAAAAATATCCCTATTATTTCATGAAGGGGAAGGGTGAAATTATTATCCCATGATTATTACCACCGCTCCATACCATCTTAAGGTCACTATAGGCCATGTATGCCATGTATGACTCGGGGCTTTTCTCAACCCCTAAAACCTCTGGATTAGCTTATGGTTCAGGAACAACCAATCATATAAGTACATAGATTGAAGTCGAGCATCTAAGTAGATCCATATAATAATAATAAGCTTGATGGTAGCAGAGGATGTATTTCTAGTAAGGTCCCGTCCCATGCTGGTTTCACTGGCTCTCGATATCAATCATGAACTACAGAGTAAGCAACATCATGTCATGTTACATATCGATGCAAATCAGGCTTGATGTTAAATATTTAGGTCTCTAGTATGCTATGTTTAGAGGGGATCGATGTAAATAAAGGGGTCGCTTTAAAGTCTAGGTAAAAGCATCATTCTCTTTTGAAATTGATGTCTCCTATTGAATTTCCATTAGGTTTTTCCTCTATAATTCTCCATTTTTCCAAATTTGGTGCTCTCCACTTCAATATCTAACCATATTATAGGCTTATGGTCATTGTTATTGCGCTGACAACAAGTGGTTTTTGCAACCCACACAGACATGAAAACATGGGATATTTATTGTGATGACAAAAAGTGGCTTTTGCAAGGCACAGAGACATGAAAACATGGGATATTGCATAGGAAAACACATTTATAGTACAAAATTTGTTTCAAAATTGTGTTCTAAGGATGATAATAAAATCCAACCAAAATATAGTTCATTCTACAATGGACTAGTCTTGACTCTTCTCCCTAAACTGTCTATGTTATATCATCTAATCTCTACTTTTATAGTCTAGGTTATAACTGAGTAGGGAACTCCTAAAATGAGAATTACTACATTAATACTTTGATATATTATAGGTAATTATGCTATAATGCATTTTTAAGCTAAATGCGTGAATCTTGAAAGAGTTTATGAACCATAAAATTTCCTATTTACATTGAACTTAGTGGTCCCACTGAACAAGTTTCTACACTTGAGTTGGGCCTATGAATTTGATATTAGAGTTGTGTGTTTATCCTTATTGTTGCGTTTTAGTGTAGGATGTTAGTGATTGTTTTGTAGATGTTTCCAGAAACCATGATGGTTATGGAGTTTTATCTTTTTTTGGCTACAAAACTATATGTTGTTTGTTTTTGTCTATTCCACGAACATGATTCTGTATATAGGAAATTGGTACAAAAAAATTGAATTTTTTGTTAATTCTAACCATCTATTTTTGGCTTCCCTAATTATAAGAAAAGAATAGGAAGGAGTTTTTTGAAAGTTATTTTTTAATTTTTGAGATTTAGAAATAGTTTTTTATTTGGAATGTTGAACATACCAAGAGGGTCATCGATGAAATGCCTACAACTACATGTCTTTTTAGTGAAAATATTGTTTTCTTATACATCATATAGATCAACGAAATGTCTTTTCTATTTTTTAGCTCCCATTATTTATGACAACTTGTGACATTAGCATGGTGTATGTGCTCATTAGGTAAAATTTTATTTTAGTGACAAGGATACATGGGATTATTTGTTCAAGGCTTACTAGATTGAGCTAAAGGAGAAACTATCCCTCACATTAGAAGAGATTATGAAGGCTACAAATCCTTTCAAGGATTTTGATTTTACAGGTTTTCTTTAGCGAAGTGCAACATCATGGACCAAAGTGAAAGAAACAACCTTTTCAAAAATTGTTAGTACTCTTTACCTTCTATTTTTTCTATTTTTTCACGTAAGAGGGTTGCAGACCATAGTTTTAAAACAGAGCCCATAGAATCCTGAAAAACATACAAGGCCCTCAGAAGAACCAACAAGACAAAATTCCCATTCTGGAAGAAAGCCAGACGAAAGCTTATGCCAAATTTTAAGGGAAGATCGAACACTGAACATTGAGGAGACTAAGAATTTCTTGAAAATGTGGGAAGGCAGGGTCCATGGGAGGGTAATTTTCCTATAAAATGGAATATCATCTCCTACATACAGGTTTTTTTAGTCTGAAGAGAAAAAAATGGTTGCACACTTGCAAGAAATTCACTAATAATATCCTTTTTTAAGTTTCCCCAAATTCCCTCTTCCATTTGGATGTCGAATTGGAGACATCACATAGCTCAAATAGGCTAAAGTCTATGAGAAATTTAGAGTAACCAGCATCAAAAGCACCCAAAGAGATACCAAAATTTATGGAAAAATATAATGAAGGAAAATAATGAAAATGTAATGAAGGCAAACAGGAGATATAGTCTTTGCAAGTTTGACGACAATTCTAGAAAAAATTAGCG
Source organism: Pinus albicaulis (assembly GCA_034641835.2). Lineage (NCBI taxonomy): Eukaryota > Viridiplantae > Streptophyta > Pinopsida > Pinales > Pinaceae > Pinus > Pinus albicaulis. Next base: position 897,548,322 of record CM076576.1, on the reverse strand, counting down.
AAGGAAAACAACGATATAGTCTTTGGAATTCTGGTGGCAATATAGTATTTTGAGTCTTTATAAGTTAAGGCAGGTGGGTAGTTCCATGCAAACTTAATGGATATCTTGTAATTTGACACGGGGACAACTAGTTTACTACCAGAGCCGCTTAGCGTAAGTAGTAATGTCACAATCAATAGTTCCTCCGAAAATTCTTGCTTTATAACTTAAATAGGCGGCCTGAAACAAATACCATTTAATATTTTCCAACTAATGTTATAATTGGTTTTTCGTTGATATCATTTCTAATTACCAATGATACATATAACTAGAAGTTGCCCCAAAAGGTACAAAGATACACCGAAGGAGTACAATATGTCTATGATGTTACTACAAAAATGTTACAGCAAAGGAAAGATAACAACCTAAAGGGTGGAGGATGGAGGGGAGGAAAGGTGTTCAGACTTGAAAGAGTCTCATACTTGTGTCTATGTCTTTCTGAAGCCAAAGTGCATGGCTAAATCATTTTTTCCAATCATACAACTATGTCTAAATCTTATATAAATATTTATATCCAAGCTATCTCTTCACTTGAATTTTTTTTTTTCAAGTTTTACACTCTAAAAGACGTTCACATATCAAGAGAATAGATCATAAGCTTGGTAAATCTATGGTTAAAATGGATCTAAATCAAAAATTTGTTCTTTAAATATTCTACCTTTTAGTTTTTATTTTCTATATTTATTATTATTAAATTTACATAATTTTAATGTTATAAGTGAGTTGAATTTGTTTATAAAATAATAATAATAATAATAATAATAATAATAATAATAATAATTTAAAAACATAAATTAAAATTTGACTAAATAATAGATTTTTTTTTCAAAATAAATTTATTTATAATTAAAAATATATTTTAAACAACATTAAATCACAATTTAGGGATAAATTTCAGAAGTGTATTTTGATAAAGAGTTAGGGATGAAGAAAAAAATACTATATTGAAGAGTTTAATCCTACTCATAATCATTAACAAAAAGGGTACATAGGGGCCAATAATTTTTGGAGAGCCATGCCAAAATAATTGTGGGAGGAAAGAGTATGTATTTTTTGCTCTTCCAAAAAAGTGGAAAGAGAAAAAACATTTTGTTTTACAATGGGAGGCCTTCGAAGACAACCATAAAAGTTATGTAGATATTCTGGAAACTAGCTCTTGGGGTAAACGAAATAATTTAAAATATATAATTTAATTTAAATCTTATCATATTTATTAATATGCTATCATGAATACTAGTGTAAAAAGTCATGCCCAAAATGACTTGTTTAAATAAAATCTAATTTAAGGTGTCCCTTTCATGTATTAAGAAGCACTACCTCATAGGTATCATGGATTTTCAATGTGAAGCTCCATAACCATATCCTAAAAATGAATATATTTAGTTTTTATTTGTGATATATAAATAAAAATTTGACAACACATTACACAAATCAAAATCAACCTATGTAAAACTCTTGTACCTTTCTTAGTTCCAAGGTGAAGATAAGTAATTATATTTTAATAAAATAAGAACTCTTTTTTGTAAAAAATATTATGACTTAGTAATTGATTTGTTGGATGAGACTACTTATTTATATTTTATTTTCAATACTTATTTATAAACACCTTCGATTGACAACTATATCTTAGCTATAAAAAATGACTAAATTTATTGGCCTTCTGGAAAGAATGGTAGTTATTTACATCTTGCACTTTCATGGTACATGCATTAAAAAAATGACAGTGACCTTCCAAACACTCATAGTATGGGTGGATTCACAACATCTATGAAACACCTTGGCTTAGAAATACCTCAGAGATGATTGAATAAAACTTCCGAGTAAAATGAATGGAATAAAAAAAATACATATTTTGAAGCATAACTACATGTAAATTGTGTCACCTTGTTGCAAAAATGCCTGAATTCAATGGAGCCAGTGCCACAAAAATATTTTCCCGTCACTTCAAACCCTGTAAAATTAAGAACTTCATCAGGATTTATAATATCATATTGTCCGAGAACCAGTGAGGCGTGTCTCTATCAAGTAGTGAATTAAATTGGAAAAATTGAAATGGCCCACTAAATAAGAATTTAAAGATTGATGATGATAGATCCATCTTCAGAAAATAATAATAATAATAGAACTTCACTAAAGGAATAGAAGTCTACTATACCATATTTTGCTGGATCTTTTATAGCATCTAAAAAAATTTCATAATAATTCAAAGAAACAATTTTCAGAACGGGAAGGTTAGGTTTCAGTGTATCAATGGTCGATGTGAGTTTTTATTTATATTCAGTTGCGGTCTCATTTACTTCCTCTATGCATTCTTCTCCGAATTTGATTCACAGAGTTTTACAAATGGTAGACAGCCTAAAGGGGAAGGTTTATTATCCCAATTCTATTCACATCCAAACCGTATATCTCCTCCAACAGTAATTGCAAATATAAAAATATTTTCTTTCTTGATTCTCAAAGCTTTTTAGCTTTTTAAATTATTAAAGAAAATAATCAAATTAAGAAATTTCTATACTCAAAATTAATTTCCATTTCAAGTGTTGCAATTTCCATTTCACGTATTGGTTTCCAATTAGTTTCAAGCTGGATTGCAATTAGTTTCCATTTCTATTAGTACACATATCCAGTGGTGGACAATGTGACCGTTGTTTACTTGAATCAATGACATAAAATAAAAATGTCGAATATGGTGATTTGTGGAATGATTCAAAAGTAAACACCTTCGGTGTAAATATAATCCAATGTTATAGCCTCCATGCCTGAGGAAGAGGCCAATAATATGGTAAATTGTTTTATTTATCATCATAAATTAATCTACGAATTTTATAGGTTGCAAAAATTTCAATTGTTAAAAACATATATTACTTGCCAGACAAACTAATGCTAACTATACCTTTTTGATCACTATAGTCGCAACTGCCTTATGGTAGGGACTAAAAAGAAAATTTACTATTGTTGATCAATGTGATAATTCTCATTCATATTTTATCCCAACAAATCTTAATGTTCAAAGAGAATACCTATGACCAATTGATATTGGATATAGTTGTTGGTGTCCAAAGATAAAGTTAGCTCGATAGAAAAGCTAAATTTTTAGAATGCGGAATTAATGTAGAAAATGGGATGTTCGAGATAATAATTCACACTTTAACAAAAAAACAATAGTCTACATTTACATAAACAAACATATAAAAAAGTAGGAGGTTCATGAATAATATAATGGGAGTTCAATAAGCGTATATCAAAACCAAACACAAGAATCAACCCAAAATAATGGAGTTGTGTGGAGGTTAGGAAGGAGGAATGTTGGAGTCCAAATAACTTCAGACTTGTGAGTTATATGACTTTTCACTGAAAATTAGTTCCCATGTGAAGCTTGTTTCCTTTAAGAGGGATTTTAGTGAAATTTTCATCTTTATGCTTATATGTTGAAAATATGAAATATTGTTGGATTTATACTAGAATATTAGTTTTTCCCATCATTATTTACTTGTTTCATCCATCATATTTATAATGGTTAAAATAATGATAAGGTGAAATTGTACAGAAGCAACAATAAATGAATTACACATAAATTATGAGATAGTTTTATATACTTTAAATACACAAACCTTTTATTAACTTTATATGTATAAATATTATTGACATTAAAATGCAACATAAATATTTCTATGTTTTAAATGAAGGGATACATAACACTAATGGACAATTTATTAAGATGGTTATATTCATTAAATGAGTTTTTATTTGGTGTTTTTGTAACTTTATAATAGTTTACTTAGATGGATATGGGTGTCCACCCTTCTTGGTTGTGGAGCTAGATTATCTTCCTGATTAGAGCTCTTGTTTTTTAGCCATATTTTCACTCAAGTTGATAATTGATGGTGTAGGGGTCTTGTCCCATTAGTAGTGTCATAAGGGGGTCCATAGGGTATGGTGACAATTCTTTGGAACCCCTTGGTGGGGGTTCGGGGATAACACCCCCAAAGATAATTTTTTGGAAAAATTGTCTTGTAATGTATTGTAATTTCATATTCAATTCATATTATTCTTTATTATGTCACATATCTAATGGTATATGTTATGTTAGGGAATATTTATCATAGAATGGTATTTTTCTATAGAAGGAAATAGTAATACAACAATGAATTATGGAGAAAGTATTATAACTAAGAGGGAGGAGACTATGAGAGAGAGAATAGGAGGTTGCAACATATGTGTTAAGGGTTGTGATCCTTTCATCTTTCTGGATGGGATAAAAGTAAAAATAAAATATTTCTTCATAGATGTAGGAAAAATCGGGTGAACCACATATATTGTTGTCTCCCTTGTATTGTCTCATTCAATTTTTATTTCCACACTAGTTTTTATTTTATTAGCATTTGATTTTATTCCTAACAACGAGTATCAAAACCAAAGTTTCATTTGGTTGATAAAAATCATAAGAAATGAGGATTGTTGGTTCAAGTTGTAAAAATGGTTAAAGAAGGTATTCTAGTAAGGAAGTATAATGTTTAAAATTATAAGCTATGGAATATGAAAATCAAAGGCTATTTGTATCACAAACATATTTTCTACCATTGGGCAGAATAACAAAGAATCTAACAACTATAAAAGATGTATAATGGGAGACTCTTGATAGAAAGGAACTATGAATAATATAAGTATTCATAGCAACATGAGTGGATTTTAGCATTTTGAAAGAAAAAGAAAACAAAGGGTTTCATTATGGCATTGGCTAAATTTTATGAAAAACCATCATCTTCCAACAAGGATTTTATATGAAATATTAAGAATGGGAGATTCTTGATAGAAAGGCATTGAAAGTGATAGGACTATGCCTGGAAACATTGGTGAATTCAACATCTAAAAAGTAAAGATAATGGAGGGTTTGATGACAACATTGAAGAAAATACATGAGAAACACATAGCTTCCAACAAGGTATTTCTTATGAAGCATTTATTTAATATTAAGATGTCATCATGTGTGTTTACTTATATTTCATTTAATATTATATATATTTGAAATGCATGTTATTCAACCTCCACTAAAATAAATTTATACAAAACCATATATACCTTGTTTTGAATAGAATTTGAACACTTTCTCAGACAAGTATGTTCACCTTCTTCAATTTTCCATTCAAATTTGGTTGCTTTATCATTGTATATATATATATATATATATATATATATATATATATATATTTGTTTTATTTTATTGGGTTTTTAATGTCAATAAGTTTTAATAAATTTATTTTGGTTTGCAGGTTTGTAGAGGTTAAATACAGAGATTTCTGAGGACAGATTTGATACAAAGGTTTGGTTGCAGCTCAAAACGGTGTGTAGAAATTTCAATCATTAATTTTTTTTTGTTTGTTGAAAAAATAGGGCTTGGGATCCAGCCAAAGTTAGATGTCTGACAAGGTAGCAAAAGCTCATCCCTAGAAAAAAACACAACAAACCTAAATAGTTTCAGATCTAATAACTAATACAATTTATCCCTAATGATTTCTTTTGTATTTTTTTATTTTTATACATAATATACTAATATCATACCACAAATCTAGATTATGTGGATTTCCCCATGAATTCAAATAGTCCATCGATTCTCCCCAAAATGGAATCACCATGCCTCCTGGAAGGTGCCTAGGCATATTTCCCACCTTTACCCCTAATTCTGTAATGATCAGAGGCCCATAAGCCATAAGTATAATATGTGAGAATGCCTTAACCAGAGGTAGATCCATAAGAAATCCATGACAGGATGAAGTCACATGGATTGAGAAATTTGGAAAATATGTGAGCAAGATTCATCAAATTCTCCATTCTGCATACTACTCCATGATGTCAGATAGACCAACTATTCTCCCGAGAATGTAATCCCTATGCCTCTTGGTGGGATTTGAGCCATATTTCCTAGCTTTTCAGAGGCCCATAAGTCATATGTAGAATATGTGAGAATTCCATAACGAGAGAAGTTTTAACTCCAAAATAAATCCTGTAAAAATTGCATGCATCCTCTGCTATAAAAAATATTTATATATTTTTCTTATTTTATTAGATAATGATCAATATTGTCGGTGTAACACCCCCAATTTATGTGTTTAAATTTCAAACTGGACATTTGAACTTTAGTCCTAAGGGGAGTAGACCCCAAAGGATAAGTATTTTGAGAATGTAATTAAATATTTAATTTGAGGAAATGAATAAAATGATTGTGTGCAGATTGACCAAAATGAGATTTATGAGATCACTTGCTAAATCCATGAGGATGGATAAGGCAACTATTCCCCATAATCTTTCAAAAATCCTTGAAAGAAATTATTCTAATTTAGATTTTTGAGGAAGAATCTAAATTTCCCCAATGATGAGGAAAGTAGTTGGGAAGAGGTAAAAAGCTAGAAAAGCTAAGGAAAGCATAAAAACAACTTTAAAGAATCCCAAAAATGGGAAGCCTATGCAAACAGGAAGAAAAGCATCCTGATATTCTGGACGTAGAATTAGAAATAGGCTTTGGGGAAAAATAGCTTAAATAAGCTGCTCCTAAACATATTAGAGGCTGATCTATTCTAGGAGGAAATCTTAGCTCGGGGGTGAGTTCTGGGAGACAGAAGGACTCTTAGGTTGGGAGGTTGGTCGACTGCATGAGTGGTATGTCTCTAAGTTTCATTGTGTTTTTTTCTTACTGTGCTATGAATTGGCTACATATAAAAAAATTGATTTACAGGGTATTAGATTTATTAGTACTACCTTTAACAAAATTAATCATAAGGCATTCACCCCTATAATTCTGTATGGTGGTAGAGAAAAATTCTGTAGAGTAGAATCCAACAGAAAGTCTAAACCAAGTTTGGTTTAAATCTGAGGATACATATCCTCTACAGATAATTTACTATAAATCTCTTCTGATCTATTAGCACCTAATTGTGAACATGAGTAGGTAAGTTAAAGATAATTTCTCACAAGTCTCTAAACAAATCCTTAAGGTAAAAGCTGGATATTTCTAATGTCTCATGAAGCACAAAATTGTAACTTTAATCTGTTTCTGTGAAAAAAAGGAGCCGAGAGAAAGTAAATGCATAGAGTGCAGAATTAATTATTAAGTAAAGAGCATAGAGGTATAATATTTTCCACATTTATACACATTAACAGTTAATATAACTACTATTTCCCTTAACCAAGATTAAATGGAAGAGTAGAAAACCTTAATGTTGTAATAAGTGATTAAGTAGCAAGCGAATGAATCCCAAAACATGACCAATTCTACAGAAATACCTATAACCAGAGAGCTATGTATGCAAGAGATGTGAATAGCTATAAGAAAATGAAAAGAAGATCCAAATAGAAATATATAACATGGAAAACAAGAAGAGCCTTGAAACCTTCTAGAATATAGTCCTGGTATTTCCTACATATTTATTTTATATATATATGAGAATGGACACACAAGTCTATGCATGCAATTATATGTATAGACAGATCTTAGTAAAGTAATTTCAATTTAAACATGAGTAGAGGAAGAATGCTAGCTCATGACAACTAGATATAGTACAATATAACTTATCTAGCTATAGGAATCAATATACAGGTACATCAAAAGAAAAATTAAAATGAAATATAACTCTCCAGAAATCTTGAGAGTCTCTTATACAAGTCATGTAAAACATAAATATCTGAGAAATCTTGTACAATTGAACAATATTAGCTCTACAGAGAATTATATCAGATACAGTCACTGCTATGATAAGCATAGTAAACGAAGAAAAATTTCATTATGTTAAATCGTATACACGAATCACTCCATGCGAGGAAGCAGGAGATAGTCCATACAAAATTAAGCTGTAGCTTTGTTGGAATTATGGCAACATAAAAATATAAGTGACTATATATATACAAAAGTCACAATACACTCTATAAGAGTCTGAGCCTATAAGGCTAGAGTCTAAGAACCGAAACCCTTATCCCAATAAAAAAAAAATTAAAAGAGCGCCAACATACGAACGAAACATATTAACAATCTGACTCTGACAGAGTCTCGTTCTTCAACGAACACTATGTAAAATCATAAGAGATAAATGATTCTACATCAGACGAAATAACGTAACGAGAGGGTGACAGTATTCCCACTGGCATACCGACCTGAAACGCCAAGGAAGACGAGGTTAACATCCATAGAAATGGAAGGGCTCATAACTTCTTTAAAAGGCATACGAATGAATATGCGTTACCTGTGGAAAAACCAAGTCAAGATAGGAATTAGTTAATAGCGCCATTGCTAGAAAAACGTTCAAATAGAGAAAATGCTCATAAAAACGAGGCGTTACCTATGAACCAAGATTCTCGGTTCCTATGAGCTCTCTGAAATCAAAAAAATTGTAAACAGAGTATCGATTAAATTGAAACTCTATAGGATAATAATAGAAGGAAATAAACATATATGTACAGATAGGAGGAAAATCGAACCTCACAACGTCCGAGTGAATGGATGTCGTTCTCCTGAAGTGAAGTGAAGCAAGTAAATTGGGACGCTACACAGTATTAACAAAATACATTAGTTATCATTCAATGAAATCGACAGAGGAGCAATGTCGACAATAAATCGGAAATGGAATACAACGAAAATTTTGCACAGAGGGTATAACCAAAATCTCCAGAACGAAACGTATTCATTGTATTAACGTTCAAAGACTTCCTCAGAATCAAAGTATGGCAAGTTCTGAGTGACGAGCCTGATCTTTAAAGCATAAAATAAAATAAAAAAACAAACGAAGGTATAGACGATTACCTAGTAGCGTCGCAGTGGAGTCGGTAAGCCACAAATCTCCTTCGTAAACTGAGGTAAGTAAACCTCCTGAAGAGAAATGACCTTGCAGGTGAAGAGATACACAACAAATGATGAACGCGGAAAACTGTCTCTACACAATATCAAGGGTTTATATAATTATTCAAAAGACCCCAGAAAACCTAATACGACAGGATCGCCACCGTCCACTTGTCAAAATCATAAGAGCCAAGCCACAGATCGAGGGGTGGGTGAGTGCAATTAAACCATTCGTATAACATTAATGGTACCAAGATACGAAATAAATTCCATGCATCCTGTTCGTATACAGAAGAGTGCCATTGTAAGTCGAGTAAGCTCGAATGGTAATACCATATCGACGTGGATCTACCACGTGAACGTAAGAATGGGACGGAAACCATTATAAACCATCCAACGCAACCATACGTATCATCAAATATGATGTGGAGAAGACTTATCCCGTCGCAATGAACACAGTACCTCAAATCGAGTTGAGCTACACGCTCTATGTGTAAATCGATAACATAATCAAGTTTCACATTAAAATTTGATCTGAAATCTCATGTACAATGATATGCTATCATATCAACGCAGATGTGAAAACAATTATGAATGCCACCTCATCTGACCACCAAACGCATAGAAGAGCCAGTCATATAATAGTATGTGCATTGAATTAAATTATAATCACTACCAAAGGTAGATACATTTACGTAATGGGAAAAATCGAGGATATGTAGATTTGGAAGGGGTCCAGAATGCTCGTAGGCATAACCAACTCAAAACCCATCATGTATAATGCATGAGAAAGGACCGGATGGCCAAGAGAAAATAAACATCCAAGTAAAGGTTAACTATAGGTGCTATATGCTGCGTTAATAGAAAATAAAATGATATAAATTCAGTCCATACTCGGAGTTAGAATAACATAAAATAAATTAAAGAGGAAGTTAATAGAGAGTTCTTGGGGTTATGGTGTTATGATAAAATGAATCTTGTTTAGAGAACTAGGGTTTCATGATAAACCTATGTTAAAAGCATGAAATGCTTGGAGAAGGAATTTTTTTTTTGTGTGTAAATAGGAGGTGTGACAGTCGGCCTTCAAAGAGTGGCTCGAAAGGGACTCAGACATGCACAATTGAAACTCCTTTTACCTAATTTTACACACTTTTATAAAATTATGGTTCTCATTATTGAACATTGATTATTTCTCTAATTCCACACCCTTGATGTTTTTATAATTTTTAAGAAGGGATTAAAAATGTTATGGTATACCCAACTTTTAGAAAACAATTTGAAAATGAAAACAATTTTATATAAACATTTAATTTTTATTTTTCATGGAATTTATAATAATTTATTATATTTGTGTGTGTGTGTGATAGGACTACTTCTTCATCATGTCCAATATATTGTATTTAATGTTATAAATAATTTTTTGGTATTACTGTTTTTTGTGTTTATTAATTTATTGAAATTGTTAGATTCATCAAGTATTTTTTATTTTTTTAAGTGGGGCTATATTTACACTACTATTCTTGATAGAGAAGATTTCCATAAGTGTGGTTCCTATCGTGGAAAGTAGGATTTGATTTCCCCAAATATGATTTGAACAAGCATCAATATCTATCTTTATATTATTTGTTTGTTTATTTTCAACATTCTAATCAACTTCATCATCCAAGAACATTTTTTTATCGGTGTTATTTTGAACAACCATCATTGTCTATCTCTAAATTATTTGTTTTTTATTTTAAACATTCTAATCATATTCATCATCCAAGTACATTTTTTTTTGTGTTTTTTTCCTCTTTGAGTGAGTTGGGTCAAGAACCTTGAAGATTCCCTATTTTTTCACATATCCAACACTAATTTTTTTTTTATTATCATCTCTTTCATGTCAATATAAAATTTTCCTTCTAGAATATCGTCTTGTTCAGTAAACCCTAATTAATAACAATATCTACACATATTAGAGTGAGATAAAAAATGTTATGTTATACCCAACTTTTAGAAAACATTTTGGAAAAGAAAACAATTTTATATAAATATTTTACTTGTTATCATTTACAATAATTTATTGTACATTATATTTAATACTTTAGTATTATTGTTTGTTTTTTTAATTAATTTATTGAAATGGTTAGATTCATAAAGTGTTTTTATTTTTTTAAGTGGGATTACGTTTATGCTATCATTCTTGATGGAGAAGTTTCCCATAGGTGCCATTCCCTGCCTTGCAAGGCAAGATTTGATTTCCCCAAATATGATTTGAACAAGCATCATTATATATCTATAAATTATTTTTTTGTTTATTTTAAATATTCTAATCATCTTCATCATCCTAGTACATTTTTTATTTCTGTTCTTTTGAACAAGCCTCATTATGTCAGCCTTCAAGGGTGGCACGAAAGGGGCTCAGGCGTGCACAATTGAAACTCATTTACACACTTTGATAAGATGATACTTCTCGTTATTGAATAATGATTATTTATCTAATTCCACACTCTTGATGCTTTTATAATTGTAGAGTGGGATTAAAAATTTTATGGTATACCCAACTTTTAGAAAACATTTTGAAAAATAAAAGAATTTTATAGAAGTATTTTTTTTTCCTTCATAGAATTTGTCATATAAGTTACTGTATATTGTTTTTAATGTTAGAAATATTTATTTTATTTTATTTTATTAATTTATTGAAATTCTTAGATTCATAAAGAATTTGTATTTTTTTTAAATAGAGCTATATTTTTACTACTATTATTGATGGAGAAGTTTCCCATAGGTTTCATTCCCTATCCCGCAATGCAAGATTTTATTTCCCCAAATATGATTTGAACAAGCATCATTATCTATTTTTAAATTACTTGTTTATTTATTTTGAACATTCTAATCATCTTGATCATCCAAGTACATTTTTTATTTGTGTTATTTTGAAAAATCATCATTCTCTATCTCTAAATTATTTGTTTGTTTATTTTCAATATTCTAATCATTTTCATCATCCAAGTACATTTTTGTTTTCTGTTCCTTTTCCTCCTTGATTGTGTTGGGACAATAAACTTGAATATTCCCTATTTGTTCACATATCCAACACCAAAAAATTGTATTATTATCATCTCATTCAAGTCTATCTAAATTTTTCATTCTAGAATATCATATTGTTTAGTAAATTCTCATTAATAACAATATCTATACATATTAGAGTGGGATTAAAAATGTTATGGTATATCCAACTTTTAGAATTTTTTTTTGAAAAAGAAATTAATTTTATATAAATATTTTATTTTTCATCATTCATGAAATTTATAATAATTTATTGTACATTATATTTAATGCTATAAATAATTTTTTGGTATTTTCATTTGTTTTTTTTATTAATTTAGTCTATTAACTTATTGAAATTGTTAGATTCATAAAGTGTTTTAATTTTTTTAGGTGGGGCTCCATTTACACTATGATTATTGATGGAGAAGTTTCCCAGTCGTGTAAGGCAAGATTTGATTTCCCCAAATATGATTTGAACAAGAAGCATTATCTATCACTATATTATTTGTTTATTTATTTTCAATATTCTAACCATCTTCATCATCAAAGTAAATTTTTGGTTTGTTTTCTTTTGACAAAGCGTCATTATCTATATCTAAACTATTTGTTTGTTTATTTCCAACATTCTAATCATCTTCATCATCCGAGCACATTTTTTATTTGTGTTCTTTTTCCTCTTTGAGTGAGTTGGGAAAAAAACCTTGAAGATGACCTATTTTTTCACATATCCAACACTAGAAAGTTGTATATCTACAAAAACTTTAATTTTAGTTTATTTTGGAATTATAATCACTCAAATTTATATTTTTACTGTAACCGCTGGTTTAATTATTAACTATTGGTTAAGCTATGTTTTCATTAAGACTATGAAGCATTTTCTTATTTATTATATTTTTGAAATTAATAATATCATGAACATAAATTAAATTTGGTAAATTAAATTGGTTATGGAAATGGTTCCATAAAGTGAAAGAATGATGTTAAAATAATTCAAGATTATGAGTTCGTTGAACAGAATTAGTTCAAACAGTTTCCTCACCTCTAGGGATAAAAGGGTGATCCCAGTGATGTAGGGGGTTTGGTTGGGTAATTGGAGAAAGGAAGAAAATGTGAAGAATATTCCTGGAATAGTGTTAACTAGTGGAATACTTCAAATTTTCCTGATTGCTGGAATTGGAGACTAGACCGGATTGTCTCGAAGTCTCTTCTAGAGCATTCTTTCAACCATTGAAGCTCATACTTGGAGCATGGGGGAAAGTGAGGACATAATCGCCTCACTCGTGGTAGGGAGGAACCACATCAGTAAAGATATTGAACTACAGATAAGTATAATAGTGCTCTGTTATTTAAATGATGAAAGGGAACAGAGGAAATTAATACCTGTAGGATGAAGAAAGTAAAATCAGTGCATAATTATATTTTCTGTGAAGGTTTATCATTTTCTATTAGTAAAATACTTGTATTTTATATAAGGAAGAATTTATCATTTGTGGGATTATTTATAATTATGTTAAAGGAAATATTTACAATTTCTTTGACTGAAGAAGATTTACATTTCTCTTGATTTTTCATTTTCTGATTAGGAAGAAAATAAGCTATGAGGAAAATTAAATTCTATGGAAAATTAAGTACATAGAGAGCTATTACCAAAGAGTTCTTGGAAGAAAAATCTATGAGGGTTGCTCACTGTTTTCTATGATATTCCACGGACAGAAATGGTCCAGTCATAAGAATAATAAAATAATACGAAAACCTTTCTAAGCAAAGAACCTGTTTTGTGCAAACGGAAAGTAAAGAAATTACATAGACACAAAACATGTATGCTAGTATAAGACTAATGAAAGAAAAATATAGATATCAGTTTTGATGGAAATTACAACTTTATAATTAAGTCTAACATGAGATAATGCAGTGGCATTGATAAATCAATAAATTCACACTCGGATATGGGATAAGCAGACAAATGTTGAATATAAAATTTTCCTCTATCGAAAAACTGTATTTCACCTTACACAACTATGAATATAAAGCCAACACAGTAACATTGATAATTCTCAGATAGATAAAATAAAACCTATATAGTTTTACAAGTGCCTAAAAAAGTCGATGGAAGAGTATTGACAAAGAAATCGACCATATATATAAATTATAGGACAAAAAACTATAAGCCCATAACTTGTAATAGTATGGAAATAATATTCATTATGAAATATTACATATAAAGTTATCATAGCTTCAAATAATCAAATTACGAAGCATTCCTAACAACATCAACCAAGGGAAATCCTCTTTTTCCCTTAAATTAAACTATCTACAACATCTGGGACTTGAATAAGCCTAGTGTGCAAACAGGAGTTGGAGCCATTAGACGCTCGCTTGCAATGACAGTAGTAAATAGGGAATTGGAAAGCCAGTCATAGTACCTATGATAGAAGCTTAATGTAAATTGCGGAAGTGTAGATAAGAAACGACTGAAGCCTAGAAGTGATTCACCTAGAACAAAAACGAGTAAGGATATATATATATATATATATACATGTTGGAGAATAATATAACAATTATTATTTCAGAGATTTATATAATAAATATAAGCATGGTAAACGAAATATACTATAAATACCTATAGATAACCATCATCTTCGAATGATTAAACATGTAAGAAATTTACAGAAGATGAGTTAAACTCAGAGTCTCGACCTCTCTTGGGGTTTGAAAAATGTAAAAAGTGAAACGAGGATTGAACCTCGAGAATATACCTTTACCTAAAATGAAGTGGTAGAAAGATAAATGAATTCTTCTGTGGAAGGGTAAGAGCATAAGGGCTGCCGGGTGGAGGCCAAACCCTTGGTTTCTTCAGGCAGGTTCGAATGAGATTGGGCATATTCATACCTTCGGACAGAAATGCGAGCCCAGCACACCATCAAACAACGAGAGGTAGACCCTCCTTGTCAAGAAGTGGCGGAGCACCATTACAGAACCAGTCACCTATCTGCTGCATTGCAAATAAGAAAATCAGTTAGGTTTTTTTTTGGGTTTTGATTAAATGAAAACCTTGGAAGGAAGCATAGAGCTGTTGATTAACAAGCCATCCGATGGACACAATTCATCCAGGTGTCTCAGATCGAATCTTGATGCAGTTTGGGAGGTACCAAAATATCTGCTGAGATTTAAGACTTATTTAATACCAAGGACCATAGCTATTAAAATTCTGTCAGCTTGATCTAAGGTGCAACACCTCGATGAACTAAACCATTAATGAGCTAGTTAAGGAGTATCAAAAGGTTAAGTGTTGTTCCAATCATTTTCATGGGTTAAGTCTTGGTCCTACCAAAAACAAAAGAATGAAGTTAACCCTCTTAATTCCCATTGAAGTTTAAATGTGTTTTAAATAAAAGTAAGCAAATACATACAGAGTCATAAAGATATCTATGGGTTATGTAAGTCTAGAACATTACAATGTATAAGGCAGTAATATAAGGCTGTGAAATATGGTAAGTAATGTTTTTTTCATATTATTTAGTTTAATTACTGTTATATTTGAAATGTTAAGCTATAATGAATGTGACATTTACCCTTATATAAATTTATTATTAGTATATTATATTTAGGTTTAATGACATTAGAATTTAACTTTAGTTTTTTTTAGGTTCAATCACATTAAAATTAAAAATTTTGGTCTTTTATAACATTAGGTTCATGTATCCCAGATGCAGGTGTACAAGTGGAGTTCTAATGAGATGGGACAGAGGTGCGGTGAGGCATGCTGACACCTGCCCATCTAGTACATGAAGTTAAATCACCCTCTGTGCGATGGCCTGCAGCATTTACACACCACTCATACCAAAGCCATGGGCTCAGAAAACTTCAGATTTCACTCAACGTCCACAGAGCTGGCTCCTGCCCTCGGATGCTTCGGCTCGATTCGCATCAAGGATACAATTATGAGGGAAGATCTTCCTTGCGTGAGAAGGATGGTTATTACGCAGATTGGCGCTGTGCATTCAGTGGATTGGTATCATTTGCGCCGAGTTATTTGTCACCTGGTCTTGGCTTTCACTCTGTTATGCATTGGCGTCTTCTGTCGTTTTCTTCAGCGCTAGGAGAGGGTCTATCGGTTGGATTTGCGATTTGTGCAGTGTGTTGCTCTGCCTCCTAAGATCCCCTGCTACTTCTTTCAGGTCTCAGGTCTCCTTTTAAAGTATTTTTCCTTCATCTTAGTTGTTCTCTGGTCTCAGTTGCTCCCCAAAATGCCTCGGCTGCCCCCACCGAATGCGGAGCCGATGAGGTCGCTCCAGGGGTCGCCGCTCAAGTGAACATTACAGCCCCTCCTCGGTAACGCCTTCTCTCTCCAGTGGCTTGGGAACTGGCCATTACCCTCGAACTCGCAGTGGGAGGGGGTGCCCCCCAGACTTTCGCCAGAGCTGGAGTTCCCATGCGCCTCGTCCTCCGGCCTCCTCTGCTCCCACTACGGGCTCTACGCATTTTATCTTCAATAGCTCCCTCACCCACCCTAGGATCACTGCTATTTTCTCGGTGGTTTTTCTTGCGGATAGCCTGCATGGGGAGTCCAGTTTGCAGCCTGCAGGTCCTGAAGTGGAAACTTCCCAGAACTCAAATATTCATTTGGGAAGAGGCAGAGATCCGTTGCAATCTTTGGTGGTCCCTGTGAGCATTTTTCATGATGAGGTCATGGTCCCAGCTAATCCTGGTCCCTTGGTTTCTGAAGAAGTGCTCGCTCGAGATATGCTCGCCTCAGACTGGTGCCGGATCGTTGAGGAGCCTCCAGAAGATTAGCTGGCTTGCTGCAAGGTTTTTTTCTATTCCTGCTGCCCGAAATATTAGGTTTATTTCAGTGCTGACGGTTATGGAGTTTCTTGGCATCTTTTTGCTTATTTTTGGCTCAAAGAAAACTCTGAAAAATCTCATCATGCTCCCCTGCGTGGGTTATGGAAATCTTTTCTGACTGGTT
The DNA here is from genome assembly GCA_034641835.2 of Pinus albicaulis. NCBI lineage: Eukaryota > Viridiplantae > Streptophyta > Pinopsida > Pinales > Pinaceae > Pinus > Pinus albicaulis. The sequence goes on along the minus strand of CM076576.1, from coordinate 897,531,460 downwards.
TCCCTGATAATGGGCAGTCTCCATCTCTTCTTTTTCTTGAAAATTCTGCCTCCAAGGTAGTAGTTTTTTACTACGGTCACATTGTAATATTATCCCTTTGTTAATAGATCAATTTTACTTAGAAAAAAAAAACATTAGGTTCATGTAGCATTAGGTTATTTTAATAAGTGAGGTTTATAAGATTAAGTTTTTTAATATTAAAAAAAATGGTTTTATAATAATATTTATATTCAACATCAAACATTAACATCAATATTAAACATAGACATTAATAGAAACATAAAAATACATTCATTAACATTAATAATATTGGATTGTAGATATTAATTTTAAACATTCATAAGTGTGACATTCTAATATATATTAAAAATGATATTAATATTTATTATTAAAAACTATCATGATGATGATTAATATTAATTTTTTTTTAATAATAGCAACTTTATTGTAATCAATATTAAAAAATAATATTTTTAACTTTAATAATATTAATAACAATATTATTAATAAGATCATTAGTACAAAATTAATTATGTTTAATCATTTAGATTATTACTAAGATTATTAATACAATATAAATTATGCTTAATATTTTAGCTCATTCAGATTTAATTTTTATTGTTTGACTTTCATTCAACAGATTTATTAGATTCAATTTACTGAGATTTACTATTTTTTTTTGGCATTGCAAAGATTTTATTCAATGAACTTTATTTTATTTAATTGATAGTTTCTTTTCTTTACAGTGTTTTTTTGTGCTTTCTTAATTTATATTCTATATATAAATAGTTTATATATATATATATATATATATATATATATATATATATATATATATATATATATATATATATATAGCTCACTTGTATAAATTATATATCTTTTATTTTTTTGGATTAATTTTAGTCTTTTATAGAAAGTTCAATATTTTTTTTTTTAGTTAATATTAATAGATATTGATAAACATAAATGTTTAAAATTGGGAGAGAAATTATTAATACTAATATTAATATTATTTCTATTATTATTATTATTATTATTATTATTTAAAATTAACATTACTATTATTAAAATAAATATTGGTTGATATTAACATTAATAACAAACATAAATGTTTCCAATTAATAAAAGAAATTATTAATATTAATATTAAATATTAATATCTCTTTTAATGTTAACTAATATTAATATTAATAATATTAATAATAAATATAGATGTTAATGTTAAACATAGAATTTTTTATAAAAGTAAGTTTTGCATTTATATATTAATGTGAACATTGTTATTAAACGCCAATATAAATATTTCATTAAAGAATAGGATTGATAACCTTAAGTTTATTTAGCTTCAATAACATTAGAATTTAACTTTAGGATTTTTTAGGTTCAATGATATTAGAATTAAAAAAATTGGTACTTTTATATCATTTGGTTCATGTAGCATTAGGTTCCTTTATAACCTGAGGTTTATAAAATTAAGTTATTTAACATTAAAAAGTAGTTTTTGTTAATATTTATATTGAACATAAAAACATTAACATCAATATTAAATATATAAACTAATAGAGACATAAAAATAAATCTATTAACATTAATAATATTGGATTGTAAACATTAGATTTATAAAATTGTGAGTTATTTTTCACTATTACAATATGTATATTCGAATTTTACTATATTTGTAGATGAAAATTTGCGTATGGATGTTACTTGTAACTCTATTAAAAATTAATTTGTTGATGTCACATGTGTTTACTTTTATATTAGGTGATTTCCTTGTTTGATCATGGATCTAGCTATTTGGAGTTGTCTTCCATTTGAAATTCTTGAAATTGATAAAGCTTACACTATTTTTAAGCAATGGAAGAATGTTTTGAAAAAACCTTCTTTCTTATTGTGTTTCAAGCATATCTCTACAAACTAATTTGGATTTATGTTCATTTTCTCAATGATGAAGACAATTATTTTGTTGTTGAATATCTTAATCAAAATGGACACATATCTCATTTTCATTTGTGAATCATAGATTCAAGTTACAAAGTAGATTCTATTGTTGGACCAATGGCATTTTTATCCTTACCAAGAAATTCCCCCATTCACAGAACTATTTCGTAGTGAATCCATTTATAAAGGCCTTTAAAGACATTGTGCCAATACAAATTGGAGATTGGGATTATTTTTGTTATTAGAAAATGTAAGAAGAAAAAAATATGACTTTGTTGTTCTAAAATATATCTATCATATAATTAAGTCTAAATTTTAGGTTTATAGTAGTTTTGATAGGGTTTGGTGAAGGGTTGATTTTCCATTTGGTGGAAGTTAACCCCCTCAGAACGGAGTCTTTTATAAAAGCAAATTGTTTTGTCTCTATGTGAACAAGGAGTATGAAGATTATCCTCGATATGGGTATACAATCTACTAGTTTGATGTAATAAAAAATGGAGGTTTTTTGTTTGTTGCAATTAATCGCATACCATGTATGTCATTAGCAATATACAAGAATGAGTTGATATGCCTTATCAATGATGGTGCAACTTCTGTATGGTCAATTGAAGAAATAGATAATTTGAAATTTGGTCACCCATGTATTGAATGAAGGATTGACTACTTTGAGGAATATTGGGGCTTCAGATGGAAGTTGTTGGAAGAAATTTCTACATATATAAATATCAAATGTCATGGTTATCTATCATTTCGAACAGTACAGGTGTGGTTCTTATCTGCGACTCCAGTGAAGTTTATTTCCTATTATATGACATGATGTCGGACCTCTATTTTCTAAAATATATTTATATTTCAACTAATCAACATATGTATGTATTTTTATCTCCAACGCTGGAGGACTGCAATGATTTGATTGCATCTGGAAATGTTTTTGCAATTGTTCCTCGTATGGAATTTATTGATGAGATTCCACTATTAGATATGGACATGGAGTCTTAGGCTATTACTCATGTTAAGATTTATTATATATATTTTCATTTTATATCCTCTCTATGGTTGTGGAAAATATTTCCAATTTTTTTTTACTTTACATACTTTTGGGTCTATATGCTAATAATATAAAATTATGATTCTATGGATATTTATAAGCCTCATACTGAATTTTTTTCTATGTGTGTATGTATCAGATGTTGGATATTTAATCTCATTGCAATTTGAAGGGAAATCCTTCTTATTATCTCTCCTTTAGTTCTCTTAATTGAATTTGAATGTGTTTGGATGCTATGCATTTTTATTTGTTTTTATAATTATAGTTGGTATGAGTTATTTTATACATTGTCTTTGTATTCATTTTTTCTCATTGGTTCTCAAGAAATGTTATATATTTATGCATATTTTCATAAATACGTTTATATTTGATGGTATATAGTTCCAAATATTTATATATACTTCCAAGTCATATAATTGTTATAATATTTTGTACGAGTTACATGGGTTTACTATTATGATTCTAATATGAAACATGAAAATTTAGCCCTTTTATTTTACCCATTTGGAAAAATCGTTTTAGGTTTTCATAAGTTTACATGGTTGGAAAAATACCATATACGATTTTAATGTTTCTATATTGTTGCAAAAAGAAAATTGTTCCTTTTCCATTCTTTTGTATTTATTTATATTGGATATATTGAATTTTACATGTTTATGATTCCGTAATAAATATGTTATTATTCATCCTAGACATGTCATCTGAAGGCAAAAGCAAGCATACAAGATAATGGAATCTGTCATTAGCATCGCGTGAGAGGTCTAATGAAATTCTTCGTTTACCGTATCAACAAAATAAGGACACAATAAATGAGCATAGGAGAGCTACATATCATAGACGAAATTGTGAAAATATCATCAAAATTATTTTACAATTCATCATAAGCATCGTACTATGGATGATATCATGGAAAGAACATTTCCCATTGATAGTTCATTGTTAGAATATCTCTTCGTCGACATAATTTTGTTCTTTGATCATCTCTTGAAAATATTCATATATTGGAGAAACATCTCACAATCGGAAAGAACATTATATCGATAGTGTGGATGAAAATGTTCACCCTAACCCTTTTGTTTCTGTAATTGTATATTTTTAGCAAGGTAAAAGGTTGAAAAACATCCATGGTGGAGGCAATGATGACATTGTATTTGATGATTTGGATGATATTTTAATTGGATAGTTGCTAGAAACATCAGATCTTCCAATCCCCATTCTCAAAATAATGTTGTCCCACCAAGACAATCAGTCATTCTTAGTATCATTTCACGTGGAAAAATGGAGGTAACACAATGATATTTTGATTTTTGCTGCAATAGTGGTCATTTTATTACATTCCTCTATTTACAATTTCTTTTAACTGAAATTATAAGGTATTTTCTTCCCTTGGAATAGGATACAACTCATTTTAATAGAGGTCTGGAAATTAACTCTGCAAGTGTTCCATCTACTAATCTAAGAAGTGAAGATGAATCATGGCATAGCCTTCCACTGCATTCTCCTCGACAATGATATTGACAAACTAATGTGAATAGTCAACGTATTTCATTTCATTTTTCATTTTTTGAATTTTAAGTACGTTGGACATTGAATTTTATTGCATACTTTATTTTCTTCCAACATGACACAACTCATTTAAATAGAGGCATATGAATTAAGATCATAGATGTTCCATCTATTGATGTTAGAAGTGAAGAGGAAACATCTCACAATGTTCATTTAGATCGCCAAACAAATGTAAATGTTGAATGCACTTTATATTTTCCTTAATTTTTCATTTTTTTAGTTATGAACTCTATTTTATAAGCTTCTATGGAAAAATCATGATTTCATGTTATGAGGTTGGAGAAATATAATCCAAAACATCAAATTGTCAAACTAATGTAATGTTTAATGTATTTGATTTTTTTTTCCATTTTTTGATTTTTATTTGTTGGAAATTTAGTTTTATATTGTAATTTATTTTGTTGGAACAAGAAACAACTCATTTGAATACGGGCTTAGAAACTAACTCCCCAAATGCTACATCCAATGATGTTAGAAATGAAGAGAAACTATCTCATAACCTTCATCCACATCACCAAAGAAATGTAAATATTGAATGCATTCGATTCTTTTTTTAATTTTTTCATTTATAATTAGTTGAATATTAAATTTTAAAAGATTTTATGCTAAAGACACATTATCATCCTCTCAAGTTACAGAAATGCAGACCATAAATTTGGAAAGGCCCTGTCATAGATCCATTCCACATGTTTCAAACTTGGGAAGGGAACCTCACCATGCCAAATCAAGTACATTTTAGAAGAAATTTTACTCTTCCACACCGTTCTCCACATGTTCCGACCGATACATATCATATTATTTTTGATGAAAACATGATTGTACTAGATAAAACATTTCAAGAAAATATAGATATCTTATTATTCATCCGAATGTGCCACATATTCCAAGAATGATATCCTAGAATCCAGGTTTTGAGAGATTATGAAAGACCTGTTTGCACACGATGTAAGAAAGAAAGAGGTTCCCATCATTTTTCTAGATATAATAACATAGATCCTTGTGATAAAAATCATATTTCAAGAGTTATTACTCAAGTTTAAAAAAGTCTAATAACACATGTGAATACTATTTTGCAAGTTACACATGCTGAAGGTGGGTAATATAAGTACAGTGTTCACACAATTTGCTTTCCTCAAGATATTTCTACAATTGCACAAATTCTTCCCTGACATGTTGAAGACCTTGAATTTATAATTGTGAGGACACATGCCACTCAGTCTAGATATTATGAATGTTATGTTAAAATATCTATTGTTATGGTTGCATTGATTTTCAAAATTGAACATGATCAATATTATCGAGATGTTTTAATTGACTATGATTCAGTGAATGCTCTTCCTAGAAGATCAACAAATGTATCATCTAGGCTTAAATTTGTTGATTGTGATATTGAAGAATATTATATCAATGCAACTAATAATTAATGTTTACCTGTTGAGGATTTATGCTCTTACCCTTATTCTTTTTTTTTTCTCGCCTACCTAATTAGCAGAGAGAAGTAGAAGAAAATACAACATTTCTTGATAATGTTGATTCTTCACATGTTAAAGAAATGGATTGACCCAATATTGGAACCTCTCTAGTGAATGATTATAATACTGAGGGGTTATTATATATGGAATTTCCCACATTGTTCCCCACAGGTGATGCTGATTAGTTTCAACCATGTACTTGTAGTGTTGAATTTCATGAGTATGCATTGCATCTTCTTAGATACTATGATTAGAGGTTTGGAAGCCATCCTATCTTTCGATATTACCTATTTAACATGAAAATGCAACATCAGAGCAAGGAAACTACTGCATTTTTTGTTAATAAACATTTATATGATAACTCACCGACAACAATTGAAGACTTTTGTCACCAACTTTCTGATTTACCAGATAGTAAGTTGGCTAAGCATCTTATGTGGTTTGGTTTTTCTCTGAGAGGTACAAGGGCATACTGGACTAAATGTTGAGTTGAATTGACTGACATGATTAATCTATTGGGATCTCCATATTTTTTTTTTACTTTAAGTGCAGCTGACACAAAGTGGCCAGAGTTGCATAACCTCATGCCTGTACATTCACATTCTCGTTCTTTAAATGAGAATTATATGAAAATTGAGAATGTTATCCAATACCCTCATATTTTTGCCACATTTATGCACCATAGATTCAATATATTTTTAGAGTAAGTTATGCAAAACTATCTTAAAGAGAAATACTTCTCGAAGAGGTTTGTATTGTTGAGTTTATTTTATATTCATTGTCATTTTTTTTATTATGTTTCTATTTATATTTTTGCTGTAATTTTATATTTATTTTCTTCAGATATGAGTGCCAGAATAGAGATTCAACAAATATTCATGGTTTCCCATGGTTGCAAGGTACTCCTAACATGTAAATACTTGATTGGTCAAATTCTTATGATGTACAAGTTGTAAAGAGATTCTTCGACAATTATGTAACTGCATGGAATCCACATGACATACATCATCACAACATAATGGTTCCAAGAATCCTCAATTATGAAGCTTTCTTATTGAATAATGTTCATATTTTCTCTTTAAATCCTCATAATGATTATGATGAATTGTTAAATTGTGTCAAAAGGAACACAAAGTGTACTGTAGATTCATGTTTTCACAAAAAGGGCACATTCTCACATGTTGAAAAAATGCTCCATGGGATCTTTTTGAAGAATCAAGATTGTTCATAAATGATCAAGGAAGAAAAAAATATGACCGAGAAAAGAAATGATGATAGCCTCAATGTACATAACATTTACCTTCTAAAAATGTGGTGCGCAAATGTTGATTTCCAACCAGTGCTTTCTCAACATGTTGTGCTGAAGTATATTGCAAAGTATGCATCAAGAGAAAAAAAAAGGTATGAAAGTTATCATGATACGTTAACTAGAATTTCAAATTCTATTGCCTCTAAGGATCATTCTTTGTGTGATTACAGAAGGTTTCTTGTAGAAATGATTGTTGAGTGTGAAATTGGAGCACAAGAAACATTCCATATGTTGCTTAAGCTACCTCTTCATGTTTGTACTCAAAAATTTGTTTCCTTAAATGTTGAAAGAAAGGTCAGGAAAATATTAAGGGATGACATGCAATTTTCATCTGAGAATAATTTTGTTCAACATCATGAGAAGAGACATTTTTTCCTTCGACATATATCTTTGATAGAAACATCAAGATCTTGGAAATTTGATAGAAAGCGTAAACAAGATCCCTTGAAGTCTAGAGATGTTCATGCTATTTTTCTAGTTTGGCCAGAATTTTATTATATTTCTAGTTAGGGTTTAGATGAATTTGAAACCTTTTTTTTGACAAAATTTCTCTTGTAGAATCTATTTTGTGACATTTCTGCGGAAATTGGACTTTAAACTGAAATTATTATTGAAAACTGGAGGAATTTTCGATATCGAACATGGCATGTTGATCAAAATCCATCAATTTTTTACAATATTGAAGATGAAGAAGATGGTGATTTTCCTAACCAAGAAATAAATCTTGAAGATTATTTTCAAGAATGTCATCTTTTCTATCACTTCGTTCCACCAAATAATGTGAATGTTTCTAATCTTCACACCCTTGTTCGAAGGGATTTTGATATCTCCTTTGACTGACAAAGTACAACTATTTCTGATGATGTGGCTGAAGAAGCTATTAATTTGATAACGAATGGACAATCAACGGGTGATATTGTTGAACTTTCAAATAGAAAATTTTCATCTCTATATTCATTAACAATTATTTTAAGGAATTTTGTTGAATATGAGATTCATGAAGCTCGTCTTATGATTTTTCAAGGCACGATAGGAACTGGAATGTATTTCCTTATCCATTGTATTTTTGAATCTATTTCTAATTTTTCATGTAATGGAAGAAGTCCTTTTCTTCTTTTTGCCTGAACAAGAATAGCTGCTTTTAATATACATGAAAAAAGAATCCACTCAGCTCTAAAAATTCCAATTAAAGATATGAAACGAGTATAGGCGAAATAACTGGAAGTATTCCAAGAAGAAATGAGGCATATTAGATATATATTGATTGATGAAATGATATTTCTAGGATCAAGTTTATTCATGAAAATAGATGCTCGATTACGAGAAGCATTTCCAAAGAAAAAGAATTGTCCTTTTGGTGGAAAATCCGTCATCCTTGTGGGTGACCTTTGCCAACTACCTCTTGTGAGAGATAAGCCTTTGTATGTAGGTAATACAACATGGAAAGTCTTGTGGAGAAATTTAAGCATTGTTGTCACTCTTGACACAATATTTCAGCAACAAGGGAATAATGAGAAACAATCATGTTTTTTTCGAGTCCTCAATAACATAATAATTGGAGAACCTGTTCTTGAATATTGGGAGTTTCTTATGTCACAGGATGATATGAGGTTCCATCCTAGAGAAAGGAATTTATTTAATGTTGTAGTTCAAAATCATTAAATTCTCCAATTGCAATATGTATTGCTGAGAATTCAATGCATTCGAAAAAAAGTGGTGCTAATGATGATCAATTGGAACATGAAGTTTTGTTGTGTCATGGTCAACGTGTTATGTTGACACGTAATTTGTGGGTCAAAGTTGGTTTGGTGAATGGTGCACTTGGTTATGTGAAGCATATATTATATATGCCTACCTCTAATCCACCACTGCTTCCAATTTTCACAACTATTGTCTTTTATAAGTATATTGGTGTTCCATTTGATGCAATCAATCCAAACATTGTACCTATCACACCAATGATAAGAGGAAATTGAAAAAAAATTCCTTTAAAGATGGCATGGTCTCTTACTATCCACAAGTCATAGGTATTGCCTTTAGAATGAGCATAAATTGATATTGGAAATAAAGAGCAGCAAGGCCTAACCTTCACATCCATATGAAGAGTGAAATCAATAGATGGTTTATGCATTGCAGCGTCTTTCTCTTTTCAACGTTATGCCAAGATGAAAGATAGTGCATATGTTACAGTTACGAAGATATAAGAGGAACAATTGAAGTCCATATCACTATGACATGGAACTATTAAAACTTGTAGCTATTTATAGATTTTATTTTGGAAATTTTTTTATTTTCTTATTTATTTACTTTTAATATAATAATGATTCCCATATATTAATAGAGATGAATACATTCATCATATTCATAGTAATATTTCGGAAATTTGTTTGCATCTTTTTTCATGTTGTTCAATTTACTTTTTTTTTAAATTTGTTAATGTTATTTTCTTTACAACGGACCATTCAGTGATAAACAAGCAGTTATATGATTCAATCATTAAAAGTTAAGATTGAATTCCATATCACTATGACATGCAACTAATAATATTATGACATATTTATAGAATGTTTTTTTTTTAATTTCTTTTATTGTCCTCTTTATTTACATTTAGTATAATAATGATTTTCATATATTAATGAAATGGATACATTCATCATATTCATAGTAATATCTGAGAAAGTTGTTACATCAATTTTCATGTTCTTTAATTTACTTCATTTTTTAAAGTTGTTATTGTTCTTCTGTTTATAATTAACCATTCTGACATATACAACCAGTTATATGAAAAAATCATTAAAAATCAAGATTTAAGTCCATATCCCTCTCACATGAAACTAATAATATTGTGACCTATTTATAGATTATTTATTTATTTTACTGTCCTCTCTATTTACTTTGAATATAATATTGATTTTCATATATTAATGAGACGAATACATTCATCATGTTCGTAGTAATATTTGAGAAAGTTGTTTACATAATTTTTCATTCATCATATTCATAGTAATTTTTGAGAAATTGTTTTACATTGTTTTTCATGTTCTTTAATTTCTTTCTTCTTTTTAAGTGGCTATTGTTTTTTTCCTTTTGCAATGAACCATTCACACATAAACAACTAGTTTTATGAGCCAATGATTAAAAATAAATTTAATTATTTTTTCATAATGATATTGATATTTTGAATTCATATTATATCATGAATTACAAAATTATGGGCTAAATGTTATTAATATTATTATTTCCAATGATATCCAACAATAATAAAAAATTTCACCACCATACCAAAAATTACCAATATCATTATTGGTAATTAGTATGTCTATTAATTAATGTTAGTGATGTTTAATATTGAAATAAAAAAAAAATATTGTGTATATACATTAATATGAAAATCAACATTGAACATCAATGTAAATATTTTGATTGAAGATTAGGCTTAATAACTCTAGGTTTATTCTAGTTCAATGACAACATATTTATATTTTATATTAATATTAAATTAAAATTAATATATACATTAACATCAATTTAAATACAAATATAGAATTACTGACATTATTAATATTTGATTTTAAACATAAAATTTACAAAATTATGAATTCTTGTTGACTAGTGTAATACAAGTCATATAGCTAATTTAATTTTATCACTCATTTCATGTGTACAATATGTATTGCTAATGAAGTTTATATTTGTAGAAGTTTTTATAACATTTGGTTCATGTAGCATTATGTTATTTTATAGCATGACGTTTTTAAAGTAAAGTTTTTTAACAATAATAAAAATGGGGTGATATATATATATATATATATATATATATATATATATCTGTGTGTGTGTGTGTGTGTGTGTGTGTGTGCATGTGTGTATGTATTAATTTTGATTTCATCGTTTTTCATTTCAAATGTAGATATGGATAATAATGACGACATCTATTATAATCAAGTGGTGGAAAATATTTCTAGAGTGATAATTTCTCTTTTGTATCTTCAGAACAAGTTCTATAGAAAACATGGCTTCCATCCTGCATTTATTGATGATCATCTTTGTGTCCTAGATGGAATGAATGTAAAATACTTGTTGCATGTGCACATGATGGAGGTTGGGAGGACAACATGAAGGGATTGGTTCGAAAACATTAAGTATCATAATCATTATCATGGTTATTTGAACTGGTGTTCCTTTTTTCGTTGGTCTGGTTTTTTTTTGGCAGAGGTTATTTAATTAATTAATTTTGATGGAGTGTTTCAAGTCCATTTTTGTAGTCGAATTTTCTGATGTAAAGATAACATAAAATATATGTTAATTTCACTATTCTTTATTTGGTTGAAATGATGGTGAAATTGAATATCCCTTTATTTTATTAAATTTTTTCAGTTTAAAATATTAACAATCAGTAAGGTTGATTGATCGCTTAGGGTTTATAATATTAATAATAATGTGAGTTTATCAATCCTTTACGTTTAAAATATTAAGTCGTATTAAGCTCTAGTTTTTTTTAATATTAATCCCTTGGCCTTATTGATCCCTAAGGTTATTAATAGTTATCCGTTGGGTTCACCCATTCCTTTTCTTCATATATTAAACCCTTGGGTTTATTAGTTCTTTAGGTTCATAATATTAATAATCCCTTGGCTTTATTAATCTCTTGAGTTTAAAATATCAATTCTTAGTGTTTATTAATTTCTTAAGTTTTTAAATTTAACATATTAATATTTAGGGTTTATTAATCTCTTGAGTTTGAAATATTAATTCTTAGCATTAATTAATTTCTTGGTTTATAATATTAATATTTATCCCTTAGGTTTATTATATTTTTTTCTTTAGGTAAACTATTTTCTCGAGTTTATAATATTAATTTATGGGGTTTATTTTTTCATTCACTTTATAATATTAATAATTCATTTAATCCCTTTGGTTTGTTATTTCATTGGGTTTTGACTATCAATCCATTGGGTTTATTGATCCTTTAGTTTATTAATTCATTGGGTTTATAATATTAACAATACATAAGGTTGATTGATCACTTCAGTTTATAATATTAATAATCATGAGATTTTATCATTCATTTGTATTTAAAATATTAATTCCTAGGATTTATTAATATCTTGTGATTTTAATTGATCCCTTGGCCTTTTTTCTTTTTTATAGAAACATGTATGTTTATATTAATTAAAAAGGATATGAGGCTTATGCTTGGTGATTGTACAGTTGGGGACCCGCTGTCTACGGTGTTTCCGAACAAGAAAATTTTTCCTACTCTATTTATTACATTCAGTCTAGAAATTTCCCAATGACTAGCAAACCTTCTAATACAAACAAATTTATTCAGGAAGAGGAAAAAATACATCACTGGCTAAGGAAGAGGGTCCCATGATTCCCCTTCATCACAAAGGAGGGATCCTACATGCAAAGAGACAACAATTTTGGCCTCAAGATCCGCTTCTCTGTTATTTTTCCATAGGACATGAAAGAACTGAAGTGTGTCAAATGACCTGATCAACTTCTTAATACAATAAAACAAACGTTGCAAGTAGAGGTCTTTAGGGACTGATTTTGTCACAATTAGGCCAATGATATTTTTTTAATCTCTAATGACTCGAGCCTTGGAGGAGGGCCATGGCTTCCGATTGATTGTTCAAGGAAAGCCCCAAACCCAGGAAAAATGGGAGATGATTTAGTCTGAAAGGGAATGGATAATTCCTCCACCTCTGGCCTTCTCCGAATTCCCCATTGTTGGGCCGTCAAAAACCATAGTGTGGGTATATGATACGCTTCTCCTTTTGCCGAAGTCCTCATCCTTTAACCTGATTTTCCATTCTTCTCTACCCTTCTCCATATTTTGTCCCGTTGGAATATTTATCCCCAGTGCTGACACCACTCCCTACATTGTTGATTTAAGCCACCAACCTGCTTCAGGTTCACCTTGGCCTGCATTATTTATTTGAAGAGGCTTTTAATTTTCACACCAGTTTAGTGTTGGTTTAGGGCCTTATCTTGAAATATCTGGTTGTTTCTTTGAAGCCATATCTTCCAGCAAACAAGCTTTAGGATAATCATCCATCCCATGAAGGGCCAACCTTGCCCGTGGAAGGAATTATAATACAACTCTCCCCAAAAAGACAACAAGTTCGTGGTGTCGGATGGGAGGTTGGGGCTATTGTTCCAGATTGGTAGAAGTTTGTTCCATATGTCCTGAATATAGCTGCACTTGAGGAAGATGTGAATTGAGGATTCCTCTTGCTGTTGATAAAGTGGGCATCGAGAGGGGTCGTGGAAGCCACGGTGCTGAAACTTTTTAGTAGTGAGGATGTTGTTGTGCCCCTTATTCCAGGTGAAAATGTCAATCTTCGAGATTCTTTTGACCTGCAAAATCTCTTTCCAATCACAGGGTTACGAGAAATATATGGGATGGCTTTAAGACATATGTAACCTTTAGCTGTGAAGTAGAATCCCTTCAAGGAATGCCAGCCCCTTCTGTCTTTTTTCCTGGCTTGTAGAGGGGCTTTCCGAGCCAGCGCCACCATGAATTTGGCCCAAGCTTGCTCTAGATGATTAGGTATCTATATTTTCTACCACCATGCCCATTTTTTGTTTTCCCAATCTAAGATGTCCCATAGCGTCCAACGACCATCTGCGATTATCTACGTTTTTAGTTCCAGCAACTCAAGATCCTCCCCAATTTCTTTTACGTACATGATTTTGTCCTCCCATAGTCTGATCTGCTACCCATGGCATGGAGTCCAAAATAGGTGGTCAAGTAGGAGCAAGAGGGCACGTTTACAGATTTTATGAATTTGGGAGCCATGACAATTAGTTTGGAAGTTCTCCAGACTGCGAAGATGCCTTCGAAAACTATATTTTTTACACAAAGCGATTTTTGCCCATCCAGGATTCCTTGCAACACGCCACCATAAGATCTTGGCTCTAAGGGTGAGGTTGTTCTCCCTAAGATATTTTATGTGAAGGCCATCTTCCAGTAGTGGCAAAGTGATATTATTCCAACTGATCACTGGAATTCTTGTATGGTTGTTACTTCCTCCCTTCTAGAAGAAAGAACAAATGAATTTCTCGATCTTGCAAATGATGCCCACAGGAGACAACAATATAAACATCTGAAAAATTGGAAGATTGTTAAGTACAAACTTAATAAGGACAGTCATACCTTCCAAATTGAGCCATGACATACCCCAAGTTTGCATTTTGATCTTGAATTTTTCCAGAAAGGGGAGACAGCCTCTCCCACTTGGACATCCTTGAAAGATCAACGGTCTGAAATATGTGAAAGACCCCCATTTTGTGGATCATTTGACACCCAGAATCCTAGTGATTGTGCTTAGCTCAAGGCCAGAGAGGTTTCAAGTGTAGATGAAGCATTTTCCTGTATTAATTTCACTCCCGTACTCAAGGCAGTAGTGATCTAGCTCTAGTTTGAATTGGGAGGCTGGGACAGTAGAAGCACCCCCAAAAGAATAGAGTCATCAGCAAATAGAGTGTGATTTATGTCTTTGACTCCCTGGCGATCCGAAGACCCATAAGCTCTTGCTCAATTTGTCTTTTCTCCAGCATAAAACTGAGGAAAGAGGCTTCAATAAAAAAGAGAAGAGGGGATAAAGGGAAACCCTGCTTTATCCCATGACTAGCCTTGAAGAAGTTTGCAACATGCCCATTGACGAGAGTAGCAATCCATGGTTCCGCAATGTAGGCCTTAGCTGAACTTATAAAGTGGCAGTCAAACCCAAATTGTTGCATGACCCAAAATAGAGATTTGTGCCTCTTTGTCAAATGCACTAGCTAGGTCCAGTTTTATAGCCATACATTTTTCTCTTCTTTGGATGCTTGAATGGATCGCTTCCTGAACTAGAATGAAATTATTTGTTATCTGCCTACCTTTTATCCCTTAGTTTTTAGTATTTTTCCCTTAGGTTCACTGATTCATTTTGTTTATTTGTTCCTTAACATTATAATATTAATAATTCCTTTCATTTATAATATTAAACCCTTGGGTTTATTAGTTATTTTGGTTTTCAATATTAATAATCCCTTGGGTTTATTAATATCTTGAGTTAAAAATATGAATTCTTAGGTTTGTTAATTTCTTAGGTTTTGGGGTTTAAAATATCGATTCTTAGGGTTTATTAATCTCTTGTGTTTTTAATATTGATCCCTTTGCCTTATTTATCCCTTAGGTTTTTAAAATTTATCCCTTGGGTCCACCAATTCCTTTGGTTACTAATATTAAACCATTGGGTTTATTAATTATTTTGGTTTATTTGTTCCTTGAATTTATAATATTAATAATTCCTTCCATTTATAATATTAAACCGTTGGGTTTATTAGTTATTTTGGTTTTAAATATTAATAATCCCTTGGGTTTATTAATCCCTTTAGTTTAAAATATCAATTCTTAGGGTTTATTAATATCTTGAGTTTAAAATATTAATTCTTAGGGTTTATTAATTTTTTTGTTTAAAAAATATTAATATTTATCCCTTGGGTTCACCAATTCCTTTGGTATATAATATTAAACCCTTGGGGTTATTACTTCTTTCAAATTATAACATTAATAATGTTAATGATTAGATATCATTTTTGGGATTCAACTGCGTTAATTTAGTCATTCATCTATGACCATTTCCATGAGAGGTAGTTGTAACTGACTAATTTCTCATGATTTTTGAATATTCCACTTAGAAATCATTGCATAGGATAATGCTCACAGGGGTGAAGAAGTGGGATTGAAACTAGTGAAATGAATCACATAGCGTCAATCATCACTTCTGGGGCTTGCACTTGGTAACCAGGACTTCTCGGGAGGTCACCCATCCCAGAACTCCTCTGGCTCAAGTGCGCTTAACTGTGGAGTTTTCCCCATAATATTAATATCAAACAAATATTGTGTATATATATTAATATGAACATCGCCATTAAACATCAATGTAAATATTTTGATTGAAGATTAGGTTTAATAACTTTAGGTTTATTTTGGTTCAATGACAACATATTTATATTTGATATTAATATTAAACTAAAATTAATACACAAATTAACATTAATTTAAATACAAATATAGAATTATTAACATTACTAATATTTTACATTAAACATAAAGTTTACAAAATTGTGAATTCTTGTTGATTATTGTCATAAGGTTCATATCACTCATTTCATGTGTAAAATATGTATTTCTAATGAGGTTTATATTTGTAGAAATGTTTATATCATTTGGTTCATTTAGCATTAGGATATTTTATAACATGAGGTTTTTAAGATAAAATTTTTTAACAATAATAAAAATGGGGTGTTATGTTATATATGTGTGTGTGTGTGTGTGCGTGTACTAATTTTTATTTTGTCAATTTTCCTTTCAAATGAAGATATGGATAATAATGATGACATCTATTATAATCAAGCAGTGGAAAATATTTCTAGAATGATAAGTTCTCTTTCGTATCTTCGGAACAAGTTAGATAGAAAACATGGCTTCCATAATGCATTTATTGATGATCATATTTGTGTTCTAGACGAAATGATAACGAATTTAAAATACTTATTGCATGTGCACATGAGGGAGGCTCGGAGGAAAAAAAGAAGGGATTGGTTGGAAAGCATTAAGTATCATGATGATTATCCTATTTTGTTGAATTTGTGTTCCTTTTGTCGTCGATCTGGTTCTGTTTTGCAAGAGGCTATTTGATAAATGACTTTTGAAGGAGTGTTTGAAGTCCATTTTTGTCATGGAATTTTTTGATGCAAAGAAAACAAAAAATATATGTTAATTTCAACGTTCTTTCTTTGGTCACAATGATGGTGAAATTGAATATCCTTTTAATGTTAATATTAATATTTATCCCTTGGGTTCACCAATTTTTTTGGTTTATAATATTAAACCCTTGGGTTTATTACTTCTTTTCGTTTATAATCTTAATAATCCATTGGGTTTATTAATCTCTTGAATTTAAAATAATAATTATTAGGGTTTATTTATCTCTTAGGATTTTGAGTTTAAATATTTATTATTAGGGTTTATTAATCTCTTGTGTTTTTAATATTGATCCCTTGAAATTATAGATCCCTCAGGTTTTTAATATTTATCTCTTGGATTCACCGATTCCTTTGGTTTATAATATTTATAATCCCTTGTGTTTATTAATCTCTTGAGTTTAAAATATTGATTCTTATGGTTCAATAATTTCTTAGGTTTTTGAGTTTAAAATATTAATTCTTAATATTAATATTAAACAAATATTGTGTATATAGATTAATATGAGCATCACCATTAAAAATCAATGTAAATATTTTGATTGAAGATTAAGCTTAATAAATTTAGGTTTATTTTCATTCAATGGAAACATATTTATATTTGATATTAATATTAAACTAAAATTAATACACAAATTAACATTAATTTAAATACAAATATAGTATTATAAAAATTAGTAATATTTTACTTTAAACATAAAGTTTACAAAATTGTGAATTCTTGTTGACTATTGTCATAAGGGTCATATCACTCATTTCATGTGTACAATATCTATTGCTAATGATGTTTATATTTGTAGATATGTTTATATCGTTTGGTTCATGTAGCGTTAGGTTATTTTATAACATGAGGTTTTTAAGATAAATTTTTTTAATAATAATAAAAATGGGGTGTTATGTTATATGTGTGTGTGTGCGTGCATGTACTAATTTTTATTTTGTCAATTTTCCTTTCAAATGAAGATATGGATAGTAATGATAACATCTATTATAATCAAGCAGTGACAAATATTTCTAGAGTTATAAGTTCTCTTTTGTATGTTCGGAATAGGTTAGATAGAAAACATGGCTTCCATCATGCATTTATTGATGAGCATATTTGTGTTCTAGATGAAATGAAAATGAATTTAAAATACTTATTGCATGTGCACATAGGGAGGCTCAGAGGAAAACAAGAAGGGATTGGTTGGAAAGCATTAAGTATCGTGATCACTATCATATTTATTTGAATTTGTGTTCCTTTTGTCATCGATCTGGTTTTGTTTTGCAAGAGGTTATTTGATAAATGACTTTTGGTGGAGTGTTTCAAGTCCATTTTTGTAGTGGAATTTTTTGATGTAAAGAAAAAAATATATATATATATATGTTAATTTCAATGTTCTTTCTTTGTTCACAATGATGGTGAAATTTAAGATCCTTTTAATGTTAATATTAATATTTGTCTCGTGGGTTCACCAATTTCTTTGGTTTATAATATTAAACCCTTGGGCTTATTACTTTTTTTGTTTATAATATTAATAATCCCTTGGGTTTATTAATCTCTTGAATTTAAAATAATCATTATTAGGATTTATTTATTTCTTAGGCTTTTGAGTTTAAATATTTATTCTTAGGGTTTATTAATCTCTTGTGTTTTTAATATTTATCCCTTGGCGTTATTGATCCCTTAGGTTTCTAATATTTATCTCTTGGCTTCACTGATTCCTTTGGTTTTTAATATTTATAATCCATTGGGTTTATTAATCTCTTGAGTTTAAAATATTGATTCTTATGGTTCAATAATTTCTTAGGTTTTTTAGTTTAAAATATGAATTCTTAGGGTTTATTAATATCTTGTGTTTTTAGTATTAATCCCTTGGCCTCATTGATCCCTTGGGTTTACAATATTAAACCCTTGAGTTTATTAGTTATTTTGGTTTATAATATTAATAATGGCTTTGATTTATCAATCTCTTGAGTTTAAATTATCAATTCTTACAATTTATTACTTCCTTGAGTTTTAGAATTCTTTGGGTTGGTAATATCAGGCATTAAATATTAGTCGCACGCTTTAATATTAATGCATCGTCCAATGTCACATTATGAAAAAAATTGTCTCAATATGAAAATCAACCATGCGCGACCATTTTTAATCATTATTAGTTGTAGTCGATCAAGGTCTTCCATGGTCGAATGTCGCACTATGACAAATATTGTCTCAATATGAAAGTCAATCATGGCCAACCATGGTCTTTCTTCGTCCAACGTCGCATTGTGATAACAATTGTCGCAATGCTTAACTCAAACATGCTCAATCATGCTTATTTTACGGTTTATACAATTTATCTACGGGTTTTTATATACTTGAGGTTTCTAATATTAATATCTTATGATTAATATTATTCCCTTGGGTTTATAATATTAATAATCATGTGATATTATCAATCATTTGTGTTTAAGCTATTAATTTGTGGGATTTTTTAATCTCTTTTGTTTTTAATATTGATCCCTTTGCCTCATTGATTCCTTAGCATTTTAATATTTATCCATTACGTTCATCAATTCCTTGGGTTTATGATATTAAACACTTGGGTTTCTTAGTTCTTTTGGTTTATAATATTAATAATCCCTTGGGTCTTAAAATATCTTGAGTCAAAAATATTAATTCTTAGGATTTATTAATTTCTTACATTTTTTAGTTTAAAATATTGATTCTTAGGGTTTATTAATCTCTTTTGTTTTTCATATTGATCCTTGGCCTTACTTATCCCTTAGATATTTAATATTTCTTCCATGGGTTCATCAATTCCTTTGGCTTGTAATACTAAACCCTTAGGTTTATTAATTCTTTTGGTTTATAATATTAATAACCCATTGGGTTTATTAATCTATTGAGTTTAAAATTTTAATTCTTAGGTTTATTAATATCTTGAGTTTAGATTATTAATTCTTAGGGTTTATTAATTTTTTGGTTTATAATATTAATATTTATCCCTTGGGTTCACCAATTCCTTCCGTTTATAATATTAAAACCTTCGGTTTATTAATTCTTTTGGTTTATAATATTAATAATCTAATGGGTTTATTAATCTCATGAATTTAAAATATTAATTATTAGGTTTTATTAATTTCTTCGGTTTTTTAGTTTAAAATCATTATTATGAGGGTTTATTAATCTCTTGTTCTTTTAATATTTATCCCATGGTCTTATTGATCCCTTAGGTTTTTAATATTTATTCCATGGGTTCAACGATTCCTTTGGTTTATAATATTAATCTCTTGGGTTTATTAGTTATTTTGGTTTATAATATTAATAATCCCTTGGGTTTAATAATCTCTTGAGTTTAAAATATGGATTATTATGGTTTATTAACTTCTTATATTTTTTAGTTTAAAATATTAATTCTTAGGGTTTATTAATCTCTTGTGTTTTTTATATTAATCCCTTGGCCTTATTGATCTCTTAGGTTCACCGATTACATTTCTCTATAATAATAAACCCTTGGGTTTATTAGCTCTTTTGGTTTATAATATTAATAATCTCTTTGGTTTATTAATCTCTTGAGTTAAATTATTAATTCTTAGGGTTTATTAATTTCTTAGGTTTTTGAGTTTAAAATATTAATTCTTAGGGTTTATTAATTCCTTGAGTTTTCTAATTATTTTGGTTGGCAATATCAGAAAATAAATATTAGTCATACACTTTAATATTAATGCATGGTCTAATATCACATTATGAAAAATATTGTCTCAATATGAAAATCAACCATGGGTGACCATTGTTAATCATCGTTAGGCGTAGTCGATCAAGGTCTTCCATGGTCGAATTTCACATTGTGATAAATAATGTCTCAATATGAAAATCAACCATTTCCAACAATTTTCATTTTTCATCCAATGTCACAATGTGACAAAAATTGTCTCAATGTTTAAATCAAACATGCTCAACCATTTTTATTTTACGGTTTATAGTATTTATCTTAAGATTTTTATATACTTGACATTTATAATATAAATCTCTTAATTTTAATATTATTTCCTTGAATTTATAATATTAATTTCTTAATTTTAATAGTATTTCCTTGAGTTTATAATATTAATAATCATGTGAGTTTATCAATTATTTATGTTTAAGATATTAGTTTTAAGACTTTATTAATTTATTGTTTTTTTAATATTTATACCTTTGCCCTATTGATCCCTTAGGTTTTTAATATTTATCCCTTGTATTCATAAATTCCATGGGTTTATAATATAAAAATCTTGGGTTTATTAGTTCTTTAGGTTTATATTATTAATAATCCCTTGGGTTTTGAAATATATTGAGTTAAAAATATTAATTCTTAAAATTTATTAATCTCTTGTGTTTTTTATGTTGATCTCTTGGCATTATTTATCCTTTAGGTATTTAATATTTTATCGCTTGGGTTCACCAATTTCTTTGGTTTGTAATATTTAACTCCTGGGTTTATTAGTTCTTTTGGTTTATAATATTAATAACCCCTTGTGTTTATTAATCTCTTGAGTTTAAAATATCAATTATTAGGGTTTATTAATCTCTTGAATTAAAAATATTAATTCTTAGGGTTTATTAATATCTTAGTTTATAATATTAATATTTATCCCTTGGGTTCACCAATTCCTTTGGTTTATAATATTAATAATCTTTTGCGTATATTAATCTCCTGAATTTAAAATATTAGTTATTAGGGTTTATTAATTTCTTAGGTTTTTGAGTTTAAAATATTTATTTTGAGTGTTTATTAATCTCTTTTTTTTTTTTAATATTGTTCTCTTAGTTTTTTAATATTTCTCCCTTGGGTTCACCAATTTCTTTGGTTTATAATATTAAACCTTTGGGTTTATTAGTTTTTTTTGTTTATAATATTAATAATCCCTTGGGTTTATTAATCTCTTGAATTTGAAATATTGATTCTTATGGTTTACTAATTTCATAGGTTTTTGAGTTTAAAATATTAATACTTCAGGTTTATTAATTTCCTATATTTTTAATATTAGACCCTTGGCCTTATTGATCCCTTAGATTTTTAATATTTATCCCTTGGATTCACCAATTCCTTTGGTTTATAAATTATAATATCAAAACTTTGATTTTACTAGTTCTTTTGGTTTATAATATTAATAATCCCTTGGGTTTATTAATATCTTGAGTTTAAAATATTAATTCTTGCGATTTATTAATTTCCTAGGTTTTTGAGTTTCATATATTAATTTTTAGGGTTTATTAAACACTTGAGATTTCTCATTGTGACAACAATTATCTCAATGTTTAAATCTAGCATGGTGAACCACGTTTATTTTACGGTTTATAATATTTATCTCAGGGTTTTT
Organism: Pinus albicaulis; assembly: GCA_034641835.2. NCBI lineage: Eukaryota > Viridiplantae > Streptophyta > Pinopsida > Pinales > Pinaceae > Pinus > Pinus albicaulis. The sequence continues at coordinate 897,509,028 of CM076576.1, read as the reverse complement.
ATATACTTCAATGTTATAATATTAATGTCTTAGGTTTAACATTATTCTCTTGGGTTTATAATATTAATAATCATATTATTTTATGAATCCTTTTTGTTTAAGATATTATTTTGTAGGATTTATGAATCCCTTATGTTTTTAATATTGATCCATTCATCTTATTGATCTCTTTAATTTTTAATATTTATCCCTTAAGTTCACCAATTCCTTGGGTTTATAATATTAAACCCTTCTGTTTATTAGTTATTTTTTTTTATAATATTAATAATCTCTTCAGTTTAAAATATTAATTCTTAGGGTTTATTAATTTCTTAGTTTATAATATTAATATTCATCCATTGGGTTTATAATATTTTTCTCTTAGGTTAACTAATTTCTTGGGTTTATAATATTAAAGGTTTTGATTTATTTGTTTCTTAACGTTCTAATATTAATAATTCTTTTGGTTTATCATTTAATGCCTTTAGTTTTTTAATCCCTACAGTTTACAATATTAATGTTTATTTCATGGTTTATAGTATTTATCTAAGGGTTTTATACTTAAGGTTTATAATATTGTTGGAACACCTAATCCTACATGGGTAGGTGTGGAATGTGAAAATTCAAAATGGAGTCCAAGTGACCTTCGAAGATGAAACCAAGAGTCAGAACATTGTACTATAAATGTACATCTTTGTATAATAGAAAATAAGAAAGCCTCACGCTTATCCTTCATTGTGTTGAGTCTCTTGTGTGTGTGTGTTCATTCTCCTCATACACCATGTGTGTGTTTCAACATGGTGTTTAACATGGTATTAGAGTGAGCGATTGCTGGCCTTGCTCCAAATTGAGTGAGCCATTTTTGTTTATGGCCTGTGCATATCTGCAAAAATTCCTGGCATTTTTGCAGCACTCAGAGTTTCTGCAGCAGTGTTTTTTCCGCATTCAGAAAGTGGTTTTGGAGAAGGAGCAACATTTAGAAATTGGTAGCATTCCAGCATTGGTTTTGAAAAAAAAAAAGAGAGCAGCACTGCACATTTGAAGGTTGATTTCTTCCTGCAATTTCTGCCCATTAATTTCTGCATTTTGGAGAGCTGTTGGAAAAATTGCTTTAAATTGAATTTCTGAAGAAGTTTCTGTTTTTTAATGGAAAATAATTCTGAGTTTTGTTGAAAATTTCATCATCTCTGCATTTTCCTGCTGCTAGGCTACTAGAAAGATTTCTAAGTTTGCACTAAAAGAAATTTGAGTTTTTTCTGTTGGAAAATTCATCATCTCTACATTTTCTACTGTTGGATTTGTTTCTGCTATACATTTGGGAAAATTCTACTGTTTTCAGAGTTGAAATTTCTACTATTTCCTGCTCTCTGCTCTCTATTCTCTGTTGTTGTTATATTAAAAATAAAATAAAAAATAAAAATTCTGAGAAAACCCCATGCCCTTTCGGCGTCCCCAACCTGCCCTTTCTGCTGTGTTAAAAAAAAAAATTTAATTCTTTTACAGTTCGGCCCTTTGGCCCTCTGAAATTCGACTCTCCCCAACCTCCATCTCTGCGCTAAACCTTACACACCATACACTCCCCAACCCACTACACTCACCATCCCATGCGGCATACCACACCCCCTCGCTCTGCACACTCTTCCATGCACATTACACGCCCCTCTCTCCCATGCTCAACACGCAGCCTCCCCTTACAACGCATCTCCAACACTCCCCCATGGCTTCTATACACTACAAGACCCCAACATACGGCTCATCTCTCAACTACACACACTCCATTTTGTTTTAAATCCCTTACACACCGCTCTCAACCGTGGCTCCTACCCTTAGCTCACTCCATGGCACAGCCATCTGCCCGTCCTTACACAGTCCCTCTTGTCGGCTCTCTCAAACGCCGCTCCTCTACACTCTTCACAACCTACCTTTTAACTCCTCACACTACCTACACCTCACCTTACCATAACTCCTCACACTACCTACGCTCAATCACACCCCCCTCTCCATAACGCCTTCCCACTCATGGCCTTTCAGCCTCCCATTCCATTTTTTCCATTTAGGCCTTATCATTAATACAACTCCATTTAATTTCTTTTAAAAACATATATAATACTTTCCCCCCACCATATAATATCTCTTCCTTTCCATTTTAATTCGTTCCTTTCCCTTTTTAAAGTTAATCCTCTCCCTTTTTAAATTCATTCCCACTTTTCCATTTTAATTTTTTATTATTAAAAAGCTCTTTTCCCTTTTTAATTAATTCTCATTAATCTAATTTTTAATTTAAAAAAAAAAATCCATCCTCCTCCCTTTTAATTAACTCTCATTTCAATTAATCCTCTCTTTTTTTAATTAATTAAAAAAAAAAAAAATCCTGAGAGAGAGGAAGAGAGGAAGACCAGAGAGAGGATATGAACAGTAAAAATGAAGGAAATGGCATATGAAGAAAATGGACAGTCCACATAGAGAAAATTGTAGATTTACATTGTGATTTGTGGCATTAATTTGAAGGGTGATTTTTTGAAGAAATTGACATTTGAAGACAAGTTTTCCATCATTGAAAATAACTCTTTGAAGAAAATTCAGCTGCCTTAAAGGCCTCTTGCACAGTGTTTTCAGCTGCACATTTACACATATTTTGCAGAAATATTGCATTGAGTTGACATTGTATTGCTTCTTCATAGTTGCAATCAGTATTTGAGTTGTTGGATTATTGATTGCCCTCCATCATTTGAGGAGCAGATTTTGTACTTTGAGATTTCCATAGTTGGAAATTCTCTTGAGTCATTTGTATTTGTTGTTGCATCACATTGTAAACGGGTGCATTTTCGGTTGAAGCCGACACCCTTTCATTTTTTGAGCCTATGTTGTTGAAAATGGCTAAAATCAATGAGGCATTAGAGTTCTTGAATAACCTCATTCATTCAAATGTTGATGATGTGATAAAAATGAGCAAGAATTCTCTTTGTAACATTCAAAGTTGTTTGCTAGATGCACGAGAAAAGATTGAGTTTTTGCAGTTGGAATCTCAGCTCCAACAAGATGAAATTCAACAAAAGAGTCACCATTCTGAACCTGTTTCTGTTCAGAACATTGTGAAAGACTCCCATCAGCAGCAAGTCAGCAAAGTTTCAGTTGATTCACATCTTGTAATCTTGGGCTTTTGGCAGCAAATGTACATGCAGACAAGAAGAGCCCAACCTCGTACTTCTCAAGCCCATCATCGACCTTGGGAAGAGCTTTGTCCACAACAAGCACAGAATCGGTCTTGGATATGACAAGGATGTGTCCTTCTTTATACCCCAGCTCACAATTTGTTTCCATTTATTTCGTAGTGTCGATTCCTTTGAGAGACTCCATCGATAATGTTTCCGCATCCTATTTCACAATGAATAGAGAAATGCCAACACCGTGATCGAGTTGGCCATATGAAATATCACTGTTTTGATCTTCACCCATGCAAGCATTGTGGTCGACACACCCATTCTTCAGACAAATGCTTCAGACACAAGCCTCCTGCAAGAACCAAGATTCATCTTGGATGGATCGCTTCTTGGCAATGGGCATCAGCAGCCAAGAAGATGTTTACGACACATGTTAGAATTTGTTCACGGATATTGAGCAAACTTGCAGTTGAGTTTTTGCCATCATCTCACCTTGTCCCTGACAGGGGGGAAAATGGTGGTCATGTACAAGCTTCGATGGTAGATCAAGCGAGCCTGAGCCATAATTTCTCATTCCATGTTCAAAGTTGTAGCCAGAGACATGTTAGCTCGCCAGCCTGTTACACTACATTCCTGCATTCGAGATGTAGCCAGAGACACGGTGATTCCCATGAGCATGCCTTTTGCTGATGGACATTCTTAAACCATCATATTTATTGTGGATAACCTAAAACCATCACGTGTAGTAGACTCTTTTAGGTCGAAGGTCTCCCTTTTCATATATGAGGAACACTTCTGCCAGGTAGCCTTCGCCTTAGCGCACTTTCAACTGTCAAGATTGGTTTTGGTTGAGTTCCGTGAAATGCATCAAAGCATTCCGTGAGTTGTTGCTAATCCTAAAACCATCACGTAGTAGACCTCACTTCTTTTAGTTTGAAGGTCTCCCTTTTTATGAGGGACACCTTCAGCGCAAGCTTCCTGCCTTCTTGCCGCTTTGGAAGAGTCTCGAAACCACAAATACTTTTTAAGTGCTTTTGTGTTTGTGGTCATCCTAAAACCACCTCTTTTTTCTAACATTTCAGAGAGTTGAATCAGCCCAAGTGCTGCCATGCATACTTTTCAGATTTGTATTACAACTCTTTTCTTGGACTCACACATACCCCTTCGGATTAAGGGGGGATGTTGGAACACCTAATCCTACATGGGTAGGTGTGGAATGCGAAAAATCAGAATAGAGTCCAAGTGACCTTGGAAGATGAAACCAAGAGTCACACCATTGTACTATAAATGTACATCTTTGTATAATGGAAAATAAGAAAGTCGCACACTTATCCTTCATTGTGTTGAGTCTCTTGTGTGTGTGTGTTCATTCTCCTCATACATCATGTGTGTGTTTCAACATGGTGTTTAACAAATATTAATCTCTTAGATTTAATATTGTTCCATTAGGTTTATAAACCATTATTATTATAGTATTAATCCATTGGGTTTATCATTTCTTTGGGTTTTTAAGATCAATCTGTTAGGTTTATTGATCTTTTAGTTTATTAATTCATTTGGTTTATAATATTAAAATATCTAAAGTTCATTGTTCTCTTCGGTTTACAATATTAATAATCATGTGAGTTTATCATTCATTTGTATTTAAAATATTTATTCATAGATTTTATTAATCTCTTCTCTTTCTAGTATGGATCTCTTCAGCTTCTTGATATCTTAAGTTTTTAATATTTTTCTCCTAGGTTCACCAATTCCTTGGGTCTATTAATTCTTTTGGATTATAATATTAATAATCCCTTTGAGATATTGGTAATAGATACATATTTATTATAAATAGTCATAAAATACTATTATTATGTTATATTTTAATTTAGTATAGTTTGAGTTATAGTTATTAATGTATTGAAAAAATATAATAATATTTTATTATTATATAATTTATTATCAAATAATATATATATATATGTGTGTGTGTGTGTGAGAGAGAGAGAGAGTATAGTTAATATTATTAATATATTATAAGTAGAGATATAAAATATATTGGTAATTATATTCATAAATATATAGATTATTTTGGTAAAATACATGTGGTGGGTGGTTGATATAGACATATCTCTTTATATTGATAAATGTGATTATGCTAATTTTAAAATAAATTAAAACAAAAGTTTCTGCCACATTATTTTCCATATTTAAAAGTCCAAATTTTCTTTAAACTTATTATTACCCAGCAAAACAAAGTATATACATCACTAAGATAATTACTATTAAGACGGCTAGGAAGAATATTTTAACCTGGAACCCTCCCAGCCACATCGAATACTTACATTTCAATCAATCAAACGCAGCTATGATCTCCTTTATATTTTGACAACATTTATAGCCGAATTTAGATTTGAAAATAAAAAAAATGAATGCGGTTTATGTATGCTATATCTCGCACGACATCATGTTCAAATGTCATGGACTGTAAGCAAAGGGACAGTACAGTTTGCCCATTCGTTTCGATGTGCTCATTATGTACAAAGCCTCTTAAACAAATAATGACATTTGAATTTTTTTCGTCAGTCCTTATTGGCAGCTTGGACGGGAGCTTGCCCGACCATATAGCCTTCTATTTTTCTCATTCCACAAGGAAATAAGTACCATGTCAAACCTATCAAATTCAATGGTCCTTGCAAGGGTCCTGTTTTGAGTGTTCCGGTAATTATGATCAGGGTTGCCTAAGGGGCAATCCTTATGCTGATTCCCCAATATTTCGCAATTAGAGGGACATGGGCTCATGTTGGTTTGATTGGGGAATCAATAAAGTGGTTGACATAGGTCACTTAAAATTTTAAAGTTTGATAAGATTTAAAAAAAATAACTAAATTTCGAAAAAAAAATTTGGAATCATTAAATTAGACTATTAGACCATTTATGGTCATTAAAGCAAGTCATTGAGCAAGATATGTTTTCTGATAAAAACACACGACGAAAAAATTATTGGAGTTGTCATATCATATGATTGAATATTTAACATATATCAAGGACAATAATTTCCTAGAACGATCCATGGAATCTTTAGAACAAAACTGCATGGATTCAATTCTCCACTCGGGAGGGACTAACCATCAGGGGTGGAGGCATTATCGATGGGTCGGGATAGAAATGGTGGGCTAAGTGTTGCTTTAAAAAGCCCCATCTAGGTAAGACACATCTGATGACAAAACTTGTTAAACACCATGTTGCAGCACACACATGGTGTATGAGGAAGATAGACACACACAGAAGAGAACTCAACACAATGAAGGATAAGCGTGAGGCTTTCTTATTTTCCATTATACAAGGATGTACATTTATAGTACAATGGTGTGACTCTTAGTTTCATATTCCAAGGTCACTTGGACTCAGACTTTTTCAGATTCCACCTTATCAGGATTAGTGTTCAACATCTCCATCCGAAGTGTACATGTGTGGAGCTCAAAGAAAAGCAGTTGAAGGCCCAGCAAAGTATACATGGCAACACTTGGGCTGAATCAACTCTCTGAAATGTTGGAAAAAGAGGTGGTTTTAGGATGACCACAAACACTGGAACGCAAAACTTGTTGCAGTTCCCGGAACTCTTCCAAAACTGGCAAGAAGCTGAAGGCTTCTGCTAGAGGAATTGTCCCTCATATAAAAAGGGAGACCTTCGACCTAAAAGAAGGGAGGTCTACTACCTGTGGTGGTTTTAGGTTGTCCACCAACCAAAGATGATGGTTTTAGGTTATCCACCAATCGAAAATGATGGTTTTAGGTTATCCACCAACCAAAGATGATGGTTTTAGGTTATCCACCAACCGAACGTATGCTCATGGGCATCTGTATCTCTGGCTACATCTCTGAATCCGGAATGACGAATTGTGGCTTAGGCTCGCTTTAACTGTTGGCTACAACTCTGAACATGGAATGAGAGATTGTGGCTCAGGCTCGCTTGATCTGATGTCGAAGCTTGTACATGACCCCCATTTTCCCCCCTGTCAGGGACAAGGTGAGATGATGGCAAAAACTCAACTGCAAGTTTGTTCAATATCTGTGAACAAGTTCTAACATGTGTCGTAAACATCTTCTTGGCTGCTGATGCCCATTGCCAAGAAGCGATCCATCTAAGATGAATCTTGGTTCTTGCAGGAGGCTTGTTTCTGAAGCATCTGTCTGAAGAATGGGTGTGACGACCACAGTGCTTGCATGGATGAAGATCAAAACAATGATCTTTCATATGGCCAACTCGATCATAGTGTTGGCATTTCTCAATCTGTGATGGAAGTGGAACAGGATCTGGAACAGCTGCAGGTGAACTTTCATACAAGAATCCGGCACTCTGAAATCTGATAGGCTTTGTGTAGTCTGGAATATGAAAGGACACATCCTTGTCATATCCAAGACCAGTTCGGTGCTTGTTATGGACAAGTTCTTCCCAAGGTCTAATGATAGGCTTGAAAAGTGCAGGCTGAGCTACTGCATCTGCATGTACATCTGCTCTCATACAAGGAACTGAATGTGGATCAACTGCAACTTTGTTGACTTGCTGCTGGTGGGAGTCCTTCACAATCTTCTGAACAGAAACAGGTTCAGAATGGTGACTCTTTTGCTGAAGTTCGTCTTGTTGGAGATGAGATTCCAACTGCAAAAATTCAATCTTCTCATGTGCATATAGCAAACAACTTTGAATGTTACAAAGAGCATCCTTGCTCATTTTTATCATGTCATCAACATTTGAATGAATGAGGTCATTCAACAACATTAATGCCTCATTGATTTTGGCCATTTTCAACAACTTAGGCTCAAAAAAGAAAGGGTGTCGGCTACAACCGAAAATGCACCCGTTTACAATGTGATGCAACAAGAAATACAAATGACTCAAGAGGACTTCCAACTATGGAAAGTACAAAATCTGCTCCTCAAATGATGGAGGGAAATCAACAATCCAACAACTCAAATACTGATTCCAACTATGAATGAAGAGGAAAATTCCACTCAAAATACAATGTCAGCTCAATACATATCTCTGCAAAATATTTGTAAATATATAGCTGAAAACACTTGTGCAAGAATCTTTTTATGGTAGCTGAAATTTCCTTTAAAGAGCTGTTCAAATGATGGCAAACTTGTCTTCTCATGTAAAAATCTTCAAAAAATCACTCTCATGTCAAAAATCACACAATGTCAAATTGCACTTTCTTCTTCTATATGTATGGTCCATGTCATTTGTTCAATTCTGCTCACATATCATTCCTCTATTTCTGCTGTTCAAATATTCTCTCTCCTCTCTCTCTCTCTGTTGTTGTTTTTTTTTTTTAATTAATTGAAAATTAATTAAAAAAATAATTATTTGGGATTAAAAAAATTGAGGGGGGGATAATAAAAAAGAGTATTATATGGAGGGGGTTTGTTAATTGGGGGAGGGAGATTAATATTAAAATGGAAAGGGAATTTATATGAAATGGAAATTATTAAGATGGGATGGGAATTTTTAAAAGGAGGAGCGCTATTTTATATTGTAAATGGAGTGAATTTTAAAATTAAATGAAAGGGCGGTAAAAACAGTGGTATTATAGTATGAGGGGGGAGGTATTATAAAAGTTTTAAAGTTAAAAAGAATGCAATAAAAATCTGGAACGAGGGAGGTTGTTTTAGTAATGGATGGGCGGTAAGATAGAACGCCAAGGGCGTAGTGAGGGTTTGAGAGTGTGCGCAGAGGGGAGCTCGAGTGGAGGAGTGAGGGCGTGGTGTGAGTTATGGGGGCGTGGTCGAGTGGAGAGAGCGGCTGAGTTGCAGGTAGGGCGGGTCATGGAGCGATAAGGGGTGTGAAGGCCGAGCGATGATGTGTGCTGGAGCAGCGTTTGATCGAGCGTTGAGGGCATATGGAACGGATAGGGGAAGCGAGCAAGGGTAGTTGCAGATATGGGAAGGCGAATTGTGGGTATTGTAGAGTCGAAATGGGAGCGGGTGCGCGCGTGAGGGGCCGGAGCATTGAAGCCCGTGGGCAGAGGTAGAGGGTAGGAGCGTGGAGTGATAAGGTGTAGCAGAGGGCGCAGAGCTGTTTGCAGGGCGGCGGCGGGTTGGAGTGAGATTTGCGTAGAGTAGTGAGAACGTAGGTATGTGAAGATAGACTGTAGGAGCAGTGAAGTGATGAGAGAGAGCTGTGTAAGAGTTTTTGGGAGCGTTGGAGTAATAAGTGGTATGATAGATGCAGAAGCAAGTTGTGTTGTGAGGGGGCCGAAAGGCCTGGAGAGGGGGAAGGCCAAAGGCTGAAAATTGATTTTTTTAAAATTTTTTTATTTTTTTTTATTTTTTTTATTTTTGTTTTAAAACAACAGAGAGCAGAGAAGAACAGAGAATCTACATTTTCTTCCAGCAGCAAAATTTTCTTCCTTTCAAATATATAGCAGAATGGACAAAGTGCAGAAATGAGGGCAACAATAGAATTTTTCCAGCAACAGAGAAATCCAGAATTGCAGAATTTTCTAAGTTATTTCAACAGTAAAACTCATAAATCTTTCCAATAGCTCAGCAGTAGAAAAACTCAAAATTCTTTTCCATTAAAAAGCCAGAAACTTCTACTTTAGAAACCCTCTTTAAACAGTGTTTTCCAGCAACTCTTTAATGCAGAAATTAATAGAAATTGCAGGAAAAATGAGAATGAAAACCTTCAGATGGGCAGTGCTGCCTTTCCTTCAAAACCACTGCTACTCTTCTTCAAAAAAAATTCTGAATGCTTCTCTTTCTTCTGAATGTTGCTCCTTCCTCTTAATGCTGCTCCTTCTCCAAAACCACTTTCTGAATGTGGCAAAAACACTGCTACAAACACTTGAGTGCTGCAAAAAAAACCCAACAATTTTTGCATATATGCATAGGCCATAAACACAAATGGCTCACTCAAAGTGGAGCAGGGCCAGCGATCGCCCACTCTGATACCATGTTAAACACCATGTTGAAGCACACACATGGTGTATGAGGAAGATAGACACACACAGAAGAGAACTCAACACAATGAAGGATAAGCGTGAGGCTTTCTTATTTTCCATTATACAAGGATGTACATTTATAGTACAATGGTGTGACTCTTGGTTTCATATTCCAAGGTCACTTGGACTCCATTGTGACTTTTCGTATTCCACACCTACCCATGTAGGATTAGGTGTTCCAACAAAACTAAATAGAATTATTCATAATTACCCAAATCTCTATCTCCGGTGATAAAAATCTTATAGTATGATGTTGGATAATCGTTGTTGTTCTCAACAAGTATTTATTTTCCGGTCCACAGAGTTGCGTGAAGGTGCCCAATGTAAAGCTTCTCCAAAACTTGTTTGCATAGCCTTATGCGTTGAATATAAACCTGAGGTATGAGTATTTTTCTAACGCGCTCAAAATTTAAATCCAATCAATGCTTGTTAGCTCTTGCGAAAACGGCAAGGTAAGTAATTTGACATTCCAGAACACTCCAACCATGCATATTAAATTTTATGGATCAAAAATAATGTGACTTTCCCTAAATATAACCCTTATGATGATGGCGTTATTGTTGCTGGTTCCCAAGAAGTAGTGATTAGAGATTTAAAAACTGCATTAGTTTTTTATCATAACCTTTTTTATGTATATCTATTTTGTAATGATTTATATAAGATTAAAGAAGGAATTTATGCAGTAATTACTACAATTATATCAATAAATGTGGTTGCTATAAGTTTATGCAACTCATTTTATATGCATATTAACATATAGAAGGTGAAACTAATACTATATCATCTATATTTATTAATGTTGTTATTTTCATATGTCTATTAACATATAAAAAGTGAAAATAATGTTTTGTCATCAACATTTACTAATTTGGTTGTGTTAGGGGACATCTTGATTACATGGAGAGAAATAATAGATGATGGTAAACATGTTCAAGTTATTCTTAAAAAGGGTTTATTATAGTAATTATAAAATTGACTATGGATGACCATTTTTATCCACAATTAATTAGAGTTGACTATGATATATTATGATTAGCTATGGTCAACCACAACCACGACTATTCATGTTTGATCATAGTTGACGATAGTCTTCTATCATAGAGTATGGTGGTCCATGTTCACAATAGAAGGCCATGGTTGGCCATGTTTGACCATGGTAACCTTAGTTGAGCATGTTTGACCATTCTAACCATGGTTGTCGAGGGTTTTGCATGTTATGCATGGGTTGACTATGGTTAACTAGAGATGACCATGGTTGGTCATGGTTGTCGATCATCGCTGACTATTCTTAGTGATGGTTTATGATGACTAAGTGACGTTGATGGTTGGCCATGATTGACTCTTGTCAACCATTGTGAATAAAGTCACCTATAGTAGATGATGGTCGACAATGTCGACCATTTATATCTACAAGATACCATAGTAAAAAAAGATAAAATATCACACTGTGAAAACTCTATATAAATTCTATATTCTGAATAAAATAAATTACACACATATTTATACATAAAATAGTCTCAAGATGGGAAATCTATCTTGGACATACAGTAATGTGGTTGAGAGATTCTCTCAACCAGACACTAAACTAGGAAAGAATATAGTTCTAGCTACATCCTATTATGTAGGAACAAACTCCTCAAATAGGGAATTACAACCATAGACAAGTAGGAATTAAATATTCCAACTCCCCCCCTTAATGAATACTTGTCATGATGTTAATTCACAAAGTCTTGTTGTGGTCAAACATAACAAAGAATATGTTGATGTCCATATAAAGGAGCAACCATCCACCGGAATGCATGGGTACCAACCACTGCAACCTCTAGTCCTGTACGATGCCCTTCGCATACATGATTATGTCAACCATTATCACTGGATATATGTACCTACAAATCCACCACCATCGGCCGAATTGCATGTGCAGAACCTCCAAAACAAAGAGAGATTAGTGCTTTTCTAAGCCAAATATTCCTGTCCAAATAAAAATCGCTAACAGTTGCTTGCACCTTTCGATACCACTGTCAGATAGAAAAGTGTGTTGACCCTCTTGTGCTCAGATACACCAATATCTAATACTATGAGCCAAGTGTTACTGCAGTTCACCTGCTCCTATGAGCACAAAGCTCCCGTGTACACGTAGCCACAAAGGTGATTTAGCCACAAAGGTGATCCAGCCACTAAGGCTCTATATGTGGTTTTTGGCTCACCGCCAACCAACCACAAAGGCGATATATGTGGTTTCTGGCTCACCACCAACCAGCCACAAAGGCGATATATGTGGTTTCTGGCTCACCACAAACCATCACTTTACAGTGACAAAAGATGGTTTCAGGCTGACCATAAACCATTACAAAGAGGTTTTAAGATCACCACAAACTTTCAAATGCCTTTAAAAGGCTTACATTCCATACTTTAACTTTTGGAGTTTCTGGGTACATATAATGACCATTACAACAACCATCTAGACTTGCTTATAACATGCTAGGGAGTCTATTCCACAAACCACACTAACTCAAACAAACATCTACTTTTTTGTCCACCATATACGTTGTTGCTACTTCATTACCTCATCTTTTCCTACATCCTGGGCATCCTTGTCTTTTTCGAATAAATTCTTAGAATTCCATGCTCAACCTGTCATTCGTTAGAGTTGCAAATTCTAACAAAATAACTTTACCTACATTGAGTTATCTAGGCTCAATAAGGTTCAATAATATTTAAACATGATTCCAAGAAACCAAATAAAACATGAACTCTTCACATCAATTTCTCTCTCTGCCCAAAAATAATTATTTCCCAAACATCCCAGTAACCATTTTTCTCTAACGATACCTGTGAGGGGTCCACTGATAAAGAAAATGGATTGACGACTTTTCAACTAGACTTAATGCAGTGCATTCAAACACTGATGATCCAGACATAGGCACTCACAACCACATGAAGAGAACACAATTTTCCCTTCAAGAATAGTAATCCAAGACTCCACGGTCTAATGCTCCGTCGCATTTCAGTATCCAATTCCCCCAGCATCAAAACATAATGCCACTTCCCCTTCTTTAAGTATGCCTCCTCATGCTCGCTAACAATCTGCAACAACGAAGATCCACTGTCAATATAATCTCCTTTCAATTGAACATGCATATTTGTTTCCATCACACGAACTCGATCATCCTCCAATCTCTGATGTAGCTCCAATCCTTTGATGTTGTTTTCACTGTCATGTCTTCATCATATCCTACAAATTTGTTTAGTGTTGGAATGACCAGTTCCAACACACACTTAGAATTGAGAAAATAGTTGGTCACACCAATGTCACTTAAATTACAACCAGTTTCATTGTCATGATAGTTAATCAATACATTACAAATTTAAAAACATCATCATAGAATTAAAAATTTGGATAGTAGCATAAAATCTTCATATTTTAATTTCTCTATCTCTGCCCAAGAATATCTATTTCCCATAACAATAACCATTCTTCCTTCTTCGAAATGGCAGCATTGCCATCAAATTCACCAAAATAAAGCTTCAATATGAAAATTCACTCCAGTTGTCCTTCTCTTCAACATGAGATGCTTACACCTCACCTCAGCATGACTCTTTCTGAAATTGCCACCATTATAAAGTCGTAGAGTCTTTCTTCAATTCTGGAGCTAATCGCAAAAGCCAATATATAAAAAATAGACATACCACCAATAAACTCCAACCACATGTAACACAACAAGAAAAAACAATACAATGCCGATGAGGACTGAAACCTTCCTTTCGCCCTTCAATATTGTTTTCTTGTGCAGAACATCATTTGATTTGATCATCACTATAGCAATCCAAAATGTGACAAGGAAACCTTGCAGGTGTTGCTGAATGAATACTACCAACAACAATAAGGAGAAAGGAAAAATCTGTCAAAAAATTACCTACAGAAGTATCATCTCCACCATCAAATGACTTCTGGCTTCCATCAATCAGGAAGTCAAGCGGATTCAACAGAATTTCGAGCAAACATTGGAGTGTTCAGAGACTGGCTTAATCTAAAGCTCTTCTCTTGCTCCACTGCTGCAAGCAACTCTTGACTTGTAGGATCCTTCAACACCATAGTAAACACCATAGGCAAGAATCCATCGTTTCTTTTCCAACCACTCAGTCGCAGAATGATCCAATAAGCAGACGGGATCGTATCTAGCTCAATCACCCATGTGCTCATGGGTCACAAAACTTCACTCTACGGGTATATCCATGCTCTTGGCTCCACGCAACATGAAAAAAACACCTTATGGCTTGATTTTCTGCTTCAACAATGAGTTCGATCCTCCATGCAAGATCTCGGACACACCGATCCAAGCAAGAAGCCCAGATCCAATTTTCACAACAGGAAACATGCGAGGCTGTGACGGTAAACGAGACCCCACCAGTGGTGATCGTGGAATTTGGCACATCTTCGTCTAAATCAATGGCCTCATATAAAATATCAGAAAGTAGAGAATAGGCACGGACACCCCAAAGGTCGCTGTTATGCTCTCCATGTCCACACCGGCCCCCATGCCCACCGATCTGCTTTTGATGTATTTTAATGGCAGAGGCACCGATTTTGAGGTATGGGCGATTTGTGGAGATCTCACCTGGGCACTTTTCTTGTGCATTCACCAAGCCTTCAACCTGTGATCAACTTCGATCAGTACATGGTATGGAATATTATATTTCCATAGGGAAATACACTTTGAAAGGCCAAAATCATACTGCCCCCAGAATCCACCAAGGCCAACAAATTTCGCCACCATCTTCAGTTAAATGGCCCAGATACAGATCCTCGCTGCACCATCTAACGGCACGCAAGTTAAATTTTTGCGTAATTCAAAGGCAATCCAAACTTGCAAGTAACCGCTGAAAAAATCGCTTGAACCGATAGCAAACAAAATGTGAAGGAATTCAAATGCAAATTATTTTCAACAAGGATCTGGCTCACATCATAAAAAAAAATTCTATGCAACTTCGATGGGGATATGACTGCTATATGTGCAACCAATCCATAGATCACTTCTTCGCTGCGTGAATCCGAATTCCTTCACAACACCGGCAACCGGCAAAGAACAACAGATCCACGATCAAACTATAGAGTTTGATCTCCACCTTCTCGTGATGTTGGGTCGCGTTGAAAGAAATCGCTCAAGAAACCACAACTTTATTCTATTTTTCATGCTTCACACAGAGGGCAGCCAACAAAATATGTATGCAGAGATTGATATCACTGCTTACAGGAATTTTCCATAAAATCTAGCTCACGAAACCTTCAGTCGCTCCTCACACAGCGCTCCTCACATAGGCAACACTCTTTCTCAGATTGACAACCCAAAAACTAAACTAAAATACAAAACTCTCTTATTTCCTATTTCCCTCAGCCCACGAGGGGCCAAGGCCCAGGCTCTGATACCAAGATAAAATATCAGACTGTGCAAAATCTATATAAATTCTACATTCTAAATCAAAGAAATTACAAACTTATTTATACATAAAATAGTCTCAAGATAGGAAATCTATCTTGGACATATAGTAATGTGGTTGAGAGATTCTCTCAACCACACACTAAACTAGAAAAGAATATAGTTCTAGCTACATCCTATTATGTAGGAACAAACTCCTCAAATAGGGAATTACAACCATAGACAAGTAGGAATTAAATATTCCAACTTGGTGACCATTGTTAACTACAGTCACCCTATATAGTGAATATTATTATTATAGGAATAAAACTTTATTAAACCTTCTCACAAAACTTAATATTAGTGTTATTGATAAACCTTATTAACATTAATATGTGTATTAATGTTATTAATAGTAATAGTAATAATATTATTGTTAATATTATTAATACCATATTCAATCATAATAATAATAGTATATTCAACTTTATTATTAAGATTATTAATAGTAATAATATATTAACTTTATTATTATTATTCTTATTTTTATTATTAATTTTATTAGTAGTTAAATTTATTAATATTAAAATATTAACCTCGAGTGGAAACTCAACGGGTGATGGTTGTGTAAATGAAGTAATATGTGTGAAGACTTGTTTTCAAATCCCCCAATTCGCTTGTGTGTCTAGAAGGGGCATATGTATGCACCTAGATAGTATAGTTTACAGTGGTAGTGGTTGAATTCGACCTTGTATCACTCAAGTATGAGAGTGGTCTAGTTGTTAATTCCTCTAGTGAACCAAAAAAAGATAAAATATTATTATTATTATTATAAAAAATTCTAGATCTTGAGTATGACCAACCAAGGTTGATCTTCATTGACTAATATTCACGTGAGTTTACATTGGTCAACAATAGTTTATTATATTTACATATGGGAAAGTTAAATTGATTAAGGATGACAAGAATGAACAAGGTTCACTATTGTTTACTATGGTAAATATAGGGTTGACCAACTTAAGTCATGGTAAATTATTAATAATATATTTTTATCATATAAGAATACAACATAAACCTTACTACTACTATTATTATTATTATTATTATTATTATTTATGTGATTGATGGACACCAGAGATTTGGCTGACCACTACGTCCATGGAATATTTCCATTGGGCACATCCACCTAAAGGAATCACTTATTCATGGCTCAACCATGGAGCCTGGCCCTAAGAGTGTCGAAGGTATTGAAGCCATGACCTATTAATAGTAAAAGTGCTTTAACTACATGAACTCTACCAATTGAGCTAAACCTGGGAGAATTATTATTATAATTTTTATTATTGAAAAAACCTAATATTATTATTAGGGTTTGTGAATATATTTTTTCAACCCTATAGTATTATTATTATAGGGAAATCATGTTCAACTATCAATAATATATTCAATCATGATAATAATTTAGTAACATAGTTGTAATTATTATTATTATTAAACAAATTTATTAGTATTAATACTATATTGACTTAGCACATTTATGAGTGAACAAGGTTGACTATTGTTAAATATGGTAAGATTTGGCAAAGTTTGATCATGCTCAACTATTTAAAAATTGACTATAAATGATGAATTTGTTTAACTATATTTGACTAATGTTGTTAATTATGTTTGATTATTAATATTAATCAATAATATTAGTAGATTATTATATTTGACTGAAGTTGAAGAGTGTTCACTATCACACATAATCGAAAATATTCATCAATATTAGTAAATATGGTTGACTAATTTTGTAATGTCGCATTGCAATTTTTGATAAATTACAATGTAATGTAACATTGCAACAATGTTTTTTAGAGTTCAATGTTGGATAAATTTGCCTCCCATTCGAGTATCACAATAGGTTTTCACAATAGTTTATTTGTGACAATGTGATGCTAGTTTTTCTGTAATGTCACATCACATGTTCATGTCCTTTTATTTGCATTATAGTGAATGATAATAATAATAATGTTAAGGGGTTGTCCAAGTTTTATCATCATCAAATATTAATATTATATTCAATAATAATAATAATAATAATAATGTCAACCTTAATATTAATATTAATAATACTACTATTAGTCAAATTTATTAATATTGATATTGTTATTAATAAACATTTTTAAATGTTGATTATGACTGATGGAAGATGAACTTACTTAAGACTAAGATTGAATTTTTTTTACTTTGGTCAACCATGGATAACTATGATTGAATATGTTTGAGTTATGTTGATTGAGAGAAACTATGAGTGAAAAAATTTCACTGTTGTTAAATATGGTAAACATAGGATTGCCCAAGTTTGATCATGGTCAACTATTTAAACATTGACTATAAAATTGACTTTGTTTGACTATTGTGGTTAAATATATTTAGCTATTAATATTAATAAAAAAGAGTAATAGATGATTATGTTTGACCAAAGTTGAAGAGTGTTGATTTCCGAACATAGTAAAAAGTAGTCAAACATAGTCAATCACATTAGTAAATATGGTTGAGTAATTTTGTCATGTTTCATTGTGAAATTGAGTAAATTAAAATGTAATGTAACATTGAAACAATGTTTTTCACATTGTGACGATGTTTGTCATTGTGACATTGGATAAATTTTTGTATCATTCTGACATCACTACATGTTTGTCACAATCTGAGGTTTTCTTGTTTGTCACATTAGTTCATTTGTCACAGTGTGAAGTTGGATAGTTTGTCAAATTATTGCAATTTTCACAATGTGATGCTATATTTTTTTATCGCATTATCAAAACATTGATCTTCATAATAGTTTCATTAAAAAAAAAAAATTATACAACCAAATTACATTTTTTCTATAATGTCACATTACATGGTCATGTCATTTTATTTTCACAACCATATTGTGGTGTCACTCGTGTAATGTAACATTTCAATGGTGCATAATATTCATCAAAATCAAAGGTCTATTTTTTTTTTGGCAATGGTGATGTTGACTTGTTTGTCACTACGTCATGCTAGTGTTTTTCATCACATTGTCCAGACATTTGTTTTTATAGCAGTTTGACACCATTTTATTTTTGTCACAACTACATAGAGAAAATAGTTTTTAATGTTACATTTTGGTAATGTTTTTAGTTCATCTAAAAACATGTGTATTTTTGTTTCTTGACAAGGTGAGACATTGATTTGTTATCATCACATTATTTCATCATATAATATACTTTATATTTAATATCAATACTATTTAACATTTTATAATGATAAATAATGTTACATGTATGTAGGATACATGTTGAATTTTAATGTTAATATTTAATGCTAGTATGTATAAGGCATGATGAACTTTTTTAACATAACAAATAATGTTTAACAACTTTAGGATATATCTTTATTTTTAATCTTAATATTTAATGCTAATATGTATAAGGTATAATGAACATCTTTAACATAACAAATTATGTTTAACAACCTTATTATGGATGTTTCATATTATTTATCGTTTTACCGTCTTAACTATGTTAAAAAATTTCATATGGTTAATATTTATTTTGGTTTTAGAAAATCTCTTTATTCATTATCAAATAATACATTTAGAATTTCTTACCATTTTAGACTATTAAGAAAAAATTATTACCTTAAAAATAATAATAAATATTAATTGATTTATGAGAAAAATGCATGCGGATTTAAAAATATATATTTGACATTAAAAACCTTTTTATCAATAATTACAATATTATATTTAAAATTTTACATAATAATATAAATTTAAAATATATTATTATTTTTATTATTACTATTAAAAATAAAAATCTTATTATTAAATTTTAATTTTTATATTAATAAAAATATAATTAAATATTAATATTAATTATTACATATTAATATCCCGGATGCGGGTGGGCGTTTTGATTAATTGCGAGCAGCTGGTCAGGTGGGTTGGCGCGTGGCTCACCACCACCGCCACCCAACCTCGCGTGCTCCTGCTTTTAAATGCCACTGTCCAACTCTTAAATGAAGTTTTATGGGAGCTCTCTCCCCGATACCTGCTCATTCCTACTTCAGCTATGGCGAGCTCTGGCGAATTCCTGTGTGTTAATCCTCTCTGTGTATGTTTCACCCTTGTTGCCGCTGAGCGTAGCTCACGCACCAGCACAGGGTCTCGTTGCGTCTTAAACTGTTGCATTGACATACTGCCGGGCTTCCATTTCTCCAATTGCTCCTCCTGTAACCTTTCGCGCACGTCCTTTTCGTCTACAAGTCGCCCGCAAGTTTATCCCGCCCTTATTGTTCCCCTTGTCCATAAACCATGCCTCGCCTTCGCCCGAGAATGCGTTGTAGGCGTGGCGGTACCATTGGGCGTGCCATCAGCAGATCCTCTCCCTCCACCTCCGATTATTCGTCTTACTCTTCTGAATTAGGACCAGTCCGCCTTCCTGCACCACAAAGAGGTCGTGGAAGGGGTCGTAATCGTTTTAATCCCACTGGGCACTTTCGCTTGTCTTCCAGGGCGCATTCTCACCATGCTCGTTTTCATTTCCCATGCAGTATTAACAACACCTCTCTCCTTGCAACAGTTACCATTGACCTTCGGGCAGCCTCCTCTGAACAGGTTTCTTCGGGCCAGGTTCGCGCTACTACGGAGGCTTCTCTGGATCCCATAGCGGAGGCAGAGCACAGCAATCCTCAAGCGGACAACCAACAGAATGTTTCTTCTGGCAAGGTAGCCAACTTGGGCCTTCAGGCAAGTTCTTCTGCTCCAACTGATGGCGGTCCTGAGCGCCAGGATGACCCTCCTCCTGAAGATGAGGATCCTTACAAATTCGGCTGCCTCATTGTCAAGGAAGATCCTCCCTCCGCTCATTAACGTGTATCCAGGTTTGCGCTCCTGATTTTTGGTTTCCGTCAGTCTGAAGCTGTTCATCTACAGTATAATGCATCTGCTTAATTGTGCTACTGTTCTTATGGTTACTCTTTTGCTTTATGGACGGTCTCCCCTGCGTGAGAGTTATATTCTGATATATGTCCAAGTTCATGCTTTGGTCACAGGTTCTCGAACTGTAATTTTTGTTTTTTTTATGGTTCGAAATTGTAAAAATCTTGCCACTCTGGCTTACTCTATAGGGGTCATACTGTCAAGGTCTGTTCAATTTCCAGTCATAGATGTCAGTCATTTCTTAGGAACAGATAGTATCACTGCTCTTCAAAGCTCTCATGGTCTACCTCCTAAATGTTTTGATGGTCAATTATCAGATTGCAAAGTAAGACTGCCGCAGCAATGGGCTGGAACTCTCGAGGCTTCGGTCTCTATGTAACACTATTTTTGTATCAATATAGAAGTAGCCATATTCAGAAAAAATAAATTTATTACATATTAATAATATTATTAAACTCGTTGAAGAGTTTTATTTTTATGATAATTTATACTTATTAAAACATTTATTGCTTTATAATACTATGCTTAAAAACCCAACTATTGAATACTGTATACCTAAATACAACTATTGAATATATAAAAAAAGATTTTGAGGTGCATTATTGAAATTTGATCCAACTCTAATGTGATTGATTTTATGTTTTATGTCTATTTGCTACTACTTTTATTCATAATATTTACATATATCTATATTCCAATATATTTACAAAATTAAAAAAATATATATTTAAACATTTTCTAGAAAATATCTAACGCAAAGGCTAAATGCTTTATAGAGTGAATATTTTTAGAATTAATAAAACTGAATCCAGAACGAAACTATAAAAATTTTCCAATCGAATAATATCACATCAACATTATCAATAACGAGAAATAAATATTCTCATGGTCTTCAACTTTTCTGATATAAGGAATTAGAATAGTTTTTAATGTGATTTTTCCGAGTTGAATTTCTTAAAAAGATTTGAGGTAAAATTTTGATTTATGTTATTTAAATTGTTTTTTTACTGTATATAGATTCAGCACCCTAAAAATTTTTAAGACATTTAAATTGTGCAAGTTCCCATTAAATTTTTCTTTTCAATAAATTCTTCCCAAATTTTAAACAAATTAAACTTGAAAAATCTTTAAAAAAACATCTTAAAAAATCCCACTCGAGAACTCCTAAAAAAATATGTTGGCTTAATCGAGTTCTAAGATGTTGTCGATAGTCTCCATACACCATCCCATCTTTTTGCGGCGTAATATTTGTAGAGTGAAGTTCAAGCCACACCTATTCCATTGAAGTTCAAGCCACACCTATTCCATTGACTTCTTCTTCATAGAAGGATAAAAAGCAAGGTCTTTCGTTCTTGCTTTGATATTAATATTTTAACCAAAAAAACCGCTGCCAATTTCCACTATGTTGATACAAAAAAGTAGAGTGCACAAACTCTACAAAATGTAGCTACAGCTGCAAGATTATATAACCAAATAGGAAAGCCGAGAGATGAATATCCGCCTATAGCTAAGAGTATGTATTTATAGAAAATTTGAGTCGGTTACATCGATTAGATTATTGTTTTTTTTCAGGCGGTGTTGACCCTTCACATTTGAATATGGTAAAGCGGTGGGTGGTTTGAACCAATGTTGATTGTTTGACTCTGGATGATCCGGGGCTGTGAAATAGATGTAGGTGAGACATTGATGCAAAAGTGGAGTAATTATCTCGGACATTCTTTTCCTACTTTTAATTATTTTACTAAAAAGCACAATTTTTTTTTTATTACATCAAAATTTTGCTACATCATATATATTGTCATTTTCAAATAATTTTTTTCTCGAGGGTTTTATAAATATGTTTGCAAATTGATCTTTTCATATGTAGAATTTATACATGTTTTATTATTTTTACGAATTCTCAAATTAATTGGTACCTCGTATCAATATGTTTACTCTTTTTATGCAACAGGGAATTTGTTGTCATGGAAAATCTAAATCCGTTTTTTCTGTTCATTTCACAATTTAGTCAAAATTATTCTCACCCACACAACTTGACATGTCGTTGTTGTTGCTGCAACATACTCTGCTTCAATTGATGATAAAGTCCCAATGGATTGTTTCATTGATGCTTATGAAATTACACATATCCAGATGTGCTCTTCTAGTCTTCAATATTTCTTGGAAATTCACTATCTGTATATATTGTTAGTTTAAGATATGAATATGATGTATACAAGATATCATAATTTCTTGTTCCAGCAACATATCTTAAAATCATTTTTCGAAGCAGCCAACAAATTTCATATAAAAGGTTGGATCAACATTTGAACCTTGATCATTCGTACTTAGTTTTGTACCAATTGCAATTGGGGTTACCACTTGCTTACACTTTTATATACTAAACCTTTTCAATATATCATTTGCATACTTAGATTGACAAATGAAAATACCATCTTCATATTGAGTTACCTCAATACCAAGAAAATATTACATTAGGCCTAAATCAGTCACCTTAAATTTTATTTACTTTTGTCTTAAAATGATCTATTGAAATATCTCCAACACAAATCAAATCATCAACATATAGGCACACAATAAAAAAATCACCTTCTACATTTAACTTTGTATACAAAATTAGATAACAAATTTGAACCACTTCGATTCTTGATGAATTCATTGTTATTTATATATTCATCAATTTTACGATACCATAATTAGGGTTCTTCTTTCAATCGATATAATGCTTTCTTTAATTTGTAAAATTTATGTTTTTGACCATCAATTTCATATCCATGAGATAGTTTCACATAAAAATCTTCTTCCAAAAAGCCATTTAAAAATGTAGACATAACATCCATCTGATTCATTTTCCATTTATTTTGTGCAACAAAAGACAATACCATCTGTACTATGTTAAGTCTTGCTACAGTGGCGAAAATCTCATTATAATCAATACCAGGTTGCTGACTAAAACCATGAGCTACAGGTCTTTCTTTATGCATTTCAATTTCACCTTTAACATTCACTTTAGTTTTGTAAATCCATTTAACACATATAGTATTTTTACCTTTAAGAAAATATCCAAGTTACCAAGTATTATTTCTTTTTATAGTATCAATTTATTCATCCATGGATTTTATCCAAAAAATTTCTTTCACAACATCATCAAATGTACTTGATCATATGAGAGTAATGCAAACTTTGAAACTTGATCTATTTCATCATTTTTCTCATACAATCCCTTTAAAATTATAGTCTTTAGACTTTTAATTATATTCTTTAATGTAGCTATTATAGGATTAGATTCATTACTCACCCTTGATCTTGTTTTTTTGTTGCCCCCCATAACCTTATGGTTCACCATGTTCTTGATTTCTCGGTGTTTTGAACTGTCATCGACCAACTCTTGGTGATTGACTTGCTAAAGTGCTTGCAGCAGGTGTATATAGAATCAAATGTCCACCTTGTATTTCTTTCTTATCTTTATTATCCTCTCCCTAACATATTACAAATTCCTCTACAAGATATTAATCTATATTTCCATCCCAAGCTTCTTCTTCCTTAAATTCAATGTATCTACTTATAATATATTTCTTGGTAATGGGAATATAGAGTCTATATGCTTTAGACTCTTGATTATGCAATAAAGATACATTTCGGACTTATCTTATAGAACTTCTTGCTCATTTATTTAGGTACATGTAGTCTAAAAATTCTTAAATTAGATACATGAAAACTCTTTCCACTCTAGGATTATTTGGGAATCCGTTCCTTCATGCTATTAGTGAAACTTAGGTTAAGGATATGAGCAACACAAGCTACTGCTTCTCCCCAATATTTATTTGGTAGTTGATTTTCCTTCAACATACTTCAAGTCATATTCATAATAGTTCATTTTTTCCTTTCATTTATTCCATTTTGTTGTGGAGTATAATGTGCAATAAACTACATCTTGACTTCATGAGATTGAAAAAACTCAATGAAGTTTCCTAGCATGTATTCACCACCTCTATCCGATCTCAAAATTTTAATATGCCCTACAATTTCATTTTCAACTATAGTTTTAAATATGAATCCGATGTGTAAGAGATACCATAATTTCTTGTTCCAGAAACATATCTTAAAATCATTTTTCAAACCAGGAAATGGGTACTCTTTCAAGTCTCCATGAATCTAGAAATTAAAATCACAAAAAACATTATATCAAGATTTTTTGCACTCAAATAAATAATACTTCCAACAAATTTCTTAGAAAAGGTTGGATCAACATTTGGACCTTGATCATTCTTATTGACTTTCGTACCAATTGCAATTGGGGTTACAACTCGCTTACTATTTTATATCCTAAACCTTTTCAATATATCCTTTGCATACTTAGATTTACAAATGAAAATACCATCTTCATATTGAGTTATCTCAATACCAAGAAAATATTTCATTAGACCTAAATCAGTCACCTCAAATTTTATTTTCTTTCTTGTATTAAAATGATCTATTGAAACATATCTATTGAAAATCAAATCATCAACATATCGACACACAATAAAAAAAATACCTTCCTCATTTACCTTTGTATAAAATATTGGATCACTTCCACTCCTGATGAATCCATTGTTATTCATATATTCATCAATTTTAGTATACCATACTCGGGGCTCTTGTTTTAATCCATATAATTATTTCTTTAATTTGTAAACATTATCTTCTTGACCATCAATTTTATATCCACGAGGTTTTTGTTTTGACATAAGCCTCTTCTTCCAAAAAACAATTTAAAAATTCATAATTAACATCCATGTGATATATTTTCCATTTATTTTGTGCAAAAATAGATAATACCATTATTACTATGTCAAGTCTTTCTACAAGTGAAAAAAATTCATTATAATCAATACCAGGTTACTAACTAAACCCATGAGCTACAAGTCTTGATTTATGTGTTTCAATTTCACCTTTAGCATTCACTTTAGTTTTGTAAATACATTTGACAGCTATAGTATTTTTACCTTCAGGAAAATTTACAAGTTCCCAAGTATTATTTCTTTCTGTAGTATCAATTTCTTCATCCATGGTTTTTATCCAAAAAAATTCTTTCACAACTTCATCAAATTTACTTGATCATATACAAGTAATGAAAATTTTGAAACTTGATCTATATCATCATTTTTCTCATACAATTCCTTTAAAATTCTAGTCTTATGACTTTTAATTATATTTTTTAATGTAGATATTGTAGGGTTAGATTCATTACTCACCTTTGATCTTGTTTGTTGTTGTCTACCATAGTATGATGGTTCACCATGTTCTTCATTTCTCAGTGTTTTGAACTATAATGGACTAACTCTTGGTGATTGACTTGCTAAAGTTCTTGCAGCAGGTTTATATAGAAAAAATGCCCACCTTGTACTTCTTGCTCGTCTTTATTATCATTTCCACAAGATATTACAACTCCCTCTATAATATATTTATCTATATTTCCATCCCAAGATTCTTCTTCCTTGAATTCAACATCTCTACTGATAATATATTTGTTGGTGATGGGAATATAGAGTCTATATGCTTTAGACTCCTCATTGTATCCAATAAAGATACATTTCTCACTTATCTTATCTAACTTCTTTCTCATTTACTTAGCTACATGTGCATAATGAATGCATCTAAAAATTCTTAAATGAGATATATGACAACTCTTACCACTCCAGGCTTCTTTGAGAACTCGTTCCTTCATGTTATTAGTGAGGTTTATGTTATGGATATAAACAACAGAAGCTACTTCTTTTCCTTAATATGCATTTGGTAGATGATTTTCCTTCAACATACTTCAAGCCATATTCATAACAGTTGAATTTTTCCTTTAATCTGTTCCATTTTTTCAAGGAGTATGATATGCAAAAAAATTCCTCTTCATTCCATGAGATTGAAAAAACTCAATGAAATTTGTTAGCATGTATTCACCACCTATATCCGAGCTCAAAATTTTAATATGTACAATTTCCTTTCCAACCATAGCTTTAAATATTTTAAATATAGAAAATGCTTCATATTTCTATTTCAAAATATAAACCCATGCTTTTTTTTACTATAGTCATCAATAAAAGTAAAAAGTTAAACATTACCAACCAATGAAGGTGTTTGCATCACTCCACAGAAATCCATGTGAAAAATCTCCAATGAAGATTTTTCCCTATATGAAACTCCATAAACAATTTTTTGTCTACGATGTTTTGCAAGTATACAAATTTCACAAGAGCTTGTTGGTTGTTGAAAATAGGTAACCCTTTCACCACCTATTTCTTCTGCAACAAATATATACCACCAAAATATAAATCACCATATCTTAAATTCCATGACCACGATTCATCCAAATTCTTAGTTTTATTAGCATTCAAGGAGTGAGACAATTCATTTCTCATTATAAGTGGAAACATCATATTCTTAGTCATTTATACTCTTGCTATCAACTGATTTCTTAGATATTTATCAATGTTAGTAGACACAATATTCTTGAAGAAAATTATGTAACTTTTCTCTATCAATTCTCCAATGCTTAAAAAATTTAATTTTAATCTAGGTACATAATACACATCATCAGTTTTTCTTCTCGAACCATTTCTAGTATGAACAAAAATCACTCTTTTACCTTCAACGCATACTTTATTATAGTTACCCAACTTGACTTCATATTGAAAACTGGTATCTAGATTAGAAACGAGATCTTTGTTTCCATTCATGTGATTTTTTCACATGCTATCCAAAAAAAAAATATCATTCGAACATTATTGAGTTACGTTACAAGTAAAAAACACTATCTTCTGATTATCTTCAAATTCTTCTAAGATGTGTGCAAATTTCTTAGCAACATTTCCCTGCCTCTTCAAACACTTGCTAGAAAAATGGCCACATTGTTTACAATAATAACGTTGAACTTTAGACATATCATACCTTTGATTTCCTCAATGCCAAGTTATATTGTTACTCACCCTTAAATTAGAAGGACATTACTAAGATTTCTCATCATGATAATAATTATCTCATTGATGTATTTGATCACCTATGCTTACACCTCTTCTTCCTTTATTACTCGACCTTCCTCTTCCTCTTCATGTATTAAATTGCAGCAAATTTTTTGAAGGAATTATCCAATGTGCTCTCATCATATCTTGACATCCTTGATTCATGTGCACCCAACCAACCAACCAAATAATCAATGTGCATTTGACTTACATCTTTGAAATCTTCTATCTATACAACAACGACTTCAAATTTCTTTGAAAAACTTCAAAGGACTTTCTTGATCACTCTCTTGTTTCAGAGGCGTCCTCGATTGATGCAGGAGCATCCAGATCAGGGTAAACAAAAGGACAAGTGTTTGTCTTACTGTTACAGTTGATTGTTGATAGGTCATTGAACCTGGGTTTTATTTTATTTTTAGTTTAGGAATTTCATCATTAGGTCTAGATAGTTAATTAAGTTCTGTAGTTTTCACTTAAAAGTTTTCTTTTAGGTTTCATTTGAAATTTGTTCTTAAATTAAAGGAACTAGATTCAAGAATGTAACTAAATAAACCATTGACAATTTCAAACCGGAAAACTGTATCATACAGTGATATAAAAAGGAAGAAAATACATTCTGTAGGGGTTTATTCCATCATAGAAAGAGAGAGAATATAATAAAATGAAACCAAAGATTTTTGCAAAAGAATCCATCCGTGAATCATTGTCTACAATCAATACTGATATATATATTTTTCTTGTTTAACTGTTACTATTATTGTAAGTTGTAAACTGAGTTAATGTAAAAATGAAGTTAAGGCGAACATGAGTAAAGTACGCACAGGCATTGAAACGAATATAAAAATTGCACAAAATGAAGCACTTACGCATAGGAGAGTTTTCCAGAGAACGAAGATTTAAAGACATGCATGCTATCAACAAACATCACCAACAATTCGAGGTATCACAAACATTTTTCCAAGTTAATAGAATCAAATGAAATTTCATTGTTTATAAACAAATTTTAATCTCCGTAGACAAGTTACAAAGACTGTAATCATATACATTGATATCAAAAGGTGTGTGAAGCGGGTTGTGAAACACCAAGTGAACAACACTCTTAACTAAAAGTGAAATACCAACAAGTCACAGAACTGGAACAGAACTGAACGAAATTTGTTTACAACCCCTGGGTAAAATTACCCAGAAAAGGATTTTGGTAATAAATCAAGTTTAATAGAGTCTACAACAAATAAGAGCCATGGATGCCCAGATTTACTACAAATTCAATTAAAAGTTACTAAAGAACTACAAGAAGAATGACCCTACCCATTTTTGGGGGTTGACAACAGTGGAGATAAGGAATCAAAGCCAGATAAGTTTGCTACACCTGCAAAAGACAAACGTTCGAGTGCTAATATCTTGAAAGTGATTTTTCAACCAAGAATTGAACTCGTAGTAAAATGATAATGAAAGATTTTATTTAAAAAAGCCTACGAGAAAGAAGAAAACGTTGAATCGAGAGTAAGACTTGGCATTAATCAGTGAGGGCCTGCTCACAAGGAGAAATTACATTAGAAATTGGGAAAAGATGTAGAGAGTTTGAATCATGGATAGTTAACTTACCTTCGGAGATTGAATCGAGTTGGAACAAACTCCAGAAAGCCCCCAGAGATTTCAACCTGTGTGTGCAAACATTTAACAGTAAATTAACAAATTCATATTGGGAACGAAAGACAAATAGCACTAAAAGGAAATGTCAGCGAAAGGGTAAGAATAAAGAGAAATAACCAGAAACTGCAAGTGTTGTTGAAGTCCTGTTGAAAACGCATAAAGGGTTTGGAAAGCCATTGCCACAAAAAGATGTGTGAAAGGAACTAAACAGAGTTTACATAGCTATGGATATAATCACAAAGAATAAAACCCTCATAGCCTTTGAACTAGTGAAATAAACCCTCATAGTTTTCGAACTAGGGAAAGAAACCCTCACAGTCTTCAACAAGTGAAAAATGAACGCTAGCTGATAGAGCAGGGTTTTATACAGCACGGGAGAACAGAATTTGAGAAGTCTAACAAGTGTCAGTTCAAGCTAGACACGAGGACAAGTAACAATTAATCGAAAAATGATTGTTAATAAAAACAGATTTGTTACCATATCATACGGGCTCACAAACATCGAAACAATAACTTCATGTTTATCCAAATTGTAATGCTATTATATGTTAAATTCAGCCATATAATATAAGTTCGAGACTTATAATAAAGCTTTTATTAAATAGTTAAGCACAGATTTTGTGTTAAGGGTTGGGCCCCATCAATTTTTGGTATCAGAGCAAGGCTGTTTGATTAGAAGAAATGGAGGTTGGTCGATGAGGTTGAGGAAGAGCTATTTGAAGAGTAGAATATGAAGGATTTTGGGAAGAGATTCAAATTTTTAATGCCCGTTTGGCAGCAGTAGAGGCAGGAAGGAGAAGATATCCTAAGGGAGGAGATGACAGTGATGAAGAAGCTACAGAGACGACAGATGGATCAGATGGAGAAGGACCTGAACTCAGAATGTTGAGGTCAGTTTTGTTATCAACTAGTAAGCCGAAGAATGAGATTCCTACTTATGATGGAAATTTATCAGCAGAGGTGTTGTTGGATTGGCTCAGGGAGTTGAATAAATATTTTTACTATGAGGAGATCAACAAAGATAAGAAAGTGAAATTCGCTACCACCAAGTTGAAAGGACATGCATCTTTATGGTGGGATAGTGTCGAGGCAGAGAGGAAAAGGTTGAATACGCAACCTATAAAGAAGTGGTCCAGGATGGAGGCTAAACTGAAGGGTAAATTCTTACCCAAAGATTACCAAGTTGTGATGTACAGGCAGGTAAAAAATCTGAAACAAAAGGGGTTAACTATAAAAGAATATATTGAAGAACTCTATAGAGTAAATTTGAGAGTTGGTTATATAGAAGACACCCCTGAAAAGACAGAAAGGATTGTGAATGGATTGAGGTGGGAAATACTAGATGAAATAAGTATTCTTTCACCTAGAACTATAGATGAGGCATATTAGAGTGCCTTAAAAGTAGAGGAGAAAATAAACAGAAAACAAAATGCTAGAAGAGGAGGAGGATCTGGCAGAGGGAAAGGACGGGCCTATGGCAGAGGTAGAGCTACAAATCCTAGTGATGAAGGCAACAGTTCAAAGACTCCAAGAACAACAAAAAGAGACAATAACAGTAGAGGGGGAAGGGCATACTAGCGTGGAAGAGGTAATGGCAGAGGCAGAGGAGCTGCTATCCAGTGTAATAGGTGCCATAGGTTGGGGCACAAGTCTTATGATTGTCCTAAGGGTGAACCAGCAGGAGGTAGAGGAACATATGTTTCCCAGATGGAGGAAGAAGAAGCACCACCCCAAGAGGTAGAAAATGTACCAGAAACAAGGGAGGCCTTGGTGCTGAATAAAGTGTTGTTGAAACCAGCAAAAGAGGGAGTTGAACTGGATCAAAAAAAAGAATTATTCTAGACAGTTTTAAAATCACATGGTAAATGCTGCAAATTGATAATTGACAGCGGGAGTACAGATAATTTAGTAGCCACAGAAATGGTGGAGAAATTGGGGTTGAAGAGGCTGAAACACCCCACTCCTTACAAGGTGTCGTGGTTACAGAAATGACATCAACTATTAGTTGTTGAGCAGTGTGAAGTTGAGTTCCATATTGGAAGGTATAAGGATAAAGTTATTTGCAATCTTATGCCTAGGGAAGTGTGTTATATACTGTTAGGGAGACCATGGAAGTATGACAGGAAAGTGGTACATGATGGGAATACAAACCGTTACAAGTTTTTTAAGGATGGGATTAAGCATATGCTTGTACCCATCAAGTAAGAAGAGACAACAGAAACCAGTGGAGTCAAAGCATTGTTGGTGGGAGGAAAATAATTTTTAAAGCAGATTGAGGATAATGAAATCAAATTTGTTGTTGTAAGGAGGCCAAAAACAATGATATTGCATACAAAAATTACAGATCTACCTGAAGAAATCCAAGATATGTTGCAAGATTTTGGTGACACTATAGTGGATGATTTACCAGATGAGTTTCCTCCTAAGAGAAGTATTAGTCATCATACTGATTTTATAACAGGAGCTAGTTTAACAAACAAGAAAGCATACCAAGTGAGTGCTAAGGACAATGAAGAAATTAGGAAGTAGGTACAGGAACTGTTAGATAAAGGGTTGATAAGGGAACATTTGAGCCCCTGTGTAGTTCCAATAGTTTTACATCCTAAGAAAGGTGGAGAATGGCGGATGTGTACAGATTCAAGAGCTATTAATAAAATCACTATTAGATACAGATTTCCATTACCATGAATGGATGAAATGATGGACTGCTTGAGTGGAGTAGCATACTTCTCAAAGATCGATCTGAAGACTGGTTACCAATAGATTCGAATTCGAGAAGGGGATGAATGGAAAGCAACTTTCAAGACAAATGAAGTGCTGTATGAGTGGCTAGTAATGCCATTCGGTTTGAGAAATTCCCCTAGTACGTTTATGCGCCTAATGAACGAAGTGCTAAAAGAGTTCATTGGGAAATTTGTGATTGTTTATCTTGATGATATTTTAATTTTCAGCAAAACTAAGGAAGAACACTTTCGACATGTTCGAAGTGTGTTGGAGAAATTGCAGCAGAACAAGCTACTGATAAATCTAAAAAAGTGTACCTTTTTTCAGAAAGAATTGGCTTATTTGGGTTTTTTTATTGCAAAGAATGCGCTGAATATGGACCTAGAAAAAGTTGCAACTATTATTAGCTAGCCATCCCCAAAGAATTTGTTTGAGGTTCAAATTTTTCATGGGTTGGCAAGTTTTTACCGGAAATTTATCAGAGATTTTAGTGGAATTTATGCAACTATGTTGGATACAATAAAAAATGAAAATCAGCCTTTCTATTGGACAGAATCAGCAGAGAGAAGTTTTTAGAGTTTGAAGAAGAAGATCACTGAAAGACCGATTTTCAGGTTTCATGATTTTAACAAACTTTTCCAAGTTCGTTGTGATGCTAGTGGTACAGCCATTGGGGCAGTACTTAGCTAGGAGGACAGGCTGGTCACTTATTTCCGTGAGAAGTTTAATGAAAGTAGGAAAAAGTACTTATCCTATGATAAAGATTTTTATGCTTTCGTCCAAGCACTGAATCATTGGAGACACTATTTATTAAGTTACGAATATGTTTTATTTTCTGATAATTTTGCATTACAGTATATTATGCAGTAGCACAAACTAAACCATAAACATGTAGAATGGGTTGAGTATTTGCATAGTTTCAAATTTGTGTTGAAACACATTAGTGGATAGGCTAACAAAGTGGCAGATGCATTGAGCAGAAGAGATTTTCTCTTACATGAAATTACGATACAAGTGCTGGGTTTTGAGCATTTGAAGGACATGTATCAGACAAATGCTAATTTTAAAGAGGCTTATGAAGCCTGTCAAAACTGTTTGTTGAGGAACAATAGTCCATGACTGGACTATAATTTGTAGGAAGGGTTTTTATTCAGAGGAGGATAGTTGTGCATTCCTGACTGTTCGATGAGGGAGAACGTTATTTGGGAGAAGCACAGTGGAGGTCTAGCCACACATTTCGGCATAGACAAGACTTTATCATAGCTCGAAAATTTTTATTACTAGCCAAGGATGCCACAAGACGTGCAGCGATATGTGGCTAGATGTAAAATGTGCCAATTAGCGAAGGGACAGCCAAAATAGAAGACTTTATACGCCACTACCTATTCCAAGTAGACCATGGGACTCAGTCAACTTGGACTTTGTCTTTGGTCTGCCTAGGACACAGTGAGGTTTTGACTTAGTGATGGTGGTAGGAGATAGGTTTTCTAAAATTGCACATTTCATTCCTTTCTGAAAAACCAGTGATGCCACTCACGTAGCACACTTGATTTTCACGGAGATCATTAGATTGCATGGCCTACCGAGGTCCATTATTTCTAACAGGGATGTAAAATTCACAGGACATTTTTGGCATACCCCGTGGAAGAATTTGGACACTCAATTAAATTTCAGCTCCACATATCACCCATAGATTGATGGGTAAACGGAGGTGGTGAACAGGAGCTTGCGAAACCTGCTATGAAGTTTGATTGGAGAAAATTCACAGATGTGGGATCATGTACTTGCTCAAGCATCATTTTCTTATAATGATTCACCAAATCGTAGCACAAGATACATTCCTTTTCAGGTTTTGTATGGCATGCATCCTTGCGAAGTGTATGATCTGCGAGATTTGGGAAAGTTGGAAAGGACGAGTGTTGACGGGGAAGATTTAGCCTAAGAAATGAGCGATTTACATGAGCAGGTTAAGTCAAAATTGCAAGACAACAGTAAAAAATACAAGCAGCAAGTAGATTTGAAGAGGCGGGAAGTTCAGTTTAATATAGGGGACAAATTTCTTACACATTTATTCAAATAATGCTTTCCTAAGGGCGAATATAACAAGCTGAAGTTTAAGAAGATTGGCCCCTATAAAATTCTTCGAAAATTTTCCGCCAATGCCTATGAATTACAACTATCACGAGGGATAGGCATATCGCCCATTTTTAATGTGGCAGATCTATTTCCATATATTGTTAGTCCTGAAGACGACAGGGCAACATGGCCAGAACGGGACACTGAGTTTGAAAGTGGTTCTTGGATGAGGCAAATGCCTACAACTCAGCCCCTTGAGATCAAGAGCATTCTCAACACCCAAGTAGCCAAGCGCACTCGCAGAAAGGAGTACTTGTGGTACCTTGTCAAGTGGAAGAACCGTCCCATTGAGGTCAGTTCGTGGCCTGAAACAGCGCAAATACAATGAGCAGGCTATTCTATTGAGGATCTCATGGAACGAAGCCATGAATTTTTTCTACCCTCTAGCTCAGGGTAAACAAAAGGATAGGTGTTTGTCTTACTGTTACAATTGATTGTTGATAGCTCATTGAACCTGGGTTTTATTTTATTTTTATTTTAGGAATTTCATCATTAGGGCCAAATAGTTAATTAATTTTTGTAGTTTTCACTTAAAAGTTTTCTTTTAGTTTTCATTTGAAATTCATTCTTAAATTAAATAAAATGTTGACAATTTTAAACCAGAAAATTGTTTCCTACAGTGATACAAAAAGGAAGAAAATACATTTTGTAGGGGTTTATTCCATCATAGAAAGAGAGAGAAGATAATAAAGCGAAACTAGCAATTTTTGCAAAAGAATCCATCTGTGAATCATTGTCTACAATCAATATTGATATATATATATTTTTCCTATTGAACTGTTACTATTATTGTATGTTGTAAACTGAGTTAATGTAAAACTGAAGTGAAGGTGAATAGGAGTAAAGTATGCACAAGCGTTGAAACGAATATAACAATTGCACAAACTGAAGCACTTACGCACATGAGAGTTTTCCAGAGAATGAAGATTTAAAGACATTCATGCTATCAAAAAACATCATCAACAATTCCAGGTATCACAAACATTTTTCCGAGTTAACAGAATCAAACAAAATTTCATTGTTTATAAACAAATGTCAATCTCTATAGACAAGTTCCAAAAGACTGTAATCATATACATTGAGATCAGAAGGTGTGTGAAGTGGATTGTGAAACCCTGAGCGAACAATGCTCTTAACTAAAAGTAAAATACCAACAAGTCACAAAACTAGAATAGAACTGAACGAAATTTGTTTACAAACCTTGGGTAAAATTGCCCAGAAAAGGATTTTGGTTATAAATCAAGCGTAACAGAGTCCACAGAAAAGAAGAGGCATGGACACCCAAATTTACTACAATTTTGATTACAAGTTACTAAAGAACTAAAAGAAGAACAACCCTACCCATTTTTGGGGGTTGACAATAGTGGAGATAAGGAATCAAAGCTAGATAAGTCTGCTACACCTGCAAAAGGCAAACATTCGAGAGTTAATATCCTAGAAGTTATTTTTCAACCAAGAATTGAACTCCGAGTAAAACGAAAATGAAAGGGTTTACTTAAATAAACCTACCAGAAAGCAGAAAATGTTGAATTGAGAGTAAGACTTGGTCGTAATCAGCGAGGGCCTACTCACAAGGAGCAATTACATTAGAAATTGGGAAAAGATGCAGAGAGTTTGAATCATGGATAGTTAACTTACCTTCGGAGATTGAATCGAGCTGGAACAAACGCCGGAAAGCCCCTGAAGATTTCGACTTGTGTGTGCAAAAATTTAACAGTGAATTAAAAAATTCATATTGGGAACGAAAGACAAATAATGTTGAAAGGAAATGTCAGTGAAAGGGTAAGAATAAAGAGAAATAACCAGAAACCGCAAGTGTTGTTGAAGTCCTATTGAAAACGCATAAGGGGTTTGGAAATCCATTGCCACAGAAAACTATGTGAAATGAACTAAACAGAGTTGCCATAGCTACGGAGATAATCACAAAAAAGAAAACCCTCATAGCCTTTGAACTAGTGAAAGGAACCCTCGCAGTTTTCGAAGGAAGGAAAGAAACCCTCACAGTATTCAACAAGCGAAAAATGAATGCCAGCTGATACAGTAGGGTTTGATACAGCGCGAGAGAACAAACTTCGAGAATTCTAATAGGTGTCAATTCAAGCCGGACACGAGGACGAGTAACAATTAATTGACGAGTGATTGTTAATCAAAACAGATCTGTTACCATTTCATACGGGCTCACAAACATCGAAACAATAACTTCATGTTTATCCAAATTGTAATGCTATTATATGTTAAAGTCAGCCATATAATATAAGTTCGAGACTTATAATAAAGCTTTTATTAAATAGTTAAGCGTAGAGTTTGTGTTAAGGGCTGGGCCCCATCATCGATACTGTGTCAATGTATTAACAATACTCATGACTTGAGTCATAAAAGAATCCACAGTTTCATTGTCTTTCATTTTCATATTCTCAAAAACACTTCTCAAATTCTATAACTTGACATTCTACACTTTCGATACACCCATGCCATCTTCGAAGATTCTGCACTTGAGACATTTGAAAATACCACATCATATAAGCCTTGTTGAATAAGGCCACGATCTTTATTGTCCTTACTTTTGTTTTCTCTCAACAACATTCATTTGACATTTGTAAGAGTCACCTCTACTTCCTGATCAATAGGCTATTGATAACCATCATTAACAAATGGCCAAATATCATGACAACACAGTGATATTCTTGTTTAAATAGACCACAAATTATAGTTTTTCTCATTTGCGTAATATTGATATTTGTCTCCATCTCTCACAAATAATTGAAATCTTCAGATAAAATTTTAAAAGCACTTTTACACTGTATTACTTTCAGTTGCTTTAAAGAAAAA
The DNA here is from genome assembly GCA_034641835.2 of Pinus albicaulis. Lineage (NCBI taxonomy): Eukaryota > Viridiplantae > Streptophyta > Pinopsida > Pinales > Pinaceae > Pinus > Pinus albicaulis. The sequence continues at coordinate 897,472,194 of CM076576.1, read as the reverse complement.
ATACACAAAATTATGAAGATGCAAAATGGATTCCAAATACCCTTGAAATGATTGTTGACAATGAATAAATTTTAGAATAGTGGCAATGGAATTATAATTATTTTATCTGTTGAAAAATAGTATATTCCTTCTTTTTCATGCAATGGACTCCTTAACTTCGACACAGAAAAAAATGCAACAATATTTTTTTAATGCAAAATCACATAGCCCTCCTTTAAATGGAAATGTTGAAAGTTAAAAAATACCAATAACATACAATACTAAAGTACGCACACAATTTCAGTGCAGCAATTTGCAGTGTTAAAAAGCTCCAACTCCAAAACTTTCACATTTGAATACAAATATGGTTTCAGTGCAACGATTTGCAACATTAAACAACTCTGACCTCACCACTTTCATAGTCCAATATAAATATTGTTTCAGTGCAACATTAAATAACTCCAACTTCACATATTTCACACTCCAATACAGATTTGAAGATGGGAAGTCGATGAGTCGCATACATAGCCTTCACTTAATCTTAATTGGCAACCCACTACAGCTCCTCCCTACTCCGAAAAAATTCCTTAACAACACCAATTATTTTGGTAACAAGCGCTCTACATAATAGTTCTATTTAAGCCTTACACAACAATGGATACTTGAATTATCTCAACCTCACTGTCAGATTCCATCAAACTGCAAATTGGCCCGGATAAAAGTTGATTAGAAAAAACATAGCACACAAACTCTACAAAACCCATCAACAGTTGCAAGATTATACAAGAAAACGTGAAAGCCCATAGATGATATATTCCTCTGGTTCATCATATGCATTTATACAAAATTTTAGTCGGTTAGAATGATTAAATTATAATTTTTTTTGAGGCGATGTTGCGCCTTCACATCTAAATATGGTAAGGTGGTGGGTGATTGGAGGCAATGTTGACTGTTCGAGTTAAATGAGCCAAGACAATGAAATGGATGGAGGTGTGACAACGATATATGGTGGAATAAATATATTCAAATCTGATTAAAGGCCAGTATTTTCGTGCCTTTATCCGATATTAACATATTAACCCTCATAATTATGCTGCCATTTTCAATAGGCTTACGTGATGAAGGGGAAGTATTTTATTTTCTTTCTCTTTCAATTCTGACATCAAACCTTCCACTATTGATGGATTTTTGTTCAGCTAAAACAAGGTTAACTATTATTGTTTGAGGCTTGAGAAGGTTAACTAGAAAATGGCCTCAGAACCAGTTTCTAGTGAGCCACATAGGTAGCTCAGAAATATTATGTGCGTATGCAGTAGTGAGATCCTCGAGGAAGACAATCACAGTCATTTAGATTGAATTTATATCGATGGTAGATTTTGGTAATATTAGGGGATTTGATGGTAAAGAGAGAGTTAATGGTTGGATTTCCATTATGGCATATTCCTAAAATGGAATTCACATAAACAGGCATATTCTGTTTCTTACTATTTTCATCATCATTACTAACTCACTTATACATCATTACTAATTCACTTATACATCGAACTAGTTAACCTAATTGATCATGGTACATTAACATTATCTTGCATTGACCTATTTATATTGAGTCTGCACATCAAAATTCATGACATTGAACCTGCACATTGAATAAAAAATTAGATCTCAAAAATTGGATCACCATATTCAAATAGAAATATAAACTATAGTTACCAAATTTGGTGGAATCTTAGGGAAAAATTAAAAATTTTGAAGTTTGGTTCAGTTGGATTAGGTAAATAATATGCTAAAATTCAATTCTATACCAACGATCACTGAATAAAATTGTTAACTTCTTTTGCAATTTGTAATTTTCACGGCTAGTTAACGTCCATCACGACCAAATCGAGATCCAAATATTGGTATAGTTAGTGTTCACGATCGTGGTGCTAGAATAAGGTTCAATGGGAGATTTTCTGGTTTTGTTCGGTTGGATTCGTTCAATAATAAGCTAAAATTCAATTCTATTTGAACGATCATTGAATAAACGTGTTAACTTCTTTCGCAATTTATAATTTTCACGGCTAGTTAACCTCCATCACGACCAAATCGAGATCCAAATTATGGTCTAGTTAGTGAGCGATACTAGAATAAGGGTCATTGGGACATTTTCCGTTCTTAGAATGTTTATGATCCTTCATCATGACCAGCCATCGATTCATCTAGTATCTGGTGATTTGAAAACGGAGTTGTTTTTGATCGATTTTTTGAAATTTCAGGTGTCGGAATCTGGTGAAAAATTTTGAGGTAAAATCTTGGTTTTTGTTATTCAAACCGGTTTTTGATTTTATATATAGATTCAGCACCCTCAAAAATCTCTAGGGCACTTTCATTGTGCAAAGTTAGCAATCAAACTTCTCTTTTCAATAAATTCCTGCAGAAATTTAGAGAAATTACATCGTAAAAAGTGACCCTAAAAGCATTCAAAAAGTAGCACTAAAAAATACTCGATTTGAAAACTATGAGTGCTGATGATCTATGGAATTTCCTCTCTCACCTATGTTTAATTCATTAGAGGAAATGGAAAATGTGATAAAAATGAAAGTGATTCATCCCATATCTAGAGATTTGGAAACTACGAATCATGATGATCCACTAAACATGTGTTTAATTGATTAGAAAAAATCGTAAATATGATAATAACGAACCTTCATTGTGGCTTTTTATCATTCCTTTTAGGTAGGAATTTATGAATATTCAATGGTCAAAACATAATTTCATTGCTAACCAACGTATGGAGTGAGAGAATATTGAATAAATATTGGGGGTAATGTATGGAATCAGATAAAATTGAAGAAAGGTAGGGAAAAGAAGTTCAGAAAAAAGGTTATCCTCAAAGATATGTGAAATAAAGAAGGGATAAGAGTATTTTTCTTTTTTTTCTAAAACAGAAAAATGAAATAAATATTAATTAAAGCAATTTATCTATTTAAATTTTCACTTCAAAATGAAATATTTACAAATTTATCTATGAATATTATTTTATAAATTAGCATAGCAATATTGTTTTTCTATTTTCATAAATAACACATGTAATTACTTATGCTCAATAGTCATTATGCAAGTTTCTTCCTTTCAGCATGCTCCTTTCCATGTTCATAATTGTCAGATGAGGAGTAACTCCACGAATTTGAATGTATTTTGATTAAGGGAAATTATGAATATAAACAAGAAGAGGGAGACTATTGGGTTTCATCTCCCAGTGTCTCTTCATCTTAGAACTTCCTTTTATTTTTACTATTTGCAATATTTACATTAGTTTACCTAATCCCAAAGATTAGGTGGAAACATTCCCACCCTTAATATGAACGATGTTGGTGAGTCCGAGCATCACTCTAAATCTTTCAAACTTTTCCCTTCCAATCGCTTTGGCGAACATGTCTGCAATCTTCTCAATTATGGAACATTGTCATAGGAGGATTCTTTTTTCCTCACATTGATATCGAATCAGTTGGTATTTTGTATGAGTGTTCTTAGTCTGATCATGAAACTTTGGGTTCTTGGAAAATTTTATTGTAGAAGTGTTTTCAATCAAAACAAGAGTTGAATGCACTTGTTTCTCCCACAAATCTTCTAGAATTTTCTCGAGCCACAAAATTTATGTCGTTGCTTTAGCTGTTGCCACATATTCTGCCTCAATTGTGGAATATATTGGAACTATTTTTTTGTGTGATCTCCAAGAGACAACTACTGAACGAAGAATAATAACATAACCTAAAGTGGATACCCTAGTTTCTTTATCTCCTTTGAAATATGAATCAAAATATACAATCAAGATGAAGTCACCCACCTTTGTATACTTGATTCCAAAGTCTTTAGTTAACTTCAAGTACTTTTGAACTCTTTTTGCAACAGACCAATGACCCTCACAAGGATTTTGCATAGACATGGAGAGGATTCCAACCAAAAATGAAATGTCTAGTCTAGTAGTAGTCACGAAGTTGAGACTTCCTACAGGTTAGTTGTATTGCAACACCCTCTTCCCACATCTACCCAAGTAACTGACCAACTAAGGTAAACATGCGCCGAGACGCTAATAATATGAGATTCAACCTCGTAGATGACTTTGAGGAAGTGGAACCATTGGAAACCTCATAGCCATACATTACACTGCATCAAAAACACCTCAAGGAGGTAACCCAACCTCCTAGAAACCTAAACCAAGAAGGTGGAAATTTTTTTGACCCATTTAGGCCTTAGCCACATACAAGTAAGGGAAAGGGAGTGGCCATAAACTTATAGCTATGGAATCCCTTGGAAAGGTTGCGGAAAGGGCCCTAAAAGGTCAATTTTTTGCTTGCAACTCTAATATTTGTGCCATATTTTCAGCCTTGAGCCCAGGTTACTACCTAGAACCTCTTGTAGCTTTAGGAGAGTATAGATAACATTAAAAAAAATTTATGGAGGCAATCACATCATCAGGAAGTCATCTGACTCCAGCTAACCATGATAGACATTTCGTAAATCATGTCACAAACATTGCATCTATAGGTATAAACATCGAATTTAAACATGGGGGTCTATTAATAATCCAATAATAGCTAAGCATGGAAAATTTTAGCGGCTAATATTCGCAGATGGGCTAATTTTCCATGGTTTTTCCAAAAAAAAGATTCGCCAATTTCCATTTTTTTATAAAAGTGATTCTCCCAAATTTTAAAATATAAAATTATTTTATCTTAAAAATCGCCAACATTATATAGAAAATATATATAATATCATTATAAATTTGAATAATTTTACAAATACATCAATAAATATTTTACATTTTTCATATTAGGGACTAGTGAGATTCGCCAATTTTTTAAACTTCAAAATAATTTTCCATCCTTAAAATTTTCCCTGTAGCTAAGAATAATTTGTGCCCTAAATCATAAGCTACAATACATTCTATTTGACCATAGATACATTGGGTATTAATTCTTAGGTAAAAACATAGATAGATCCATACATCATCACCGATCGAATAGATGCTTATAATAGGCATAATAACAACAAATTACAATGGATACAAGAGAAAAAAAATCCCCACATGAAACACATTTTCATGCCGAATACGAGAGGAATGATTTGTTCATTACTAAATGTAAAACCCAACTGGATACGGTACTTCTGATTTCCACCCAATCATAGATTAGCTGAGCCAAGTCTCACTTTAGCCAATCACCCACGTGTCATATTCCAAGCATGAATGTGCAACTTTATCAAACACATCAATCAAGAACAACCCAAGGCTATAGATATTGAACCATCTCAACCCCAAAACTAGTGATTCCACCTCACGGTTAAACATCAGTAACCATCATGGATTGGTCTCCACCAAAGTTGCTCCAGGGCTCTAGAGTGTTTGCTCCAACCAAGGCTCCATGACTAGAAACTTAACCCCAGTTGTTCCCTAGCTCTATATTGTTTGTCCAACCAAGGACGAAGGACTAGTAAGTCAACCCACCTAGTGCTTGAGAGAATTTTTCCAACCAATGCTCCAGGACTAGTAACTCAACCCAAGGGCCGTTCGTAGAGCTCTAGAGAATTTGTCCAACCAAGGCTCCAAGAACTAATAACTCAACCCAATAGCTAAAGGAATCATGAGAACCAACCAAAAAATAATCAATGCAAATAAACCCACAATACCATGGTTGTCCAAGAAATAGAAAGGCTAAGAAAAGCCACATGCATACCCATGCATGCCAAAATTAGTGAGGAAAACATACATGCAACTCGGTACCTGTAGTCAAATCATGTTGTAGTTATTGATTCCAATGCCCACCTATTATTTCCTACTCTTCCTTTGCCTTCTTGCTCTAAATCACCAGGTAAACACATTGTCCAAGAGTGATCCATGAAAACTCAAGGTATCCAAGAGTATGGGAGAGAGAGAGAATAATGAGAGAGCTCCAAAAATATACTGACAAAAGGTACCAACTGATACTCAACAACCTTTTTATAGAAGAGGCCTCTACTTTCCTCATTTTCAATTATTTTCCTTCATTTTTCCCATCACATACAATCTATGACCCTTCATCTGCCTTTTCTCCTAATCTCCATTATTTTCATAAATAAATGTGCCAAAAATGTGTTTTTCCTCTTTAATGCCTTAGCCATAGCCTTTTCTAATTTCCTTAGCCATAATAATCAATGTGAACACTCGAAATAGATTTTTTTCCAAAAAATTAGCTTGGAATATGTGTCCCATAAACTATGGTTATTATTTTAACTTTATTACATGTATTTTTCACCAGTGTTGTTATAGAACCCTCCCCCTTGGGGGACACTGTCCCCGATGTTCAATCACACATATATATCAACAACACCACTCAAAATAAAACATACTGCCCATGTAGCTTTATAACATAGCTCGATGTTGTAATTACAATGATCACCTTACTGAAAACAAAACCAACATGACATCATAAAAATATGACAACTATAATGATATGAAACCATACCGATTATTCGAGATTTATAACATAGGCCATGGTGGTATTTAACTCCATATACATATGTACATACATCCAACCATCACATCCAAACATGTACCAAAACATCACCAAAACATATTCTAAACAAAATCAAAATCACACCTAAAAAAGGAAGGATACATGGTCCACATATGGTCTTCCATCTCCCATGTAGCTTCATCAGTCCCAAAGTTCTTCCATTTCACTTTAAGTTGTTCTATTGCTCGATTCTAGAGCATGAATGTACTTATCTAAAAAAATGCACTGTGGTTCCGGCTGGAACTCTCCTTATTTCTCCACCTACAATACAGACGAGCCAATAACATGATCATAATATTTAACATATTTCTTAAGAAACGATATAGGAAAAGCATCATGTAATTTCACCGTGGAGAGCATTGTAATTCGATAGGCCACTGGTATAATCCTTTCAACATTCCTTAAAGGTTCACAAAATGTAGGTGTCAGCTTTTCCCATGATCAAATCGACGAGTAGCTCTTCTTGGGATTGATACACAAGTACACCTGATCCCAAACCTGAAACTCCTTCAATGATTTGTTCTTTTTAGTATAATTCTTCATCCTATCATGTTCTCCTTTCATGTTATGCTTGATCTCCTTCATTTCATGTTCCATTTTTAGCAGCATATATGTTCCAATCATTACCATCTTAACGAGATCAATCCAAATGAAAGGAGTGTTGCAACTCTGCCTATACAATGCCTCAAATGGAGTCATCCTCAATGAATCCTGATACCCATTTTTGTGGGAAAACTCTACCAATGGAAGATACTCTTCCCACTTGCATTTTGGATGCATCGCATACATCCTCAACATATCCTCCAATATCCCATCGACCCTCTCAGTATTTCCATCTGTCTTCAGATGATACACTCTACTCAAGGCCAACTCGATGCCCAAACCTACAAAAAAATCCTTCCAAAAATTCAAAGTGAACTTTGCATCACTGTCAGACACAATACTATTTTAAACACCATGTAACATGACTATGTCCCTCATAAACACCTATGCTAGATCACCAATTGATTATGTAGTATTCATCCGTATCAAATGTGTAGCGTTGGTCAGCCTGTGCACTACAACCATGATGGAGTCATTTTGTATAATTGTCCTCAGAAAACCTGTGATGAATTCCATGTAAATATCCTCTCATTTCCACTCTGGAATCTCAATTGGCTGTATCAGTCCACCTGGATGTTTACAATCTGCCTTAACCATCTAACAATCAAAACATTTCCTCCAAACTTTTCCACATCCTTCTTTAGATTTTGAAAGTAATAAAATATTTTCGTTGTAGTCAAAGTCTTTTGGTATCCTAGGTGACCTAGATATGATTTTACATGAAACTCCCTCAATATCACCTTCTTTATCTCACCTTTTTTCTGATACATATATATTATGTCTAAATTTAACCAATCCATCCATTGTGAGATGCTAATACAAATCATGTACACCTGCACTTGTATGGATACCTTTACTATTACAACAACCACGCGCACCTGCACCTATACTGCCACCTATACTTGCACATGTACTACCACCTATACCTATAACTATACCAACACCTATACTTGTACCTATAACAAGACATGTACAAATACCTGTGCCAACACCTATAACTATACTTTGTTGCACCTTGTGCATAATATCCATATACCTGTGATCCAGCTGAATTTTTTGCAATATCCTATCCTGTAATTTTATCCCATAAGAGCTCATAGATTCTATGAGATTTACATGTACCTTCCTTCTAAGAGCATCTGCGACCCTAGTTTCCTTTCCCTTGATGAACCTTATCTCGAAGTCAAAATTGTTGATTGTTCCCAACCATATAGCCTTCCTAGCATTCAAATTCAGTTGGTCAAGCAAGTACCTTAACCCGATGTGATCACTTATAATTACAAACTATTTACCAAGAAGATAGTGCCTCCACATCTTGAGAGAATGAATGATCCCTGCTAGCTCAAGATCACATGTCAGGTAGTTATTCTCATGCTCATTTAGTTTTCGTGACTCATAGCACACCACCTATCCATCATGCATAAGAACTCTTCCAAGCCCTCTCCTGAAAAAATACATACACACTACAAACTCCTTATCCATATCTGAAATTTTTAACACTGGAGCATGTTTCAACAATTGCTTAAGTTGCTCAAAACTGACCTCGCACTCTTTTGTTGAATCAAACTTCTTACCTTCCCTCTATAATGATGTAATCAAATCAGAAATCTTTGGGAAGTTCCATATGAACCTCCTATAATAACCTGCTAATCCCATGAATGATATCACCTCATATACACTCTTAGGGGCTACCCACTCCATGATGGCTCTTATCTTTTATGGGTCTATTGTGATGCCCTCCTTGGGGAAAACATGTCCCAAGTAGTGTACCTCATTTTTAAAGAAGCTTCATTTTTCGAGATTAGCATACAACTAATGCTACTTCCAAATTCTCAACATTCGATTCCTGATTTTTAGAATACACCAATATGCCATCAATGAAAACAATCAGAAACCTTTCCAAGTAATTATGCAACAGATTGTTCGTCAGACACATAAATGTAGATGGTGCATTAGTGAAACCAAATGGAACTAAAACAAACTCATAGTGCCCATACCGAGTCCTAAATGTGATCTTGTAGATATATTTCTCTTTGATGCATACTTGATGATAGCCCAATCTCAAGTTGATCTTACATAACATCGCAGCTCCTATCAATTGATTAAACAAATCATCAATCCTCAGTAATGGGTACCTATTCCTGATGGTCAGTTTGTTCAACTACTTGTACTGAATGCATTCTCTAAGAGTGGAATATTTCTCCTATGTGAATAACACCAGTGCACTTGATGGCGATACACTTGGCCTAATGTAAGATTTTTCCAACATTTCTTTCAACTGCAATTTCAACTCTACCAACTCTATTGTAGTCATCCTGCAAGGTGCCCTTAATGTTGGAGCTGCTGCTGCCATCAAATCAATGGTAACGTCTACTTCCCTGTGCGGTGGAAACTATGAAACATATTAGAGGAAATTGCAGCCTAAATGTGGCCTCCTAACGAAAACTAATAAAATAGTAATTAAAATAATAAAATACAAGTTATGAATTTTTTATGGAAAAGAAGAAAAGTTCTTTTTTTAATTGTGTTTTTGGCTTATATCCTTATAGGTTTACTCAAATTTCAAGTGTATACACTTGTCGTACGTGGAATTAAATTCCACATTTGATAAGTACCCATTATGCATATTTTTGAGAAGACCCACATTGATAAAATCACAGATACATTAAAGAAGTGTGTTCAACACATTTTGTTAATGTATCTGTGGTTTTTATCAATGTGGGTCTACCAAGAAGAATGCAAAATGGGTACTTGTTGGATTTGGAATTTAATTCCACATCCAATGAGTGTCTGTACTTGAAATTTCAGTAGATCTATAAAGAGATAAGCCAAAAATACAATTAAAAATAATTAGGTTTTCTTCTTTTCCCTCCAAAATATTTACATGTACCTCTTTTTAAATATAAAGGATTCTGATTGGCTTACATATTATGACATTGAAAATACATGAAAATTTCATTGGCACTTTTAGGCTTAAATTTCCTCTAATTTCTGATGGAAACACATCCTAAAACTGTTGCAAAAGTAGTACCTGCTCAAAACATCTGCATCCTCAACCTCCTTACCTTTATCGCGAGAGGTATGAACTATAAATAGTACACACCTTTTCTTACAACTGCACTTGAAATGCATGGTTGTCACCATTCTAACTAATGTGGCTTTTTTCTTTCCCTATAAAAATCTTGGTTACCCATTTTCATCCAAGAAATCAATAGCTATGTCATATAAATCTGCCTCGGTCCTCTGAAGATATAACCAATCCATACACAATATGATATTTTATGAACCCAAAGGAATTATGTTAAAGTGTGTTGCTGTAGGCATACCATTTAGCTCAAATGCATAAGTTCTTACCTAATGGTGGACTCTTTTCTTCATACAGGTGGCCAACTACACTAAAAAATATTTTTCATCTATTTCCTTACTCAAACCACACTTATCCACCATGTTAGGATTAATATAACTATATTTAGATCGAGGTTCAATAAAAATAGAAACAAATTGATTACAAAGTTTACCATCCACCTGAATGATAGAATCCCAATGATGAGCCCACATGTTATCCATAGATGCATAAATTCGAGGAATGTTATAACCAACACCTCCCACTTTTTGATCCCCATGCACATTGTAGATATGTGTCCTACAACCATGATTTTAAGGACAATATCTCCTATAATTATATCCTATACAATTCTAACACCTCATTGGTTCCTTATTATCATTATTATCTTGCTCCTCTAACCAAAATCCTTGTCCTCTTGCAGATGTACTGAACTTCTTACATGGGGAAACATTCTCCTGGTTACCTATCTCTTGCTGCCTATCTCACTTTTTCTCCCATTTCCTTTTATTATTATCATTACCTTTCCCATATTTCTTGGTTTATGATCTTTGTTTTTATCATTCACAACAATTATTGAGTTTTTGGATGGCATCCTCCAATTGTGTAGGCTCATCAAACTCAATCCTATCTCTGAATGGAATTCACAACCCACCAATAAATATATGAATCTCTTCCTTCTCCTCCTTCGGGTAATGCACACACCTCGACAACTCCAAGAACCTGATAGTGTACTCATCATCTGTCATCGAACCCATATTCAGCTCATAAAACTCCTTTTCCTATCATCGTACTATCTCTATGATAGATACTTCTGTGAGAATAGCCTTTATAACTCACTTCAACACAACTCCTCCTTAGAAATATATCTAATGTTATTCACATCTTCCGACCAAATGTCTGCTCTACCTCTCAAGTTAACTGTAGTTATCCTAGCTTTCATATTTTTCGAGTAATTATGCATTAGGTGAATTTTGAGGTCTAAAATGGGCCTCCTAAGGAAATTATAAAATAATAGTGGAAATAATAAAATAATATTTGATGACATCATCAAATTTGAGAGGGAAAAAAGAAAAAACTATTTTTTAAACTCGTATTTTCAACTTATCTCCCAAATTTTTTACTCAAATTTCGAGTGGGAGTACTTGTTGGATGTAAAATTTAAGGGAGTACTCGTTGGATGTAAAATTTAATTCCTCATCCAAGGAGTACCCATGTTGCATACTTTTGATGGACCCTGCTACACAAAAAATGAGAAATACATGAAAAACGTGATTGCAATCACGTTTTTTCGTGTATTTCTAATTTTTCACATAGTAGGGTCCATAAAACATATGCAACATGGGTACTCCTTAGATGAGGAATTAAATTTTCCATCCAAAGAGTACTCCCACTCGAAATTTGAGTAAAAAAATTGGGAGATAAGTTGAAAATACGAGTTGAAAAAGTAGTTTTATTATTTTATTATTTTTTAATATTTTAACCCTTTTAATTAAAAATTGGATAATCATCCCCCATGGTTGACATAATAATCTTGAATCATATTGGTTCTTATAAAGTTTATTTTGGTTGTACATTTTTCTTAGGAGGTCCATTTTAGACCTCAAAATTCCCCTAATGAGATCAGAAAAGATTCTTCATGCAAGGTAACCATGCCTTCGTATCATGTGGTTTATTCATCTCTTCATAAAATTTAGGTGGTTTTCCCTTTTTAAAATCATCTCAAAAATAGCCTCTGCCAGTCCTCCTATAAGGATGATACCGATGACTATCATGATTCCTATCTGAACTAGAACTAGAATGAAACATGTGTCTGTTATATCTCCTATCCATAGTGTCAAAAAATTTTCCATCTTTGACCGTGTCATTCCTATCCGACCTGTCACCACTGAGGGATATACTACCATATGGTCCATTGGTCCCATCATCCTTCTCATTATTGATCCTAGGTGGCCCTTGTTTCTACAACTCTGACAAACTTTGAAGGATGGCTTCATTAACCACTACTTGCTTTTCTTGTGCCTATATAAGTTTATCATTATATGCCTTAAAACTCCTTATTTCCTCCTTTAGGCTTCTCAATGTATCTTCCAAATTAGGTGAATGTCCAACACCATGCTACTCATATGAGTCATAGAGAGAATATTTGTAGTCTACCATTCTGTAATTCATCTTTGATTTAATCTTGCAATATACAATATGTCAAATAAATCAATTCATAAATAAACCAACATCCCTTAGTGTAATTTGGGGAGGATACATCTTGCAAGATCAATCAATCAGTGAAATACATGTATATACATAATTATAACAACACATAAACTCATGCACATTATATACTAGCACATAACCATCATTCAAGTTGGAATACAGTGATGGATACATAACCATACTAATTACAAAATATGACCTAATGCATAACCATACTAATTACAAAATTTTACCTAATCCATAACCATACCAGTGTAACTTGGCCATACCGATCACAAGCATGGACCATACACAAGCATAAGCGACATGTAACCAAGCATGAATGACCAATCCATGTTGAACATATAACTTCACACAAGGAACCATGCATGAACACTACACAAGCATGGCCAATATGTGACCTAGCATACGCAACCAATGCATATACAACATGTGACAATATGTAAGCAATGTGCATACTTAATACACCAACATAAACAATACAAAATCACACATGACCACATGTTGAACAAAATATCATTAACACATCCTTGGTGACAGCACTACCACCACATAAAACACAACAAGAATGAAAAAAGACATAAACCATAGGCATAAGAAACACATAAGAAATAAACAAAAGAATGACTAACACACCACCCAGTTAGTCCAAGGTTTGAACCAGGATCTGAAACCAATATGTAAGACCCTCTTCCCACATATACCCAATTAATCAACAAATCGAGGTAAACATGTGATGAGAGGATACTGATATGAGATTCAACCTCCTAGATTACTTTGACGAAGCGGAACTGATGGAAACCTGACAAACAGACCTTACACTGCACCAACAACACCTCCAGGAGGTAACCCAACCTCCCAGACCACTGAAACGTAAAGGGGTATTTATTTATGACCCATTTATGCCTTATGCACAGGAATGTAAGGGGAAGGGAGAGGCTAGCAACCTATTTCCATGGCAAGGCTACAGACAAGGCCCAAAAAGTTTAATTTTGTTCTTGTCGCTTCGGTATTCGTGTCACATTTTCAGCTCCTGAGCTTGGGTAACTGCCGAGAACTTCCTGTAACTTCAAGAGAGGATAAATAACATTAAACCAAATGTATGGAGGCAATCACCTCATCAAGAACACATCCTACCTCACCCAAACATGATAGGTATTCCATCAAACATGTCACAAACATTGCATCTACAGGTATAAATAAAAAATTTAAACATGGGGTTCTATTACAAATCTTAGAATAGATAAGTATCATTTCTCCCCTACATAATAAGCTACAATACACACTATTGACCATAGATATATTGCGTATTCATCTACATGTAAAAACATAGATAGAGCCATACATTATCACTGATTGAATACATGCTTATAATCAACATAATAACAACAAAAATGCAATGGATAAAAGAGAAAATAAATCCATACAATCACCAACACATTATCATACTGAATAATAGAGGAATGAGTTAGTCATTACTGAACCTAAAACCCAACCAGAGATGGGACTTCCACATTCCACCCGACCATAGATTGGCTGAGACAATTGTCACTTCATCCAATCGCCCCTGTTCCATATTCCAAGAATGAATGTTGGAATTTCTCAAACACGTGAATCAAAACAAACCCAAGGTTCTAGAGACTGAACTGTCTCAACCCCAAAACTAGTGTTTCGACCTCATGGTCGAGCATCACTATCCATGATGGATTGGTCTCCATGAAGCTACTACATGGCTCCAGAGTCTTTGTTCCAACAAAGGCTTTAAGACTAGTAACCCAACCCCAGTGGTTATCAAGCTCCAGAGTATTTTTCCAACAAAGGGTCTAGGAATAATAACTCAACCCACCTAGGGCTATAGAGTGTTTCTCCAAAAAATGCTCCACAACTAGTAACTCAACCAAACATTTGTCCACTGGGATCCAGAGCATTTGTCCAACCACGGCTCCAGGAACTAATAACTCAACCCAACAACTAAAGGAATCATGACAACCAACCAAAAAACAAACAATGGAAATAAACCCACAATACCATGGTTGTACAGGAAATGGCAAGGCTAGGGAAATCCACATGCATAGCCATGCATGCAAAAACTAGTGAGGAAAACATACATGAATTTGGTACCTGCAATGAAATCCCACTATATCTTCTGATTCCGATGTACACCTACTCTCTTGTGCTCTTCCTTCTCATACTGGCCCAAAATCAAGAAGTATCCGCACTCTCCAAGAGTGCTCCAAGAAAACTCTAAGTATCCAAGACTATGGGAGAGAGAGAGAGAGAGAATAATGAGAGATCCAAAAATGTACTCATAAATGATACCAACTGATCCTCAGAAGCCTTTTTATATAATAGGCCTCCATTTTCTTCATTTTCCTCCACACATGCAACCTGTGACCTTTCATCTCCATTTTCTCCTAATTTCAACTATTTTCATAACTAAATGTGCCAAAATTGATTTTTTCCTCTTTAATGCCTTAGCCATAGCCTTTTCCAAATATTTTATCCATATTAAACCATGTGAACACTCACACTAGGATGTGTTTCCGAACATTCAGATTGGAATATTTGTCCCAACAACCATGGTTATTATTTTAACTTTATCACATGGAATTTTCACCAGAGTTGTTTACAAGTAATTTTTTCCATCCTCAAATTCTTTTCCTTTATTCTAAGTGAGCTTTAAGTTCTGTTCCATTTGTGTAGTAAAAGGATTGCACTCAACCATTCCAAACTTGTTTAACAAACCTCCAATGTACTTGTTCTGAGAGAGGAATATAAACTTCCGATGTTGGGTTACTTCAATACCAAGATAGTAGTGAACATAGTCCAAAAATGTCATCTCAAAACCTTTCCTCAATTCCTTCTTCATGGATTAAATATAGCTCTCATTTTTCCCCGTCATCAGAATATCATCTACACATACCACAAGATATGCAATTTTTTTCCTAACTTTCTTGACAATAAAGGTTGCATCATCAAGATCATAATGTTTGAAATTGAGTTATAGAATATGCTTAGTCAATTTCTTGAACCAAGCTCATGGGGCTTGATTTAGGCCATACATGGATTTTACATGCTTTCTTACTTTATTTCTTGACCCTTCACAACAAATCCTTTGAGTTGCAACAAAAGAACTTTATCTTTGATATATTGATTCAATAAATTAGGTTTTACATCCATTTAATGTAATTTCTAACCATTTTGAACTACCAAGGAAAAGAGTGTTAGGATGGTAGTCCATTTTATTATTTAGGGGGGGGGGGGGGTGGGGCGCGTGGGGCAATATACTCATATTCACCCCCTTCTATCTATACAAAACCCTTTTCCACAAGACTAGATTTCTGCTTGTCAAGTGAGCCATATGCTTTATACTTTTTCTGGAAGACCCACATGGAACCTATTAGATTGGTTTCCAATGGAGGATCAACCAGATTCTAGGTTCCATTCTTTAACAAATCATCATATTATTTCTACATTTCTTCTTTCCATACATAATGAGAAGTGGATTATTTGAAGGAATTTGGTTTGAAATCTATATATATATTCAATTCAGAATCATAATAAACATCCATATCAACAAGTGAATCAAAATCATCTATGTCACCTCCATTCTATCTAGCTGCGCTTATTGTTCATGTATTTACAACCTCATCATGAAGATCACTTTAAAATGTGTCTATCAACCATTTTGGAGGATGTTTCTAAGATGAACCGGGTTGCTCAGCTCACTAACATGTTGCTAAATCAATATTTAGTCTCCAAATTCTACCAATCACATCACTCAAAGTGTCATTAGTAGTTGGAACTTCATGTGGGGGGGAGAGTGCTTCAGAAGAAGATTCCACCGATTGATCTAGTATAGGGATCCCCCCTTCAATATGTGGAATCTCATTATGAAACTCTTAGAAATAATTTTCATGTATGAATCTATCTAAGTGATCAAGCTGCCAATAAAAAAAAAATGTCATTCTTGGAAGATTCAAGAAAGATCACATCTGTAAATATTATAAAATTCTTATTCACTTCATCATAGAGATGATATTCTTTGTAGGTATTCAAGTACCCCGAGAAGATACATTTGTGACTCCTTGCACCAAGTTTGTTTCTATAGTCCTTGGGTATCAAGGAATAACAGGTGGAATAAAAAAACCTTAGATTCTTATTTTTTATAGAATTAGATGGACACCTATTCTTTAGATAGAAAACACATAGAACTTCATGGTCCCAAAACATTAGTTTAAAATTCTTGAAAAAAATCATGGAACATACCATATTTAAGATTTTATTGCTCATGCTTTCAGCCACTTCATTCTGTTGGGGATTATAAGGCACACTGTTTTGATGTTTGATCCCATGTTGTATACGATCATTTTCAAATTCATTTGATGTATTTTTTTTCATTATCATTACAAATAGATCCAATATGATATTTTCCATCATTTCATATCCATGCATGAAAGTTCTTGAATGTTTCAAAAGCTTCATATTTATTCTTCAATAAATAAACCCAACACATTCTGGTGTAGTCATGAATAAATATCATCATATATTTATTACCATTTGCATAAGGAACAAGCATTGGGCAACATAAATTAGAATGAATGAGTTCAGGTTTTCTATGTGATATGGAATGAGAATCATGAAAATACTGTATTTTGTGCTTTCCTAAGATACAAGCATCACATTGTTTAAGTTTTCTAGGAGTTGTAGGAAAACTAGTAACACCATTTTTCTTCAAAAAACATAGGTTGTCATAGTTTAAGTGCCCAAATATAGCATGCCATAAAGGAATTTATGGAAATGTACCTTCATCATAGTGAGAACAATAAGAAAATTTATGTGCATGAGCAGAGGTTCCTTGCAACTTCATAATTCTTTCTTCCTCTATCCCAGTCATGAAAAGTGAGTTATCTAATGCTTTTCTGACCTCGACCTTGCAATCAAATATATGGAAAAAATGTCCGTGCTAGCATTTATGGACCAAAGAAAACAATTTTCTTATCAACTACGGGAGGTATAGAACATCATGTAGAAGAATGCCTCGAAGACCATGTAGTTTGAGTGTTAATGTTCCAAGCCCTTATGGCTTAAGTTTTCACTTGTATGAAAAGTATATTTCTCCATCAACATTACCGATGAATTATTCAAAAAAAATATCCTTTGAAAGTCATGTGGCAAGTTTCTCATGCATCAAGCAACCAAGAATATCTCCATGAAGCAAGTGAATCATTGAATAAATCTTCACTTCCTCCAAATTTTCGACATGCCACAACATAATGAGAAGATGCAAGTTCTTTTCCTTTCCCTTTGTCACGTGTTTTACCTTTTTCTTCATTTATTTCCTACTCAATTTTTTCCCAAGAAATTTTACATGTCGAAGCATCATGTCCATCTCTATTTCATCAAATGCAATGAATATCAGACCTTTCTCCTTGGAAATATCCCCCCCCCCTTCCTCTAAAATTCTTCCTTCCTCTTTGGCCACCTCTTCCTCTGGGAGAATCATGTGCATGTTTCTTTTCTTTTTATGCAAGGCACACAAATTATTTAGAAGATTAATGAATTTTATTCTTCCCAAAATCCTTCTCTCTTCCAGTGAATTTATTCTCAAGGGAGTCAAAGGTAATCTCGTTAAGTTTTCCACTTTCTTGCAGTGAATGAAGATAAGGTGAATAGGTGGGATATAGTGCCTTATAAGCTATGATAGGAATATGTATATTTCAACACCAATGGCTTTTATGTCATGCATAATGGATCTTAATTTTTATGCTAAGGCAAGAGGGTTATCATTTTTCAACTCAAGATTGAACAACTTAAAAACATCAACTGAACAACTTAAAGTTCAGATTGTGAGTCATATAATTACCTCAAATTATTTAAGGATTCAAAGGAATTTTAAAATGGAGAAATATGAAAAATCACCTCTTCATTTACTAATGCTACAATCAATGCATAGACCTTGTTGTTCTTGTTTTTCCAAATCGAAAATTCCTTGTCAGAAGTGCGTTTTTCTGGTGCGTTGTCTCCTTCTCCTTCACAAAATCCTTTCCAAAGCTCATTGAAAATGAGGGCATTTTTTATTTTCCTAGACCACTCATGATATTTCTCTTTTCCAAAAAAAACTACTCCCAAAATGGAGATGAGTGAACGCATCATATAATATGATGTAAACCCAAAAATTATAATACTCACAAAAAAAAATATTAATGTCTTAGTAATAAAATTGATATGCTCTATTTTTAAAAAATACTTTAATTAAAAATATAGGCTCTCAATATACCTCCATACACCATGCAATTTTAAACTGTATTACATTATTCTCACCTACTCTATTACATACCACTTATGGCCTCAAGCTTTATATGCCATATTCAATCTCATATAATGCATTATCATTTTCATATAATAAATCACATAACATGGGCTTCATCACCTTAAAAACACTCCATACATGATTTATAAATAAAACAAAAGAAAATTAACACACCATATTTTATATTATATAACCCATGAGAGCACTATGGAAGCACGTTTATCCTTCATAATTTCATACTCCATTATTATATTTTCCAGCCGAGTATCATATTTCAAGTCCTCCATAAAATTTTATGTCCTTCATAAATGTATACGACCTTCATTTACGATGACATCACACATAAACACATGCCAACTTCTCATATGAAAAAATATTTTGATTACAAACTTCAACAAACCACACAGTTTTTCAGCATTATCTCTTTTAAGAAATGAACTCAACACGAATGTTGCATACCAAACTCATGCCTTTTTCCCTCAAAATTATTCAACACAAGAAAAATGTTTAAGACAGAGATCAACACACACCACGGTTCGTAAAGATAATTTAACGCAAAATACGAAATCAACGCATCATGTGAACAATAGTTCAATACACTACACAATCACCAGTCAACAAACAAGCGAAAACCTTCCATTGTGGTATACCAACAATAATGTAGTCATTAACATAGAGACAACGAACAAACTAGCGTACCTCAAAATGGTCCCCGATGCATATCAGGAGTTTAACACACCGGTATCCACATCAATTCTTCAACCTATCCAAATTTTCAATGCACTAGGTTGCAATGCAATGCCTCAGCCCAATATAAATACGACCCCTTCCACAATAAGATAGGACCCATAACCACAATATATAGGTTAATGAAGTGCTTAACGCACTCAAGGAAGAGAGAGGTCCCGACTAATGCAGTCAACAAAAACGCACATGATTTTGCAGAGATTTGAAAGCGATGGTAGTATGCAAACATTGCATAACAAAGGCAAGAAGGAGTTACAATACGGGGAAAAAAAAAATGGGGCTTGCTCTAATACCATGTCGACGTAATTTCATCAATTTGAATTGATGTTCATTAAGGGAGAATATGAATATATACAAGGAGAGGGATATTATTGGGTTTCGTCTCCTAATGTCTCTTCATCTTCGATCTTCCTTTTATTTTTACTATTTATAATATTTTCATCATTTTACTTAATCCAAATATTATGTGTCAACAATAATTGTCTTGTTCTTCCTCTCTACTACACCATTCTAATATGGTGTCTATCTATTTTTAAGCTACCTTCTAACTCCATGTTGTTTGCAGTAAACATATAATGCTTTCGAATCATATTTTCCACCATTATTTGATCTCAATACCTTGATATGATTTCAGTTTGAACTTCATAAAAGTTTCATACATCTTCTTCAGGAAATTAACCCATGTATTTCTACTAAATTTTCAATAAAAGTGAGGAAGTAACAACTTCTACTAATCAAGTATGTCCTCATAGGTCCACACAAGTTTGTATGAAGTAATTCTAATTGTAGTGTTTCTATGTATGTAACTCCTTTTGGAAAAATATGACGGTGTTTCTTTCCGAATATGCATCACTTACTAGTACTACACGATCCTTTAATGGGAGGTAATCCTTGAATCATCTGTTTCAATAGCTACAATATCAAACCAGAGAAATGCAAGTTTCCAAACCAAAAGTGTCATAACGAGTAATCATTGGAGCATACAAATATGAAACAACTGACCTCATCATTGTAATTCATGATTATATGAAAGGTTTTGTTTCCTGTCATCTACACCTTTTCTATCAACTTCTTCCTTGGAGGCTTATAATTTATAACACACTCTTGTCCCTAAAAAATAACCTCGTATCCTTTTTGCATTAACTGACCAACAATAATGAGATTATGTTTGAGACTAGAGACATAATATAACTCTGAAATTTTCTTTGACTCCCCTAGCTTCGTCATAATGTTGACCATTCATTTTCAATATGCACCTACAGTCTTGCCAGTGTCCAAATTTACCTTTTTCTTCACAAATTGATCCAGATTAGCAACCAAATTCTTGTTGCTTATCATGTGGTTACCTCAACCACTATCTAATAGCCACACATTATTAAAAGGTTCGTGCATGGTATTTAAAGGTATGAACATGGATTATGTATTATTTGTAGTGACATTAGCTCTCTACTATCTTTGATCAAGTATATTGTTCATGCAATCCTGGGCATAGTGACCAAATTTATTGCAATAATAAAATCTCACCTTGGATTTTTCGACTCTTGGCTTGTTTTTAAAGCTTCTTCTATTTCTTCCATTTTCTTGTTCCTACTCTTATCTTCCATCGCTCTGACCACCATGAGGTCTTCCTTTTCCTTTTCCTCTTGATCTACCTCTGCCTCAACCTATGTCTCTTGATATAGAAACTTGGCTTTTAAAAGTGGTTTCTAAGATGGAATCCTTATTTCTAGCTATCATTTCCTCATGGGATAGAATTGATCCCGTCAACTCATCCACTATTAGAGTTGCCAAAGTCTTATATTCTTCAATGGATGCTACTACAACATCAAACTTTGTAAGAAAATATCTAAGGACATTCTCAACCACCTTTTAATATTCTATGTGATCACCATAAATCCTTAATTTGTTTACGACAGTCAAGGTCCGATTCATGAATGAGTCAATGTCCTCTATTTTTTTCATTTGCAAAATTTCAAAATCTCTCTTACTATTCTACAACTTAACAATATTGAATTTTTCCATACCTTTATAGCTTGTTTCCAAAGTCTCCATGCTATGTTAATGACGTGTTCATAATATTTTAGAATACTGATACGTCTAATCCCTACTGGATAAGTTGCAATGCTTGCACATTATTATTTCAATATTTCTTCCATTGTTTCCTCTCTTCATTAGTGAGGGGACATTCAAGTGCTTCATCTATAGGTTCTGGAAACCCAAACTAGAGATGCTCCCAAAAATCATGAGCCTTTAACTTGATCTCCATATTAATGGCCCAAACATCATAATCCTTACTTGTAAATGGTGGAAACTGTGATTGGAAACTAGATAAATTTATCTTAAAAATAAATACTCTTCAAATAATAATAAAGAACCATATTTTTCTTAAGAACTTTATAAAACTCCGAGAAAATCCTTTTAATAAATAAAAAATTATTTATTTGTTTTTTTTTTCTTTTATATCGCCCTTTTTATACTTTATGAACCTCTTTTAACAAACCCTTTTATGGTATTTCCAACAGAAACTTTATAAGTAATAAAATAAACCTTGTCATTTATTTATTTAATATAACTCATAAGGAAAATACCCACGTGACCTTATTTTTAAACTCTTTTCAATTGTACATGGTTTTTTTAAGTAAAGGTCTTTGTTGCACCTTTCAACACAGTCAACTTGCGACGTGCTTGCGACAATGACCCAAATTTTTCCCAGTGGTAAGTTTGTTCCAAAATGTCACACCTTTAACACTTCATATGTGCAATTGTCGCTTCTTGTTGTCTTACTTTGTAAACTGTAAACATGTGACACATTTGCAACACAATTTTGTTTTAAATTTTCTTCTTTTTTCACTTGACTCTCTTTTTACTTGCTTTACTTTTTTTTGTGGTTGAAAGAGACAAAATAACACAAATTCCACACACAATAACAAGAGTTGTGACTCTTCTATTAATCACATAAACTTGATGATAGCAATGAAATCAGTAAAGGAGATTTAACCTTTTAGATTAGTAACTCACTCAAAACAACTTTGACATGTAACCACACACTAAATTCGACTTTAACCAAAACAATACTACTAAAATTACCTCAACTTAAATGTTAATTAAATCTATCTTTAACAAAAAATAATATTTATATAAATTTTATTGATCAATATCTTATACACCAAACATATTCTTTCAATGTTAAACCCATATATTTATTAATAAAAAATACAAATTCCTCAAACCTTCTTTCAAAATAAATAACATAATGGGATAATAATGTATAGAACTCTACTGGAAAAGACTGTGTTAATGTGAAAGTTCCTGGAATTACTATAAAAGTTTAGGTAATCACAGTCAACAACATAGTTTGACGATAAACGTTCAGTTTGTTACTATAAAAGTTCAAATATTCAAGTGAACAACATAGTTTATAGATTGCATGAAATAATTACACTGACAGGATTATCTATCTTGGAGTATGGTTTGAAATATGATTGGCACATTTTCCATTTTTTATTAAATGGCGGGACATGATTTTATGTTAATGGAATATTATTAGTAATATGTATATTTTATGTTTCCCAGAACCAAATATAACGAATTAATATTAAATGTTACCAAGATGATTGGAGTTGATAAATAAAAATTCTATAATAAATTCTTTCAGAACGTTTATTATTCAGATTCAGATGTAGATTGTTTTGTTTCATTTCAAGTAGTTTCAATTGTTTGACAGGTAGGATGACAAGAAGGATAGGGTTGTAGTGGTTTGTTTCCCGCAAGAAGGATTAATTCCTACAAACAGTAATGCTGCAAGTTACAAAGCCCTAGTTTCTAGCCTTCTACATGCACTTCAGTTTAGCATTCATGACATCAAATTATACTTTCACCTTCTTAGATATTGGTTTTTTTTATTGCTCCTCACTCATTATATTGGGTTTTCTACACAGCTGTAACAATGACTATGGTGTAACAAAGTTGCATTGTAGTTCTAGACTAAAAGGTGCTAAGATATTTGTTACTGTAATTATGAATATTATTTTTTTAGAAGAAAAAAATAATTGGTTTATATAAAGTACCAGCACATAATTCTTAAGGTTTATTTGTTGATATACACCAAAAAATACATCTAGTATCTCTATCTTATCCCTTGCATATTTAATTTTTTAACCATAATCGAAAATTTCACTCATAGAAATAACATTTTCCATTAATACAAAACAATCTATAGATCAAAAATGTCTTGGCCGCACTTTAGAAATTGTCATACTCCTTTCAACGGAAGTAAAGGAAGATGACATTTTTCCCTCTTCATACCACTTTCTTTCTTAACGTTCATCAGAGGAGTCAGAAAAAAATAACTAAGCCCTTTGCTCCATTACTTGATGCTTCATACAGCTTGTAGTGAATTTCTCCATATCTCCTTGTTAAGTTGTTTTTAGACAGCCTATCATCTTGTGAGTTCTTTTCTCTATAGATGTGCGAGAATGTACTGGAAGTGATGTTTTTTCGCATGATCTCTATTCTTTCCATCCAATTTGATAGTTGCATAGGATTTAGAGTCGAGCCTTTATTCAGATGATATATCAGAACTTGTGAGTCTCCATAGACAGACAAATTTTCAATGCATAGGTGGTGTGAAAACCACATTAATCCTAAAGTGATAAAGTATCAGCCCTCATATCAATACCTATTCCACCATACCAGTGTATCTTGTAGTGGTAAGTAGGTGTGATCATCAACCACACACCACATCCACACATGTGATTTTGCATTTCCCCATCAAAAAACCCAACTAGGTAGTAGAGTTCATGTGGTCACTTTCTTTTTGACAAATATGGAGGAGATTTTTCATTTACCTTCAGGTTTTCCCATAAAAGAAAAACCTGTTTTCTTACTTTATCCGATGAGCTAGATTTCCCTTAAAAAATCAACCTATCTCTACAACAGCACAAGCACGAGTGATAAATCATGGGAAAGTTCCTGAAAAACTTACCTTTCCCCGACCACCATAACACACAACATTCAACATTGTCATATGAGGGTGTCTCCCATTGAAATTACCTACAAATTTGATGGAGGACCATCCTAGTAAAAGGAAAATCATAAAATAAATGAGTATTATCTTCTGCTGCTTTCCAATAGAGTCTACAGATTCCTCACCCATTTATCCCTCTTCTTTGTAAATTTTTCCACGTTATATTTTTATCATGCCATACCAACCAGTAGAAAATAATCAATCTTTTTTGAAAAATTTTTTTCCACAGATCTTGAATCTAGCTGGGGTTTTCCAACCCAATCAGTTCTTGCATCATGGATCTATAGTTCTCGTTGATAACAATATGACCTTTGTTGATTTTACCTCCCAACATAACTCGAGCCCCCTGACTGTTTTTGGTTAGTCCCAAGGTTCTTAAAATCTCACAATATTTATTCCAATAATTTATGAGTGATTCTGGTAATCCTAGTTGTCTTTCCAAGTGCCACTTCGGGATTCCTCTTGCCAATCCACAATTTGACTGAACAAGAAAATACCTTTCATATGAAAAAATGATAATAGCTCCGAACTGATATTTATGGCTTTTTGTAGTCCTCCCAGCCCATAATGGCCAATTTGGATAAGACTTCCATTTCCAAATTTCCAATGCAAATTGAATTTGAACTGTGGCCAAATTTTATGAAACCTATCCAGATCGGTGATCCTTTTAGCTACTGTAGATTATCTCCCATAAATATATCTTCCACTAATTTTTGCTTGAAATGTTTATAGTCCATTATGTCCTTCTAAAGGCCTAGAGAGTGTGGTCTTCTCCACAGTGACTTCATCATGAGGGCCTTTCCAAAAGTTTCCAATTCGATAACCCCCCAGCCCCCAAATTCCTTTGGCCTTGCTATCATATTCAATTTTTCCAAACGGTAAGGTCCTTTTCCTAGACCACCATTCCATATGAATTCCTCCATGTAAACGCAAATAATGTTGATGATATTATGAGGAATACTATATAAATGTGCCCAATATATTGTGTATTATTGTAGTACTTCTTGAGTTAAGACCCATCGACCTCCCTTTGACAACCACTTACTGGACCAAGATTTTATTCTTTTCTGGTATATATCCAGAATCTAGAACCAATATCTTGGAGTATATCTCGCTGCACGCAGCTGAAAACCGAGGTAAGTGATCCCTTCATCTAGATTAGACACTCGAAAATTGAACAAGATTTTAATGTAATCAAGAAAATCTGTGGATCTTCCGAATGGTAGAAATAGGATTTTCCACCATATCCCTCCATACTTGACGCATTACATAAATTCTTGAAAAAAAAAGATAGTGCCTACCGACATCTTTTAACCAGTATCCCAAAAATAAGGACATCGTTAATGAAAAAATTGTGTTAGATGTCCCTCTTGATGGTAATTCTAATGCCTTTGAATTCTCCTAATTCCACAACACACTTTATATTCAAGCTAAAGGTATCCATCACAAGGATCAAAAGCAGGGGAGAGAGTGAAAATCCCTGCTTAAGCCCTCTCCTTGGTCTGAAAAAAATCGACAAAGATCCATTTATGATTACATACATGGGGGAAGAATTAATGCATCCCATAATCCAATCTATCATGTCACAGAGCATACCAATCTTATGGAGAATCAATTTAAGAAATCCCCAGTATAATCTATCGTAGGCTTTACCTAGATCAACTTTCATTATTCTAGCTTTGATTTCCTGTGACTTGATAAAATGCATGGTCTCTTTTGTTACCACCATGGCATCATGGATGCTCCTGCCCTGTAAAAAGCCCGATTGTTCTAGTGTGACAAAGCGGGCGAGGACCCTTTTTAGCCTTTAAGCCAACAACATAGATACAATTTTGTAGAGGGTATTGCATAAATATATCAGTCTATAATCCTAAAAACACCGAGGATCCTTTTTCTTAGGGATTAGAGCTAAAAACCTTGAGTTTATCACACCCTTGAACTTACCAGACTCTTTCACTTTCTTAACCATGTCTTTGATATCCTTAAGAAGAATATCAAAGAAGTGTATGAAAAAATCTGAGGTCCAACCATCTGGTCCCAGACTCTTATCAGCTGGGAAATAATTTAGTACTCGTTCCACTTCATTGCAAATAGATGGTCTGTCAATAAAATCATTTTCTTCATCCCCAAACATCCTTAGAAAATATTTGAGGGCCCTTAACTGTTCTGCAAATACCACATCATTCCTGCCCTTATAGAGACTATCAAAGAACTTCAAAGCTTCCTCTTGGATGCCCATAGTGGAATTTACAATTTCACCATTTACCTCCATATTTCAGATCGAATTTATTTTTTTCCTTCCGTTTGCAAAATGATGGAAAAAATTGGTGTTGTTGTCACCTCCTAGGAGTCTATTGGCTCGAGCGGTACTGACCCAGGTTTGGAGGTTAAGGTTCACCAACAAACCCCTATACTACTGGCCCTTTGGGTAGTGACCTACCTGTGCCGAAGCAGTATGGGAGGGTGCTAGAACCAGGTTTTGGCACCCTAGGAGAGAGTAGGTAAGTCAAGCCAGTCTGCAACTATCAGATCTATACAGCTAGAGGTCGTTCACAAGAGTTTCAATAAATAACCAGAATACAATTTATCATATTTAAACAACAAGCTCGCATCCACATGCATACTATTAGCTATAATCACATAACAATATATTTGTAGCGGATTAACAGATACATTTACCCTAAAATAGACAATTTTCAACTTACTAACAGATACATCATCATATAACTCAAGTCTACATTAACCATAATAGGACAGATCCAGATAACATCAGATATCCATAATACTTCCGCACATCTATTACCCAAAAATCCTCTTACATTCTGCAAATTACCACCTGCGCACACAACCAATAGGATTCCTAACCCAAACAACCCTACCAAAGATAACAGTTCATACTTCACATCAATCTCTATTTGTTCCTACCTATGACTAAAAAAAGGTTCATCCATTTATAGTGATTTATCCTGTGCATCCAATGGTCCACAAATCGTGGTTTGCGGACTCTTGGTCTACCCTTGACCCAGTTACATTGCATTAGGGGCTTTGACCCACCCCAGAACCCCTACGTTAGACTAAAAAATACAAAATTATGAAAAAGTGGACAAAATTCATAGCCTTTGGGAGACCCTGCTTCAAAACTCCCTCAACACAATCTTGTGACTTGTCCCGAGTCACTTTACTGGTGGGGCTTCAACCTGTGCTTGCAATACTCTAATCGCCTCAGCTAACGGTGATCCGGATTTTATGCGCAGGAACGCAACAGAATACAGATATAACCATAAATACAGAGATGCAGCGGAAATAGTGCTTCATTTTATTAATAAATGAATGACTGCAATAAGCTTACAAACATAATGGAAATAAGC
Organism: Pinus albicaulis; assembly: GCA_034641835.2. NCBI lineage: Eukaryota > Viridiplantae > Streptophyta > Pinopsida > Pinales > Pinaceae > Pinus > Pinus albicaulis. The sequence goes on along the minus strand of CM076576.1, from coordinate 897,444,071 downwards.
TAGGGCACTGGCAGCGTATCTCTGAGAAGAGATGTGGCGTACGCAGGCCTCTGAACTGTGTTACATTGAGGCTTGCGGGCCTATTACAGACATGATAAAGAGCTATGGTGCGCGGTGTGTCACGAGAAGAGATGTGGCGGCTACCGGCCCGCGAGCGTATTCCTGGCTCCGGACTGTGGAGATGGGGTGAGTTGGGGCAACGGCGGTGCTTATCTTACGAAAAGAAGAGATGCCAGGCTCCATTTTTTTAAAGAGCGTAATTGCAATGAGGCTCAAGGGCCTATTTATTGTTGAGAAATAATGTAGAATCCGAAACGTCCAAAACCCTAACCGTAGGAGATGAAGCGCCAAAACTGTGGGCCCCGTTTGGGTAAATTGGTGGTTCAACTTCCCGGGGACGTAACTTTGGCATCCGATCTCCGTTTCACGCGCTCGATAGCTCGTTAGAAAGATCTATCCGAGGACTATAGCTGTCGGGACGAATTTGATCAGCAAATTCGCTGGCGATTTCATACCCAAAAAACGTCGTTTAGGGCCTCAAAACGGCTCCGGAAGTTCAGGACCCGAAAAACTGCTAAAAATAGTAAGTTGTGCCGAAACTTACAAACTGAAAGAGACTGCTGGTGGGGGTTCAAATGGACTTGATGGGTGGCCACCAATATCCACCTAGATTATTAATGCCCCAAAACGGCTCCGGGTGTGCAGGACCCGAAAACCTGCTATAAATAGTAAGCTGTGCTGAAGCTGAAAAACTGAAAGAATTGATGCTGCGGGTCCAAATGGAATAGGTGGGAGGCCACCAATATCCACCTGGATCATTCCTCCCTCCTTAGGAAGCAATGGTCTCCATTGCGTTAAGTTCCTCCATGGGGGGGAAAATTTTGCTGAACTTGGTGTTGGATTTAGATGTGCCACCGGTGGGCAGCCGTTGAAGGATCTGAAAAAAAAATTGTCCATCATCGCGTTCCTCTGTTTCTCGAGGGCATCCTCGAGCAATATTTTGATAGGATCTCCTGCTCCCTCGTCTTTCTTTCCTTCCGCCATGGGGGGTCGTCGGGGGTTGCGAGGTTGAACTCCTTATACCCTGGCCGCGTTGGGGACATGAAGAGAAAACGACGGACCCTCCCCTCTGTACGCGGCTAGTTTTATGCGGGAACGCAACGAGAATACGAGATATAACCATAGATACGGAGATGCGTGAAATAGTGGCAATTTATTAATAAACAAAATGAGCTGAAATAGCTTGCAAACATAATGGAAACAAGCTAGGGCTGTGGTAGCATATCTCTGAAAGAGATGTGGCGTGCGCGAGCCTACGAACTATGTTACATTGAGGCTCGCGGAGCCTATTACGGACATAATGGAAATAAGAGCTATAGTGCGGGCGTGTCCACGAGAGAATGTGGCGTCTATTGACCCCTTGTTTGTGTTATAATGCAGACATAGATGGAGATGGGGGCGGGGGGTTAAGGAACCTTTGGCGGGCGCTTATCTGCGAAAAAGAGATGTATGTTACGGGCCCACAGATTGTCTTACAATGAGGCTCGAGGGCCTATTTATTGTTGAGAAACAATGTAGAATCCGAAACTTCCAAAACCCTAACCGTAGGAGATGAAGCGCCAAAACTGTGGGCCCCGTTTGGGTAAATTGGTGGTTCAACTTCCCGAGGACGTAACTTTGGCATCCGATCTCCGTTTGACGCGCTCAATAGCTCGTTAGAAAGATCTGTCTGAGGAGTACAACTTTTGAACGAGCAACATCGGTCCATGGACCCATGTTGCTCTTCGTTTTCCCAAAAAGCGTCGTTTAGGGCCTCAAAACGGCTCCGGAAGTTTAAGACCCGAAAAACTGCTAAAAATAGTAAGTTGTGCCGAAACTTACAAACTGAAATAACTGATGGTGGGGGTTCAAATGGACTCGATGGGTGGCCACCGATATCCACGGATTATTGTGCCCCAAAATGGCCTCGGGTGTGCAGGACCGAAAACATATAAATAGTAAGGCGCTATTTGAGCTTAAAAAAACTAAAAGAATTGATCTTTGGGTCCAAATGGAATAGTTGGACTTAATGATAATCACCTCGGTGAGAATTAATAGGACGCCTTCACTTTGGACAACTGCATTCTGTGTAATTTTGATCAACTTCCCGGAAAACAGTCCTTCAGTGGTGGTAGTGACACTTTCCAAAGTTTGATTTATCTTCTTGATAGAAACATCCACATCCTGTAAAATTTTGAGAGCTTCATCAGCCCATGGATTCACTCAGTCGCCAAGGATATTCTTCTTTTGAAGAAGGTCATCAATATCTGCTTGGAGTGCTTGGCTAGTGTGCAGTCATCACAAGCGATCATCAAGTACCAGAGTGGGCGAGGTGGATTCGATTGTCTCAAAATATTCTTGTTTTTGTCGCACATCCTGATTTATCCCTCGAAATATTGGGTCACGTTGGACCTTATTCCATATCTGCATGGTGGTATCTAGTAGATAGGTTCCTTATGTGATCTACCCTCTGATGACATTCATAGCTACAGTGACCAGCACGTTTCGCTGGGCTCTGACCTTCGGAGGTGCTTCAAGCTGTAACTTAGCTTGTAGATTTGCAATATGCTACTCCATGCATGTCTTGGAAATATAAACTTCATCCCAGGAGGCCTTGAGTGCTACAACCAGTCTTTCTACTTTTTCCTCAGGGGTGACTGATGCTGATATCTTTGCAGGAACATTTGCGCAAATTCGGTGAATCATGTCTTCGATTTATGTTTTCTTCACGATGGTGAGGCACACCTCAACATTCTTTTCAAGGATGGCTTGTTCAGCTCTGCCGAGCTGTTGTTTCACTTGTTGGTCTCGATGGTGGATCTCCAGAAATACAACAGTGTGGAGACCCTGCAAGGCCTCATGGGTGAGCCGAGCTAAGTTCATTTGGATAGCTGCACTGGCCTAGATTTGAAGTCCCAGGTCGGGTGGACTGAGCACCAGAGTTGCGCCGGGGAGAGAACAAAGGCGGCTATCATCTGTAACTAGTGTTGTGCTACTGACGGTGGAGGGTGGGCATATCAGGGTCACACTAATCTGTAACATGTCTGTCTTTAATTGTAGCACTCGCATCTCAGCCTAAATTGTGTCAACCGCAGACTGTTGTTGTTCTTCTATGGTGGCCCATTTGTCTTCCTGGCTAGAGTGACTACATCAGCGATTTTTTCCAAGTCTCCATCAGTAAATTTGATTATTTCGTCCTATTCCACTCGCTGAGATCACTGCTTTTTGTGGGGCATTCTGACCGACTCACTTGTGCGCTTTGTGCTACGGGAGGGGGGGAAGTCCACCTATATCTAGACCTTCTGTACCCAAACCCATCTATGAGTCCGATGCATCTCCGCTTTGATGTCCTTCTGTACATCATTTTGGGTGGCCACACTGGTGTCTTGTCTGGTACTCTTGGGCATACCTTTTATATTCGAGATAGGGAAAGGGGGTTTGACTTGGGATGTGTTGGTACTTCCAACGCCCTTCGCACCATTTCTAAAGCCAATTTTCCAGTTAGGGATCTAGAGCGTAATGACTTTGTCGATATCTTCATCCATCACCATTGAAGGAAGCGAAGTCTAGGCTTTCTCTTTGTGTGCTCTGATCTTAACATTGTGTAGAGTGACCTGAAATGTGGAAATTCCCTTGTATTTGTTGTATACAGCTAGGGACAATCATGGTCGGGAGTTAATAACTGTAGCCATGCTACTTTGAAAGAGGACCTAGAACACCTAGTTCTCCTCGAGTTATTGCGGATCCGTGGAATCCCATAAGTGTGAATATCCCATAAGTGTGCATAGCGATCCCCTTCGCACATGTCCGGGGTAATTTGAAGGAGGGTGGACTCTAAAAGAGCTTCCCCGACAACCAATGCTATAAGAAACAACAACCAAGAGTAACATAAGGCACATCCCTTCTCCTGAGACTCACGAACGTTGGTTAGAAACTCATTGCACAAATATTGTGCCTAGTTAAAACATACCCCTTTCTCACGTTGGCCAGCTAACCGAATGACATAGGCTAGAACGGAGGTGACTTGACACTTCCTCATCATTTTACATGCTAATAGCATGGTGCCCAACTGTGTACCCTGGTCACTGATGGTATTGATGATAAATCCCCGAGTATTACGGTCCACATGATATTTCTGGCGCATGAACTCAGCATTCTCCCCCTCATATTTCTTACCCATGTGCTCCAGGGGGTTCGGGCCAGTCATGGGTAGACAAGTAATATGATGCACGAGTGCAATGTTAATGGGGATCCTATCCTGGATTCACAGGAATCTGTCATGAATTAGCATGAGTAATTGTCATGCGAGCCGGTCCATTACATTGTAGTGTCCAAAGTGGGGCATCCTAAGTAGATTTAGGAGCCTGGACCCTGCCAAACCACGTACCCAATGTTGGGGGAAAACTTTGATCCCATCGGTGACGTGAACTGTATCAAGGTATAATTTGGGTGCAAGCTCAGGGAAGGCGTCAAAGTTTGCAAAATCATGATTGTCGAACTTAACTTCATGAAGGTGACGAAAAGGCTCACCTATGATGGGGACCTTCCCTGGGGTCAGAAGCATCTGCAGGTAGGTGATCAAGCCATCAAGGTTCTTTGGCGTGCACGTCGATGCCCTGCGTGGTCGCATGAAGGGGGGAAACCAATTGATCAGTTGAGTAGGCTAGGCCTCCTCCTGAGCAGCCCTTGGGGATTTCACGTTTTGTGGGGAGGTACGGGGCTTTCCTGCGGCCCATTTGGTAGGCTTCGGGGGCTTCCCTGAGCCCTGAGCTTTTATTTTCCTTTCCTGGTGGTAGAGCTGGTTGTGGAGAGGATTTCTTGGACTTTGGATTCGACATCCACCAGTTCCTCAGTGTCTTGGTCTACTAAGGTTACTGGATTTAAGAGTTTGACAGGGTTCGTGGCCATCATTCTGGCATGAAATATGAACTGAAGATTGCTACTGTTAGAGGGGGCAAGCTTCTTAGACATGAATGAGATGCTAGCGGCACAATATTCTTACAGCACAACTTCATCCAGGACAACCGGGCTAAGTAAAAGCTATTTGAGAAATACAGAACCTATGTCTGATCTATCTCACCTATTTTATAGCCTTGGGTATTGCCTAATGGTAGGCTAAAATTCGTGCAAGACTTACCATCAAGTAAATGGTAAAAAATCTCCCAAAATCACTGCATTAAATACCAACCTCCCGCTCCATCCAACGGTAATTTGTTGTTTTTACCTGATTTTACTATTTCAACGGCTAGTTTTTGCACCCGAGGTGCGCTCAACATACCCTTGCGATCCCAGCGTACCCCTGTGGTCTGAGCAATCCTCCCGTGTTCCCGGCGCACCGGCTTCACTTTGTTGGGATTTCTTCCAACTAAAATTTTGTGTTGACATAGCACAACCTTCAAGACCTTTTGCATCATTATCTTACCTGTGTACTGACCCCTTGTTATATCTTTGTATTTTGCATACTTCAGGCCATCGTTGCATAGTGCTTCATAAGGTGGGACGCTGATAAAGTCCACTGCTCAATGTACCAACTCCATCTTTTGTCGTACCGAATATTCAGCAGGTACTATGTGTATGGTCAGGCATGGAGAGATCTCAGTAAAATACGCATCCAAAATCCTACTGGCGAACACCGGCAAATTAGGCAATCCTTCCTCCCTTCTCAATTCAGGACAAGTGGTCCTGCTCCGTACTCAACTTTCCTAGCTTAACGATGATTTCAACATCATATTCACAGCGATAGCCACCTTGTTGTTCCCCCACATACTTGATCATATTCCTCAAGCATTCTAAAACCCAATGATCTGTAATCATCTTATAGTGGTGTCCTAACAGAATGCATTGATACTTCTGTTGCTTGTAGGTCAGGGCCAACCCTTCCCCCTCCGTGGTGGCATAATTTTGTTTCACACCCGAGATTGTTCGACTAGTACATGTGAGCATGTGATTACTGTCCTTGGTGCCAAGCTGCGTACAACCTACTTCACGGGTGATTCCTAAAGTATCCTTATGAAATATCATCGCTTGATTGGGGGAAGTGAGAATAGGTGCAGCGATCATCCTATTCCTGAGTTGTTCAAAGCTCTTTTGGAGCACATCATCCCAATTGAATGAAATATCAAACTTAAGCATTGTTTTCAAAATTTCATTGATCAGTGCATATCCCCAACTAGATTTTGCGTAGAAGCTTCATAGTCATGGGCCTTACTTGTGTGACTGGTGTGATGAGTGTATGACCGATCTCCTCCCTCACCCTCTACGTATGATAAGGTTGTTGTTCTTCTGGTCATGCATCTGAGTTAAGAGTGACATGCATACCACCCAAGTTCCCCGTGACCTTCTTAGGTCCTGAACACTTATATGGATACTCCATGGTAAGTCTCGTGATATTTCTTGCTGTGCCATCATCCCAGTAGTTCCCAGTCATAACCCGCTTGGGTGGTACTGCCATATTAACACTTCGTGGTTTTAGTGGTTTTGTAATAGCCGCCTTATGTATCGGAGGTCCCGCAACTGTGCATTCCTCCACTGATTCTAGGATTGAGACCTTACGTGGGATCTACGTTGCAATCTTCCATGGTGGCCTTGTGGAACTCAACATTATCCTGTATCTGTGTGTCCCATGTGGGTCCTCCTCTTACTACGTCGGCGCTAGATTCACCAATCACAGCGGTGTCGAAAGTCTGCAGAGCTTACTTAAGCACCTCCAATCCTCTCGTTAACCCAAATGTCACCAATAATTCATCCCTTAGGGTTTTCCACTAGTGGGTGTGCTAATGTAACTCCACATCGAGATACCAGGCAGTGGGAATTGGTCCCAAGGCATGAATAAACAAGTGAAACCATTCTTCTGTAGTACGATTACACCATCACTCCATCCAAGCGAACAAGTGTTCACGCATATTTCCTGGGCCCTGGAATCTCTTAACGTGCACATCAGTTGGAGGTTCAAACCATGGTACCATCATATCCAAACATTTTTCTCATTCCTGGAACGTCCCCTTATATGTGTCCCACCATTTCACAGGCGTTGCGTGCATAGCCTGGTTAAGAGCCCATAGCCTTTGTTCTTTGGGAACCTCAGCTTCGAAGGTTGACAAAAATTCCTTTATACTACCAGATCCATCAAAGTAGGGTAATTCTCTTACCGCAGAAGATATATACCATAAGTCCCTGGTAATTCATAGGCAGCGCAGTGTAGAGATTTCCTACAGTTGGTTTTTCCAATCTTCTAATTCTTCATCAGAGTTAGAGACACATTTGTCGTCCTTCTCCCAACAAGGCATACCGTTAGTCGTAGGGTTGATCCAGTCTTCGTTCTTCATATTTAGCTTATAGATGTGATCCATCCCGTCTTCCTCATGCATTGGCTCGGTGTACCTTTCTCCTTCTGTAGGGTCTAGTGGTACGATCACCCGAGTTCCCTCTCTTTCAAACACTATGCTTTATTTCTTCAAGTTGATAATTACACCCATGTCAATGGTCCAATCCAATCCCACGAGTGTTGGGTAAGGGTCCGCATCTTCTAAAATCTAAATGAATTCAAATTAAGCTCGTACCTTAGCCCTGACGATATCTACGACCATCTTTGAAAATCTCCCCAATGGTATGATCTTCTATTGATTATCCATGCACAACTCGATAATATACCATTCCAATTTAGGTCCTCCCATTCGTTTCCAAGTTTGCCTAGGTAGTACATTCGCCTCTGATCCTAGGTCTAGAATTACCTGGTCCATCTCATAATCACCAATATGCGTATTTAATCACATATTGCGGCCAATGCATCTCTTCTGCTCGTGAAGTTTGTGCACATATTTAATCTTCATGAATTGGTCTGCTCTTCCTGCACAACCGTCGAGTAGGGCTTGGAGGTTTTCTATAGCCTACTGATTGCGCAATAGCTTCATGCACATCTGCAAGAATGGTTTGACCTCATCTTTGATTCCACTGTTTGGAGTTGATGTTTCTTTTTGAGCACAGTCTCGCCAAGCTGCGATAGAGGTCTCCTTCTCCTTCTAGAAGCCCACACCTTTCGGTTTAGTAGCTTCTTTATAGATTAGAGACTCCGTCTCAGCTCCTTTCGTAGACCCTCGAGTGGCCATACCATTACGTGTTATTACATTAATGCTTGGTTCCTCTTCATGAGGTTTCGCTTGCACCCATTGTACATTCTATGTAGGAGTCTACTGCTTTCGCTGTACCTTGGCCATCAAAATTGGGCAATCCTCAATCACGTGGTCCAATTTTATGCAATATCTACAAGATTTCTGAGTTGGGTTCATGCAATCCCTCACAAACTGAGCTATTTCCACACAAGTACAATAGATTAATTGGCCTCTACCCCTGCATGCGCTTCCTCCTCGGCACCCTTCCCTACCCTTAGCTGGGGATCCTCCTATACCTACGAGGGATCTAGGTGATGAGTGGTCCGACTGTACCCCTTATAGGTTTCTCTGGTCTATCATCAGATCATACGTTCGGTAGTTCTGTTCGTCATCTCCTACAGATCTACAAAACCTATACCACTACTATTTTACTTATGGGATATATGTTGCAAGGCAGGGGCAGTGGTTAGTATCATGCAGCCCAGAAACAGGGTGGTCATCGCACCATAGTGTTAGCCTAGTTGGTCCTGTAGCTTCCCTAGGGCACAACGGGTTTGGTCCCCCAGCCTAGATGTAGTCTACATGCAGCAGACAATTAAATTTGGTGTGGCCATTCACCCTGCATCGTATGCACCATCTTTCGGGGCTGGCCTCCATCCATCGCTCCTTGCGTAGATTCTAAATCTCCATGTGCATTGCTTCTATTTGGCCTTATATCTGTTTTAATTCTAATTGGGTATCATCTCTTGGCGCAACTTCCAATTTCATGGCAACCTCCAAGGCCTTCTCCTGTGTCTCAATGGCTTGCTAACCCATAGGTACGCGTAGGTGGGGCAACAACATAGAAATGAACCACTTTGTGCATTTCCTATCATCATACTGGAATCCTCCTTCTCTGATCACTTTATTTAATCGTTGATTTTCTTCCCATACGGACTCAGACGATCCTTGCTTGAAGTCCTTCAAGTCATTTACTATTTGAGAGTAGGACTTAGGTTTCTTGAACTGCTTTAGTAACTCATTTTAAATTTCCTAAATATTTGCATTCACATGTTGGCCACTATATCCCATGTACCAGTCTAGGTCTCTCCCTTCAAAATAAAGGGATAGTTGTGCTCGTTTAACTACATCGCTTACTATGTTCTTTGCATTCCATACCGATCCTACGAAAAACTGGAACTGATCCATGTCCTCATCACCCATGCCTTTGAAGGTAAGTAACTTCATGTGCGCAACCATATCATCTTCTAGTGGGGGTGGAGGTGAGTTTTTACCCTTATGAGGGCTTGACGGTGGCGTCGACAGAGGGCTATGCGTAGAAAAATTTCTTACTAGACTGTAGATAGATTTATCCCCCTCATGGTTAGTTCTGCAGTACTTACCACTGGGTGTTGTGCCCTTGCTTTGGTCAGAGCTCATTCACTCCGTATGGCTACACAAAATGGTTTTTTCACACAACAAGATCTTAATCAATAATGGAAAAATTTTCAAAAACTTACCTCGGAAACCCTTGAAGAACCTCCACTCCACTTCTAAGTAGGATACGAATTGATCGACTGAAAATTCAGTCACAAATCCTCCTATCACATTGTCCACCCAGTGATATACCATGTGAGTAATGGTTTTTTTGGTCTCTTCTAGCTACAGGATCCATTCTGGGGTTCATTGTGTGACCCACTCGTCTTTCCAACACTTATGAAATTTGACTAGCCTTGCAAGCCACTCCTAGAGCTTGATCACAATTGTTACAAATAATATCTCCTAGATCTTCATGAAAATATACTTATTCTTCCACTCTTTGGTCGTCAACTTCTTACTACAGTTTTCTTATACTGCAAATTCTTGAACTTGTTTTTCAAACCATTCATCGATTTCTTTTCTTTCAGTTTTCCAATATGGGTTTGGCATTACTCGATCTCTCTCAACATGCTCCTGGTCATGGCAACGGAACCATTTTTTGGCTCAAGGGGTCCTGACCTAGGTTTGAAGGTTAAGATTTTCCAACAAACCCCTATACCACTAGCCCTTTCAATAGTGACCTGCTTGCGCAAGCCAAAGTCTCACCCGAAGTAGTATGGGAGGTTGCTGGAACCAGGTTTCTACACCCTAGGAGATAGCAGATAATTCAAGCCAGTCCACAACTATCAGATATTTACACCCAGAAGTCATTCATAGGAGTTTCAATAAAAAACCAGAATACATTTTATTAAATTTAAACAATAGGCTCACATCCACATGCATAATATCAGCTATAATCATAGAACAATATATTTACAGCAGATTAACATATACATTTACCATAACACACACAGTTCGCAACTTACTAATAGATACATCATCATATAACTCAAGTTTGCATTAACCATAACAGGACATATCCAGATAACATCAGATATACATAATACTTTTGCACATCTATTACCCAAAAATCCTCTTACATTCCCGAAATTACCACCTGCGCACACAGCCAGGAGGGTCCATACATAGCAGGAGAGAGGATCTCCGTGCTTACAGCCAACAGGGTCCGCACATAGCAGGATAGAGGATCTCCGCGCACACACCCAGAAGGAGTCCTAACCCAAACAACCCTACCACATATCTAATAGTTTGTACTTTGCATCAATCTCTATTTGTTCCTACCTATGACTTAAAAAAGGTTCATCTATTTATAGCAATTTAGCCTATGCATCCAATGGTCCACAAAATATGGATTGCAGACTCTTGGTCTACCCTTGACAAATTTACAATGCGTTAGGGGCTTTGAACAACCCAAAAACCCCTGCATTAGACTAAACAACACAAAATTATACAAAAATGGACAAAATTCATAGCCTTTGGGAGACCCTGCTCCAACAGAGCCATGTAGCCTAACTCTTGAGTCACCAGGACTGTTCTTGGATAAGAAATATCGTTATCCTTTTAGTTTCTAGGTGTTTAAGTCAAGTCGATCTATGAGGATTCGAGTCCCCTGCTTAAATTTCTTGAAGTAGCTTAGCTATCTCTCCCATAATTTTCTTAAGCTCCCTTAGTAAATTAACTTTCTATGATTTCTCCCATTTCTTCACTCAATCCTTTAAGTTTCGTAAATTTTTTTATAGGTGTTCCATCATGAAAATACCCTCCTCTCTTTGATTGTCACTTGTATTCTTTCTGACCATCATATTGAAATTCTCATTGTTTAACCAAACCCGGTTAAATTTAAAAGAATACCCCCCTTTCGGTTTCTAAAATATCCACTCAACAGAGATCAGACGATGATCAAAGGTTACAAAGTCCTCGGCCCGCCTTTAAACCCCCCATCAGAGGCAGTAGATATGTTTTCACCATAACTCTATCAATTCTCTTCCCAATGATTTCTTCTCCTGAGCGTCCATTAAACCAGGTCGGTCCCTCCCTCTCGAGAGATAAATCAATTAGGTTTGAATATTTTATAAGCGTTTGCATAAAAAATTCCATAGGATCATGCTGGCACCTAGGGACCAAAATCTCCCCATCCCTCAGACTACAATTAAAATCCCCAGAAATGATATTGTATGCAAGTGAAATAAAACCAAAATCCTCCATTTTCCTCCAAAAATTAAGTCTATCCTTATATGGAGCGTAAATTTTAATAAGATGGAACCTTCAGTGGAGTTCTCTTAAATCACCTGTTAATATAATACCTCCGAGAAAGTTTTAAGCCTGCAAAGATGCACAATAGGGATCCCAGATGACTATCGAGCCACCCAAGCGGCCCTCAGAATCCGTGGACACCAGATGAAAATATGGAAACAAAGCGTGACAATAAGAGCAAGTCATATCAGCTATTTTCATAGTTTCTTGCAGAAAAATCATTGTAGGGTTCATCGTAGTGAAAAAATACTACAGAGATACCATCTTATCCCTGCCCCCCACACCCCTAATGTTCAAGAAGCACAACTTCATGGTGGACCAGCTGAAGAGGGGGAAAATTATCTAAGGACCCGATCAAGGGCATGGGTGACAAGAATGTCATGGAGGTGTCCAAGAGGTAATTTCGGGTTGTGACCAACCTAAGAGGTTTCGTGCTTGCCCCTATGCTGACCCTTTCCCTTTTGGATAATGATATTCGAGATCAAAGAAGGGCTAGGAACAATGACAAGAGAAGAAGGACGACTAGTGTTGACAGTAAGAGGAACCATACGGGCATTAAAATTATGGATAGTAAAATAAAGGTCACTCCCAATCGAATAATGGGGGTAGAGAGGACCATCATTGACTGGATCAGAAGGTAGGGGCAGAGTGGGAGTAGTGGAGACACTCGGTAGAGGAGTGACTAACGAAAGGGAAGTGAGAGGGGAAGATGGGGGGCAGAGAGAGAATAATGGCAGGGATAAGGATCAGGTTAGGACATTGTACAAAGTATCTACCTCCAAAAAAATTATCTTCCCAGTTAATTGAGTGCAACGGTCCAGTTCTTTTCAGATAGGGTCATGACCAACCACTGCAAGCATATCCCTAGAGACCAAAGACTTTCCTGAATCAGATATATGAAAATTACAAGGGGAAAAGGTAAATAGATCAAACTTACTCGAAGATGTAGGATGCCCCGACAAGTGATCCATTTGATTTTTTGATAAACTTATAGCCTCTAAAAAGGGTGGCAACTTTCCTTCGCCCCACTTGTGGTTTTCCTTGAAACTATAAAAATGTCACATAAGGTGACCAGTCTCATGGCATAAGTGGTAGTGAAATGGTGTCTTCTAGTAGTCCAAAACCTGACGATGGACAAGACCCTCCCATTCCAAATCCACCTCAACCGGTAGACCACCTGAGAAAGACACCTCCACTAAGAACCAAGCTACCCTTTTTTCGAATTCCCCAGTGCACTTTAGATCAACAATTGCCAGCGCCCAAGCAAGGCTCATTCTTGTAGGTTTTCTGCACACTCCCACATTACATCCTGTCCAAAATTAAGCAGTTGAAAACCCAATCTCTGCTTGAACGGTTAGTCTGTAGATGTCGATTTTGTCAAATTAGCAGAACATCAAAGAAAATTCAGAGAAGACCTACCAGAGGCATCAAAATACAAAGAGGTTGGACCAACGGAGTGTAGAGCACCAGTGTCACCAAAGTGAATTTGGGAAGGTGGATCCAGTCTACATAGGGTGGTAATGCCACATGACGCCACATGGAGTGCATGCATAAACACTTCATCGATATCTTCCCCCTCGAGATCCCCGAGGAAATAATTTAGGGAAATCATAAAAGAGGCAATGAAAGTGCTAGGATCCAGATATAAATTATATCAAAAGACCATAATACCACTAAAGAAATAAATAGAGAAACTGCGATCCTGAAACAGTTCACTGCCAAAGAGACGTGAGTTGATGAGGCGAAAAATCAGTTAATTAAGAATGTAGTATGACCCCCATAGAAATAAACATTTCAAATAGAGAAAGTACACTCAAGACCACCCCCTTAATAAAGTCCATTTAAGAGGACCCAAGATAATGCAATCCTTCAGCCGAAAAAGTACACCAACCACCAACAGGGTCAGTGAAGACTAATACCCACTCAGAAATATTTGAAAGTTCCGATCACGATCAACTACCTTCCAACTGGGAAAACTAGAGCAGAGAAAGCCGAGTAATTAGTCCCCAAGAGGCAAACCCTGATCACACCAGTAGATATCCAAAGAGTAGGCTCAACCCACAATCTCCAAAAAACTAGTTTATACCAGCTCTAGAGCACAGTAGTAGAAAAAACACTTTCCTATATTCCACCACCTTTTACAATTTTGAACCTAGAATCTCTTCCATGGCTTTCTACATAAATAGTTCTTCGATCCCAAAGTGAAAAATTGAAATTCCAGCGACCGAAGATCCAGAGGATCGAGAGAACAACAAAGTTGGTGAAGGAGAGCCCTCAATGACAGTAACATGGATGAAATCAATATATAAGAAAATTTCTAGATAATCTAAACATAAATTGAGCTCTGTCAAGCTACTCTATCATCCTAATAAAAGAACTTCAACGAAGAAAATGGCCTTATCCGTAAAAGAAATATAAGAAAAGGAAAAAACACTACATCGTCTAGCATTAGACAGTACCAAAACCTCACCCACCACCAACCAACCCTGTTATTTCTTAGAGTGACAAAATATATATCACAGTGAGCATCCATGAAATCCTTCCAATCCACTGCGCAACCTCAACTAGAATCCACCTCTATTCACCTTATCACAATGAACATCCATGAAATCCTTCCATCTCTGCTCACCTAACCATAACAAAAACAACCTCTACTCGCATCCCTTTCTCAACATCCTCCCACAAAATCTATTCCATTGTAACTTGAATATTCTTTACTTATCCTAAATATGCATTCCCATTTTTATATATATTGTTTTTTTTTTTACTCATAAGTTATAGAAACAACAATGGTTTCACCCTAATTTTAATCAATTTGATGCACACATTGCATTCACAATCCTAATGGGTTTCCCTTGCAAATAGTTGTTGTAATACAACATATTTAAAAAGCTATTATGATATTTACACTCCTATGATAAATTGAAAATTTTCAAATAGATTTTTTTTAGAATTTTTTTGGTAATTTAAAAAGCTATCATGGTATTTATATTCCTATGATAAATTGAATTTTTTTAATTATTTTTTTTTAGATTTTTTTTTGGTAATAATCACAACAATAAAACATTTATGAGTGTGATTTATCATCAGGAGTAGGTGAGAGATTAAATCAAGACATTGAGTTTAAATAGATTGAGAGATGGGATATTGGAATAACAGCTAATTTGAATTTGAAAAGAATAAATGTAAAATTTATTTTTATAAAAATTATATATATATATATATATATATATATATATATATATATATATATATATATATATATATATATATATATATATATATATATATATATATATATATATATATTTTCTAATTTTCTAATATTTAAATTAAAACTTTTTTGGTAAATTTTTATAATAACTTTTGATTAAATTTTTATAATATTAAATACTAATTTTTAAGATTATATTAATGTGATTTTAGATTTAAAAATATATTTTTTTAGACTGAATTCTAAAATAAATAGATTCCCTTTTATTAGGTAACTATATTTTAATATGCAACGAATGATTTTGTGATCTTGCAATGAAAAGTGACTAGCCTCGTAATCTGGGAGTGGGAGTTTGAATGCCGTGGATATGGGTAACACCTTGGGACTTTGGCCATGGGGTGATAGAAAAAATGCTCTGAGCTTGGGATGATGCTGTTGGATATACATTAATTCCAACCAACCCATCGACCTCACTAAATGCACCAAGCTATCTCGGAGTCTATGGAGAGTTCGTCTAACTTCCTGAAGAAGTCATCTCCACCGACAAGCAGCCTCAAGAAGCCTCTTCGCCGTGTATAAATACTCTTTCCTGCAATACAAAAATACAAGTTTGTTTGATGAGTTGAGTTCTCTCATATGGTATCGAAGCTTACGGTTGGAAGGATGGAAGCAACTTGAGATTTCTAGTTTGCTGTTGTGGAAAGCAACTCTGTAGTGTGCACGTTAAGCTGTGTGGAGAGCCTTCATAAATGTTGTAGCTGTTGGCTGGCGTGAGAAAGTGTTGTCCAAGATATGTGTGGAAAAGTCGAGCAATGCGGAGAAGTCTATCTCGATTGAGAGCATTCAGAGAGAAGTATTCAGAGAGAAATTGTAGTGTTGGGAGCTGTTGTGAGGTGCAACCTGTGTGAAGAAGTTTGGTTGTCCAATAGAACGTTGAAGGGCCCATTGGCCGATAAAGTAAGTTTATGTGAGCAACCAGGTTGTGAAATCTGTTGCAAAGAAGTTTGTTTTTTAGTTCTTTCTTGCGTTGCTGAAAATTTTATTTCTGTTTGCAGTGGGTAAAGGCTCTGGTGAACGGCGAACTAGTTGCAGGAGCTGGGTGGTGAAGTTTTCTTATGCATCGGTAAGAGAGGGCCGAAGAAACCTATCTTTAAATCGAATTTTGGGCAAGGTTGGCTGTTTGTATATGTGTTGAAGGTTTCTTTTATGTTAAATTTTTTAATAGCGGGATTTAAAAAAAAAAAAAAATCTATTATGAATATTAAAGCCTTTATGCAAAAGGCTCAAACCAAGTGAAAAAGTGAAAAAGTAAATTGTGGTAGTTATTAGTAATTGGCATTCACATAGTAAATGGTTGTAATTACTGGTACTTTCCATTTATTTTCAATATTTTAAAGTTGAAGTGCAGAAATAAAGTATTGGAGTGTTTGTTTTAAGAAGTGGTTTGATATAAAAAAATCATCTAAAAATATTTGACAAAAAAAATTAAGAAAGGAAGGAAAATTAAAAGTAAAAAAGGGGGTGCTATTATTTAAGGGGGAACTAAAATTATTTAAATAAGGTGTTATTTTTGTTTGTGACTAAGGAGCCATTAAATTTATTGGTATTTATATTAATACTTGAATATTCATAAGTTTAATACTATGGAAAATGTATTTGCGGAGTCTTATATATCTAACTCTGATAAGTTAGATGGTGAAAATTATGAAAATTGGAAGTTTAAGTTGCAGACTATGATGGAAGGTTGTAATATGTAGACGATTGTGTCTGGAGATGAAGTGAGGCCAGAACCCCCTCAAGCCACAACTACTTCAATTCAATATTAGCAATGACGAGAAAACAAAGCGAAGGTATTGTTGTGGATGTCTGTTAAGGACAATATTATTCCGCACATTAGAGAGTGCAATACGTCCAAAGAGACATGCGACACTCTCAAAAATTTATATGATTAGAAGACCAAAAATAGAATATTGTATTTAAAGGGTAAGCTTCTTTCAATTAAGATGGAAGAAAATGAAAATATCAGTAGTTTTATTTCTAGAATTAAGGATCTAAAAGATAAATTAGGTGACATTGGTGAAACAATATCTAGTACAAACTTGGTTACTGTGACATTAAATGGAATGTTGAATGAGTATCAGATGTTTATCACTAGTCTTGTAGCTAGAGAGAAGGCTCCTACATTTGATGAATTGGCAGGTATACTTATGCAGGAAGAAGAGCGAAGAAGAAGTATTAATCAGAAATCTCCCAATTCAGAGTTAGCATTGATGGCTAAAGGGAAGCAATCCTTCAAAGGAAAAAAATGGGAGAAAAATAAATGTAAAAGGCCATGAGTAAAATTGTTTCAAGGTATGCCTTCACGAAGGTCAAATGTCAAATCAGGTAGAGCTGATGCATGTTACTATTGTGAAAATCCTGGTCATTTTGCTAAGAATTGCTTTAAAAGAAGATCTAGTTTATTTAAACAAAGAAGACATACAGGAAATTATGTTGATAATGATGAGTCAATCAGTCCTGAATTTAACAATCTTCAATTATTTGTGACCAATGTTGCTTTTTTAGAAGAAACTGATGATGATAATGCTTGGTTTATAGATTATGGTGCACCAATCCACATGTCATGCAAAAGAGATTGGTTTAATACTTATCATGAAGTTAATAATGGTGCACACATCTATTTAGGAGACAATAGATCATATGAAATTAAAGGATATGGTGATATAAGTGTTACTATGCCTAATGGACAAGAAAAACAAATTCAAAATGTGGTGTATGTTCTAGGGTTAAAGAAGAACTTAATTTTTGTCTCTTCTATTACAGGTCAACATTTGAAAGTTGAATTTGTGAAATCATATTGTTTGGTAAAGAATATGCAGGAAAAATACAAGGTTGTTGAAAAAGGAATGAGATTTGGAGGATTATACAAGTTTGATGTGACAAAGAATAGGCATCAAGCTTTGGCATCAACAGCCATGACAAACATAGAGCTTTGGCATCAAAGTTATGGGCACTTAAATGATAATGACCTAATGTTACTTCAAAAGAAAATGATGGTAGAAGGTCTTCCAAATATTAATTGTGAACACTTTGAATGTGAATGTTGTGCACTAGGAAAACAACATAGGGAAGAATTTCATGTCCATAAAAATACAAGAAAATTTGAAACACTTGAACTAGTGCATACTGATGTATGTGATCCAATGCAAACTAAGTCACTTGGTGGAGCATATTACTTTCTTATATTTATTGATGATAACACTAGATACACCTGGGTGTACTTTATAAGAAATAAAAGTGATGGTTTGAATACTTTAAAGAATTCAAGAATATGGTAGAAAAACAATCAGGAAATGGTATTAAAATTCTTCGATCAGATAAAGTTGGTGAGTACACTTCAGAAGCTTTTATCAAATACTGCAAACAAAATGAAATTATGCAACAATTTACAGTACCACATACAGCTCAGCAAAATGGTTTAGCTAAAAGAAAGAATAGAACATTAGTTGAATCTGCTCATAGTATGTTGAAAAGTAAAGGACTTTCTAATAGTTTTTGGGCTGAAGCCATTAATACACTTGTATATCTAAAAAATAGAATTCCTACAAAATATCTTGAGCACAAAACACCATTTGAAGCATTTTATGGTTTTAAACCTAATATTAGTCATTTAAGGATATTTGGATGCAAGGCCTTTGCTCATATTCCTAAAGAGGATAGGAGAAAATTAAACTCCAAAGCTATCAAATGCATTTTTATTGGATATTGTACTAATCAAAAAGCATATAAAATATATGATCCAAATACACATAAGGTATTTGCAAGAAGATATGTTATATTTCATGAGCATGATCTTAAACAAATGAAAGAGGATTAATATAATTTATTTCATCCTACTTATAACAACTTTAAAGAAGATGAAGTTATGGAATCATCTCAAGCTCAAAAAACCATGGACATTCCATAAGGCAATTCAAGAAGCCAAAGCCCACAGAGAAGTGATGATAGCACTCCACAGAGAAGAAGAAGAGGTGAAGGGACTCCACAGCGTAATGAATCTCTAAGAAGGTCAACACGACAAATTCAAACTCCAATCAGGTATAAATATTATGCTTTAATGTCTCAAGTAATGAATGTTTTTTAGCCTTTAAATTATGAACAAGCCAAAAATGATAAATAATGGATGGAAGCTATGAAAGAAGAATACGACTCTATAATGAAAAATGAAACTTGTAAACTAACAAAATTACCTGAAAATAAAGTCCCTATAGGATCAAAATGGTTGTACAAGACAATGTTTAACGCAGATGGTAGCATAGACAAGTAGAAGGCAAGATTGGTTGCAAAAGGTTATTCACAAAAGGAAGGTATAGATTATGAAGATACCTTTTCTCTAGTATAAAAAAATGAATACAATCATAATAATGATAGCATTGGCCACTAAATATGATTGGAATCTATATTAATTAGATGTAATGTCATTGTTCCTAAATGGGGACTTAAAAGAGGAGATATATCTTGTTCAACCAGAAGGATTTGAAAAGAAAGGACAAAAACATCTTGTATGAAAATTGAAAAGGCCTTATATGGACTAAAACAAGCACCCAGATCTTGGTATGAGAAAATAGATAAATTCTTATTTCAACAAATATTTAACAAAAGCAAAAATGATCCTAATTTGTGTGTCAAGACAGATAGAAATGGAGGCATAGAATTAATCTCTATATATGTTGATGATCTAATAATAAGAGGAAGTGCTGATAAAATGATTAATGATATAAAAGGGAAGTTATCACAGTAATTTGAGATGAAGGATCTTGGACAGATGCATTATTGTCTAGGTCTTGAACTATGGAGAGATAATGGAAGAACTTTAATCACACAAAGAAAATATACAAACGAGGTACTAAAGAGATTTAAAATGAAAGGATGTAAAGCAGTGATTACTCCATTGGAACAAAATATCATATTGAGAAATGATGATGGAACAAAGGAGGTGAATGGAACATTGTATCGACAATTAGTGGGAAGCCTAAATTATCTCACTACCACTAGACCATACATTGCTTATGCAGTAAAAATACTTAGTCAATTTATGGATAAGCCTCTTGAGAGCCATTGGATGGTTGCAAAAATGGTGCTTCGATATTTAAAGGGAACTACTAATTTTGATATTGAATATACTAATGATTGTAATGTTGAATTGACAGGTCATTCTGATTCTGATTGGGTCGGAAATCCAGATGATAGGAAATCTACCACTAGATATGTGTTTCATATAGGATCAGGGGCGATATCATGTAGTAAGAAACAACCAACAATGTCCTTGTCATCAACTGAAGCAGAATATGAAGCATTATGTAGTACCACCTGTGAAGTTATATGCCTCAAAAGAACACTTGAAGATGTTGGTGAAGCTCAAGAAGAACCTATAGTGATCAGATGTGATAATCAAAGCACCATCAAATTGGAAAACAATCATGTATGTCATGCAAGGTCAAAGCATATAGGCACACAATATCATTTTGTAAGAGAAAAGGTCCAATTAAAGGAAATTGACTTAATATATTGTAATACAAATGAGAATGTAGCAGACATATTCACTAAGCCTCTTGGGAAGGCTAAATTTGAGAGTTGTAGAAGTAAGTTATGTCTTGTAGAAAATCCAAATTATGTTTTAAGCCTAGCTGAGACTTAGACCAACAAGCATGTCAATTAAGAGTATGTTTGTATCTTATGTATTGTGCTATAGTGTGTCTGTCACATTGTTGGAATTAAGTGGGAGTGTTGGATATACATTAATTCCAACCAACCCTCCGACCTCATTAAATGCACCAGCCTTTCTCGGAGTCTCTGGAGAGTTCGTCTAACTTCCTGAAGAGGTCATCTCCACCGACAAGAAGCCTTGAGAATCCTCTTCGCCGTGTATAAATATCTCTTTCCTGCAATACAAAAATACAGGTTTGTGTGATGAACTGAGTTCTCTGATAGATGTTCTAGATGCTTTGAAATTCACATTTTGAATTTTCACTTCTCCGAACATTTAGGGTAAAATCATGATCAAAATGTTTAGGACAAAACTTAACAGTTCTATCATCTATGTATATTTATGAGCAGTATGCCCCACGGTTTTCAAAATTATGATAGTTTGATTAAATTTTTTTAAAATTTTTTACCTCCATCATGTGAATGATGAATCTCATATTCGAAGTCCAAAAATGATAAATCAAGTTGTGAATATGTTCTGGTTGTGCATAGTTCAACAATGAAAAATACTTTTCTATGTCTATTTTAAATTTATGCCTCTTACACCACTTTGATTTTTAATTTTTTTTTTTTATAAAATGTTGGCTTTTCACGCTGCTACGAACTCAAGCCATCGCAACATACAGTTCTATGTATATCTATAAATTATGCCCCACTGTTTTCCCTTACAAAGTTTGAGTTTTTTAGTTTTGTATTTTTTTTACCACCACTATGATTCAGATTTCTTGTATGTATTTACTATTTTTCCAATTGAATTGTTACAACAACTACTAACTAGGTAGCTTTCAGAAAATGTGTTTCATTCCTGCCAAAATGGCTTTTTCTTTTTTACAGCAACAGTACAAACACGGTAGGAAAAGTGAATTTTCAGAAAATAATATTTTTTAATATGTTAATGCAATATATTTTTTTTATGTTATATCGTGTTTAAATTTTACAATTTCACTTATGGAATGTGAGATAAAATCATAAATTTACTTTTAAACCATGAATTATTTAAATTCAATTTAGTATGTAAATTTAATCTTTATATTTTAAATAATAAATATATATATTAATTATTAAAAATTGTGAATATATATTAATTTTTGATTGTTAATATATTATATTATTGTCATTTCTAACCTAACGTTTTCTGTAAATTTGTACAAAATTTTTAACTATATTGAATACTAGTTTCCAGGTACCCCAAAACACCCACTACCGAAAACTCGTGCAACATAACTATTATGCCTAAATTCTGTTGTTAAATTGCTTCAGTATTATAAATTAAGGAACATTACAACGATGTCTCGGACGAAATAACTACCGTTGAAAGTAATTATTGGATACCGAATCGTATAATAATTTGTGGCAGAATTATAATATGATTACATGCTCATCCAGTCAAAGAGCGCTCATTGATTTTAATGAACTCAAAATGGTGGTCCCTGCTAATGAAATCAGTATATGTATTGTCAATGTATAATTATATTGTATCGAGAGGACTGTTTTTCATCATATATTAACTGATTTTTTAATATTTATTTTCATGGTGTATAGTGTTGGAGAGAAAAAATTATTTTATATTGAAAAGAGCTAGGCTTCCGTGTATTGTCAAAAATTTTATTTGTTCGAGAAAAATGGACTAAGCTGGGCAATTGGGCTAGGCCTTTCTACCCCAGGTATGATATTAAATATTCTATGAGCATCTTAATTACTCTCGATACTATATAAACAAACAAGAATGGTTGCTACGCAGTAAATCCCTATTAATGAAATTAGTACATGATGTGTGGTTAAGGTATAAATATATTGTATTGTGACGACTGTTCTTCATTATATATATTAACTCATTTTATAATATATATTCTCATTGTTTACTAGATTGGAGATCAAAATTTATTTTATGTTAAAAGGAATCAGGGCTTTCTTGTACTGTCATAAATTTTATTTGTTCGAGAAAAATCAAAATGGACTATGCTGGGAAGTTGAGCTAGGTCTACCCAAGACTTGATATATATAAAGTAAATAATCTACTCAAATTCAGTGAATTTGTTGAAGTGCCCTGGGCATCTGAAATATTATCATTCAAAACAAAAGACATATAGGTTGTGAGTAATTAATACTAGCACAATCACATTTACTAATGTGATTGATATACATCGATAAGCTTATATGAAATAGATTTATAACGACATTCACCAATGTGGTTGATATACACCGATAGGCCTATATCCACTACCCAACACATATATTTCACCAAAATAAATATTATATATTTATGACTACAAAATATTTTATATATTTACTTATAATATATATAATATTAACCATATAAATACTATATATTAACTTTATATATATATATATTAGAAATTATAATATTATATTATTCAATAGTAAAATATATAATAAAAATATATTATTAAATTATTTCAATACATTAATAGTTTTAACTCAAACTATAATATAATTCTATTATAACATAATAATAATATTTTATTAATTTTATAATAAGTTTATATCTCTTACCAATATCTCAAGGGATTATTAATATTTTACACCAAAAGAACTAATAAACCCCAGGGTTTAATATTATAAACCGAAGTAATTGGTGAAACAAATGATAAATATTAATATTATAAACCAAGAAATAAAAAAAAAACTAAGAATAAATAATTTCATCTAAGAGATTAAAAAACCTTCAGAAATAATAATATTTATAACCCAAAAACATAAGAAAGCAATAAACTCTAAGAATTAATATATTAAACTAAAGAGATTAATAAAGCATAGGAAATAATATTTAAAAACAAAAAACGTAAGAAGTAATAAACCCAAGGGTTTAATATTATAAACCGAACTAATTAGTGAAGCAAAGGATAAATATTAATATTATAAACCAAGAAATTAAAAAAACCCTAACAATAAATAATTTAATCTGCAGAGATTAAAAAACCCGAAGAAATAATACTTTAAACCCAAAAACATAAGAAAGTGATAAACTGTAAGAATTAGTATATTAAAATCAAGAGATTAATAAAGGATATGAAATAATATTTAAAAACAAAAAACTAAGAAATTAATAAACCTAACAATAAATATTTTAAACTAAAGATATTAATAAACCCAAGAGATTATTCATAATACAGACCAAAAGAACTCATAAACCAAAGGTTTAAATATTATAAACCAAAGGAATTGATGAACCCAAGGGATAAATATTATAAACATAAGGGATCAATATTAAAAACACAAGAGATTAAAAAACCCTAAGAATTTATATTTTAAACTAAAAAACCTAATAAATTAATAAACCATAAGAATCCGTATTTTAAACATAATATATTAATAAACCAACAAGATTATTAACATCATAAAAGAAAAGAACTAATAAACCCAAGGGTTTAATATTATAAACCAAAGGAATCAACGAACCCAAGGGATAAATATTATAAACCTAACGGATGAATAATAAAAACAATAGAGATTAATAAATGCTAAGAATTAATATTTTAAGCTGAAAAATCTCGGAAATTAAAAAAGCCTATGAAATAATATTTTAAACTCAATAGATTAAGAAACCCAAGGGATTATTCATATTATAAACCAAAAGAACCAATAAACGCAAGGGTTTAATATTATAAACCAAAGGAATTGGTGAACCCAAGGGAATTGATTTAAACATTGAGACAATTGTTGTCATAATGCGACGTTGGACCAACTATGACCATGGTTGGCCATGGGTGATTTTCATATTGAGACAATATTTGTTATAATGTAAGATTTGATCATGGATGACATTGATCGATTATTCATATTATAAACCAAAAAAACTAATAAACCCAAGGGTTTAATATTATAAACCAAAGGAATTGGTGAACCTAAGGGAATTGATTTAAACATTCAGACAATTGTTGTCACAATGCGATGTTGGACCAACTATGACCATGGTTGGCCATGGGTGATTTTAATATTGAGACAATATTTGTCAAAATGTGACATTTGATCATGGATGACATTGATCGATTATTCATATTATAAACCAAAATAACTAATAAACCCAAGGGTTTAATATTATAAAGCAAAGGAATTGGTGAACCCAAGGGAATTGATTTAAACATTGCTACAATTTTTGTCACAATGTGACATTGTACCAAACCATGACCATGTTTTCCCATAGGTGATTTTCATATTGAGACAATATCTATCAGAATGTGACATTTGATCATAGATGACATTGATCGATTATTAATATTATAAAGCAAAAGAACTAATAAACCCAAGGGTTTAATATTATAAACCAAAGGAATTGATGAACCCAATGGAATTGATTTAAACATTGAGACAATTGTTGTCACAATGCGACGTTGGACCAACTATGACCATGGTTGGCCATGGGTGATTTTCATATTGAGACAATATTTGTTAGAATGTGACATATGATCATGGATGATAATGATCTATTATTCATATCATAAACCAAAAGAACTAATAAACCCAAGGGTTTAATATTATAAACCAAAGGAATTGGTGAACCCAAGGGAATTGATTTAAACATTGAGACAATTGTTGTCACAATGCGACGTTGGACCAACTATGACCATGGTTGGCCATGGGTGATTTTCATATTCAGAAATTATTTGTCAGAATGTGACATTTGATCATGGATGACATTGATCGATTATTCATATTATAAACCAAAAGAACTAATAAACCCAAGGATTTAATATTATAAACCAAAGGAATTGGTGAACCGAAGAGAATTGATTTAAACATTGAGACAATTGTTGTCACAATGCGATGTTGGACCAACTATGACCATCGTTGGCCATGGGTGATTTTCATAGTCAGACAATATTTGTCAGAATGTGACATTTTATCATGGATGGCATTGATCGATTATTCATATTATAAACCAAAAGAACTAATAAAACCAAGGGTTTAATATTATCAACCAAAGGAATCAGTGAACCCAAGGGAATTGATTTAAACATTGAGACAAGTGTTGTCACAATGCGACGTTGGACCAAAATATGACCATGGTTGGCCATGGGTGATTGAAAAAAAAAGACATATAGATTATGATTAATTAATATTATTCATAATATGATTGATTGAGTGGAATATGTAGGGAAAACTTATTATTATCAAAAAGAGACTATGTGTGAGTTTTATGTAATTTGTATTTATTTTTCTTTATGTTAATAAAATTTCAACCATATAAAATACATATATGTAATTTGTATTTATTTGTTCCTTATGCTAATATAATTTCATTCATTAAAGTTCTAACAACAATGTAATAGTCTGGCTATTCACCCTCCATTGTATCTATATTTTGATACTGCGTAAAATTTAGAAGAGTTTGTTTATACATGGTTTCTACATTGTGGGCATTAGGAATCTAAGATAAATAAATGAAGAATGTTTTTCAGTAATAAATGATGATAATACATAGTTGATCATCATACTTTGAAACCACATCAAAAACCTGAATGTTTGCTAATGTTAAACATTTTCCATATATTCAGCATAATGGATAACTAAGAAGGCTTTCGAAAAACAGAGTTAGATAAGTCGATAATTAGATAAAATACTATAAAATTCATAACATTTCCACGTTTCACTATAGAATTCATAAAATTTACACATTTCAGAGAACTCTCATTGATTACATTTACATAAGATTTAGGGGAAATTCTTAAAGTTCATATCAAACGCTCAAATTCTTCTGAGATTGGATAAACTAACAAGCCACCAAACATAATTTTAGAACACTAGTAGCCTCCCATGTTGATCAGCATGAGGAATAAAGAATATTTTTAATCTTTTGGATAGAAATTGAAACCCCGATTTTAAATGCATATCCAGGAATACTTACGTGGTAAGAAGAAATTTCCTTCTTGCTATAATTATGAGAGACAAATCACTATAGTATAGAACTATGTATTTATCAATATTGTGAAGTTGATGTAAAGACAAAATATATTTAATTAAGTCGACATATGTTCGATAATAATTTTTTTCCTTAATTTTTGTTTTTACATGGACATCAGTCCTCTCACTAGCAAACTAATATTCTTTGACAACTAGGTGTCTAGTTTCAAGTTTATGTGTTTTGCATGAACTCAAGTGTCCCAACTTCTCCACCACCCTGACTAGTAGCACCGTTGTATCTTAGCTTCCTTTCCCTCAAATCTTGACCAATAGCAATGACGTAGCTTGGCTTCCCTTCCTTCTTCTCAGATTGAATCAGAGGGCTTACTTTGAAAGAGAATGCCTTTCCATTAGAAGGAATTTGTGCATACTACACACCTGTATTTTCTGAAATAAATAGACACGTTAACATTGAGCGTCAGTATTATTTAAAAAATTTATTGATTTGAATGCTTTGATTTATTGATGAAATCCTTAATTCTTTTTTATCTTGGAGCACAGATCTTCTGCTCAAACTTTCTTCGAGTGATTGTCCAAATGTCCAATTTTTACTTCCACTTTCCCTGCTCAATTGTTGCAAGCACAAAATTAGTTTCTTTTGTATGGTGAAGGTTAGATAGTTTAGTATCACTAGCCATTAGAATGGGGGGTCTCCATAACTATATGTAAAAGTAGTGAGTGATTGAGACCTACACAAAATTTCATGAACAAGGAAGTTTAAAATCAAGATGTTATGAGAAGAATGGATCTTATGAAGTCGAATCTTGTTTTTCGTATATGAAAACTAGAATGACTAACTTCTGCAAACAAATTTTGAACTTTAAGTTTTCTTAGTTAAGAAAATATGTCATATAGTTTTATAGGTATAATTACACTGATTTCTCTACAATTCTATGTGCTGGGTTTATGGCTTTAGCTCTGATACAAGCCATTATGTACTTTCCCCTTGTAATTTCTAGAAAACGAGAACCGATAGGATTTTGATTTTATATTTTTCCTTTTGCAAGTGACACAAAAATCTAATTATGAAACTGATATGAGATGATATGAGAGGGTTTAGCTCAGAATCAAAATATTTGATTACGTCCTCTCTCGAAAACCTATAGATTGCATGGTCTTGTAATTCTTTTTTTATTTGAAAGATAAATCACTAGCTTCATGAATTTCACAAGGCTTGAAGGCATATTGATATGTTCATGGTCGTTATTTATTTTCTCTTTATCATCCATTTTCATGGCTATTATGTTTTTTTTACATAGAAACCATGAAGGTGAACATTGTAAAGATATTAACAATGAATTGTAAATATATCAACAATGAATTCATGCACTCCTTGCTTCACACAAAAGAAAAACTATGATGGCCTATGTCCTAAGAATAAAATCAAACTCCCTAAGAGAATAAAAAATTGAGAAAAAAAAAGGTTGGATTCAATTTAATGTTCTTGTTCCTACCATATGTGATGCAGGGGCATTAGATACTAGCCAGCAATGTAGGAGTTTTGTCCACATGTTGTGGCTAGGAGGGTTTGAGAACAGTCGAATTTTTATAGCTAGGTGTCAATACCTTAGCTGATTGTACTATTATTTCAGTTAAGTTGTATAAGTCGAATAGTTAGTCCATCTGTCATGTTTTAGTTTTGAATAATTGTAATTAGGCTCTTGAGTTACCCTAACGGTCCTCGCAGAGGAACTGAAAGGACATATGTTCTTGTATAAATTGTATTCTCCGGAGGAGAAGAGAGAGGGAGAGAAAGAGAGAGAGGACGATAGGTTCCTGTAATAAAACTTTGTGTGTTAAAAACTGCTTCAAGTTAAATGATTTTAATGTTCGTTGACCATCGAATTGTCTTGGACTCTTCGTAATGAAGAAATTGTTTGATTGAGAAATGATTGTACACTGGCTTGATGTGAAATCGTTGAGAATGGTGATTGTATAATTCTGCATTATCTGTCTACTGTTCCCGTGAATTGGTTTGATAAGCTCTATGAGTTGAATTCCACCGTAAGTCCTTTGTCCGTATCTTTATTGTGGAAATCCCCACTGTGCAATTGTGACGAATTCTGTTGAAACGAAATCAAGCTATAGACCGTAGTTGAGGCATAAGAAGGAAATCCAAACCCCGAATCGACCTTTGGTTAATCACTGTAGCAAAACCGCGAGTGGATTCTCAAAGGCGGATTGCCCATATGGCACCATTTTAGCGGAGAAGGCGGTATTCTCTGAATTGAAGCGATTCCATAGAACCATCGATACGTGACACTGGACAGGAGTACAAAACCACCTTTCCGTATTCTCATCGCACGTTAAAGCCAACACGAGGACACCGAGTGATATCGAGGAGGGTCGTCGATCTGGCACAGAGTCATCGGATGGTGGTTGCTTAAAGGAGATGCGCGAGGTTTAACCTAAGGTACGGGCATAAATTTGATTGGTTATTGGACGTAGAGGTGGGCCTGGAGCGAAAGTTCTATTATAAAGTTGATTTACAAGTGTGGGGTATTAATATAATTTGGAAGACTAATATAAAGTATAGAAAGGCCTAATTTAAGGTTTGGGGATGTAATATAAAGTTAAACATTGCGGATAATATTATTTATCAAATCCTGTGAATTTTATAATTAATAAAAATAAATAGACCACGTGGAGCAAGGGAAAAATTGATAGAGCCACGTCACCATTGACTAGCTCTCTGTAGGCGGACCTTTCAGCATTGTTGAGTCATTTTTGGTATCAGAGTTGTTGTCTGAAGTTGTTTTGCTGACATGGAAATTTGATTTGGTAGAGGTGCTGACAGAAGAAGACCTATTGGCAATGCTGAGGTGTTGGGGATGTTGCAGAGGGTCGAAGCCAGAATAGATGCCATGGAGCGAAGGCAGCCCAGAGATCTAGAAGACATCAGTGAACCTGAGATGGAAGAAGCAGAAGAAAATGTCAAAATTCCTCTTGACATGAGGCTCCTTAGAACTGTTCTGGGGTCTGCAGTTAAGCCTAGAATTGAAGTGTCGAGTTATGTGGGGGGACTGAATCCAGAAGAACTAGTAGACTAGATAAATGAATTGAACAAGTTCTTCGATTATGAAGAAATAAGTGAAGATAAGAAGGTAAATTTTGTAGTAACAAAGCTGAAGGGACATGCTGCACTTTGGTGGGATGGAGTGCAGGCATAGAGGAGGAGAGTTGGAAAGAAACCTATTAAAAGCTGGACCAGAATGATGGCCAAATTGAAAGGTAAATTCTTACCTAGTGATTACCAGCTGACATTTTATAAACAAATGCAGAACCTGAGACAGAGGTTGCTGACAGTAAAAGAGTACATAGAGGAATTCTACACAGTAAGCATAAGGGTTGGGCAATTCCAATACACACCTGAGAAGACTGCCATATATGTGAATGGTCTCAAGCTGGAGATCCAAGATTAGATTGGTCTCCTGTATCCTAAGACAGTGGAAAAGGCCTACCAGATGGCCTTGAAAGCAAAGGAGAAACTCCTGAGGAAACAGTCTGCCAAGAAGAGAGGTACTTTCTGAGGGAAGGGAAGTCAGAGTGGTAAAGGAAAGCCTACTACACCCAAAGATGGAGCTAACAGTAGCTCACCTCAGAATGCATCTGCAGAGGATGAAGCAAGGGGCAGAAGGGGTTCTTACAAAGGAAAAGGAAGAGGAGGCAGAGACAGAGGAAAAGGTAGAGAATTGAGGTGTTATAGATGTCAGCAAGTGGGACACGAACACTATGAATGTCCGAAGAATGTGGGTGCTGGTCCAAGGAATGATGTTGTTGCCCAGGTTGGAGAAGAGGAAAAAATTGAAGAAGAAATTATTCGAGAGAGGGGAGAATCCTTGGTGGTGAATAAGGTCCTATTGAAGCAAGCCAAAGAAGTCACTGAGCCTGCACAAAGGAAGACTTTGTTTAGGAGCATTTGCAAAGTCCAAGGGAAGTGCTGCCAGCTAGTCATTGATAGTGGTAGCACAGATAATCTGGTTTCCACTAAGGTAATATAAAAGTTGAAGTTGAAGACAAGGGAGCATCCAAATCCCTACAGGGTGTCCTGGCTTCATAAAGGACATCAGCTGGTTGTGAAAGAATGGTGTGAGATAGAGGTGCAAATGGGAAAATATAAAGATAAGGTCCCGTGCGATGTAACGCCCATGGATGTGTGTCATATACTACTGGGTAGGCCTTGGAATTTGACAGAGTAGAAGTACATGATGGAAAGAAGAACACTTACAAGTTCTTCAAAGATGGGGTCCATCATACATTGATACCCATGGAAGAAGGAGAGCCATCCAGTAGAGTGATTGATCCAAAGACCTTGTTGCTGAGCGGGAAGAAATATCTGCATTAGATAGAAGAAGAAGAGCTAAGATTTGCTTTAGTTTGCAAGCCTAAAGTAGTTCTTACTTCTACAAATATTTCTAATTTACCAGTAGAGATAAAAGAGACGTTAGACAATTATTGTGACATTGTTGTGGATAATTTACCTGATGAGCTGCCACCTGTGAGAAAGATCAGCCATCAGATAGATTTTATCCCTGGTTCAAATCTACCAAATAAGGCAGCCTACAGAATGACTCCCAAGGAAAATGAGAAAATCGGGAGACAAGTACAGGAGTTGGTGGACAAAGTGCTGATTAGAGAAATTCTGAGTCCCTGTGCAGTACCAGCAATGTTGAGCCCAAAGAAAGACGGAGGTTGGAGGATGTGTATTGATTCCAGAGCATTTAATAAGATCACAATCAAGTACAGATTTCCTTTGCCCAGAGTTGAGGACTTGATGGACTGTTTGAGTGGTGCTAAATATTTCTCAAAGATATGTTTGAAGAGTGGATACCATCATATTAGAATAAGAGAGGGTGATGAGTGGAAAAATGCCTTTAAAACAAATCAAGGACTGTATGAATGGATGGTAATGCCTTTTGGGTTGTCAAATGCACCAAGCACTTTTATGAGACTTATGAATGAAGTGTTGAAAGAATTCATTGGTAAATTTGTGATAGTGTAGCTGGATGATATATTAGTTTTCAGCAGAACTAAAGAAGAACATTTAAGGCATCTTAATCATGTCTTGAAGAAGCTGCAACAAGATAAGCTGCTGATAAATTTGAAGAAATGCTCATTCATGAAGGAAGAGTTGGTGTATTTGGGGTTTGTTGTTTCTGCAGAAGGATTGAAGATGGACCCAGAAAAGGTTAAGGAAATTGTGGAGTGGCCTTCACCCAGGAATGTCTTTGAGGTAAGAAGTTTCCATGGACTTGTTAGTTTTTATAGGAAGTTTATAAGAAACTTCAGTAATATTAATGCACCCATAATTGAGACAATAAAGAAGGGAAAACAACCATTTAAGTGGAATGCTAAAGCAGAAAGGAATTTTAAGCTGTTGAAGCAAAAGATAACAGAGAAGCTTGTTTTGATTCTGCCTCATTTTACAAAACCATTTCAAGTAAAATGTGATGCCAGTGGAGAGGCCATTGGAGCTGTGTTGAGTCAAGATGATAGGCCCGTGGCATATTTTAGTGAGAAGCTAAATGACACTAGAAGAAAGTATTCCTCTTATGAGAAGGAATTCTATGCAATTTTTCAGGCACTGAAGAAATGGAGATGTTACTTGTTGTCCAGGGAATTTGTATTATATTCTGATAATCGTGCTTTGCAGTATATTGTACAGCAGCCCAAGTTGAAACATAAGCATGCTAAATGGGTTAAGTATCTCCAAAGTTTTATTTTTTTTTTAAAACATATAAGTGGCCAAGCCAATAAAGTAGCTGATGCTTTGAGTAGGAGGCACATGCTTGTTCAAGAAACAAATTTTGAAGTTGCAGGATTTGATTTTCTCAGGGAGTTGTATAAAATAGATCCTGATTTTAAGGAAGCATTTGAGGCATGTATTAATGTTGTTTTAATAGATAGAAGCCAGTGGCTTGATTGTTTCCTGCAAGAGGACTTGTTATTCAGAAGAAGCTAACTGTGTGTACCAAAATGTTCCATGAGAGAAAATTTGATCAAGGAGAAGCATAGTGGTGGACTTGCTGGACACTTTGGTACTGATAAGACTTATGAGCAGCTGAGTCACTTTTATTTCTGGCCCAAGATGAGAGAAGAAGTGGACAAGTTTGTGAAGAACTGCTAGATTTGTCAATATGCTAAAGGAAGGTGCCAGAATGCGGGATTGTACACTCCCTTGCCTATTCTAGACAGGACTTAGGACATGGTGAGCATGGATTTTGTTCTAGGATTTCCCAAGACTCATAGAGGGAATG
Source organism: Pinus albicaulis (assembly GCA_034641835.2). Taxonomy (NCBI): domain Eukaryota; kingdom Viridiplantae; phylum Streptophyta; class Pinopsida; order Pinales; family Pinaceae; genus Pinus; species Pinus albicaulis. The sequence continues at coordinate 897,411,153 of CM076576.1, read as the reverse complement.
ATGCAGTCTTCGTTTTGGTGGATAGATTCTCCAAAATGGCACATTTTATTTAGGGAAAATTTTAAGGATGGAAAATTATTTTGAAGTTTAAAAAATTGGCGAATCTCACTAGTCTCTAATGTGAAAAATATAAAATGTTTATTGATGTATTTGTAAAAATTTTCAAATTTATAATGATATTATATAAATTGTCTATATAATGTTGGCGATTTTTAAGGTAAAATAATTTTATATTGTAAAATTTGGGCAAATCACTTTTATAAAATAATGGAAATTGGCGAATCTTTTTTTTGGAAAAACCATGGAAAATTAGCCAACCTACGAATATTAGCCCCTAAAATTTTCCATGAAATTTTTATTCCATGTTATAAAACTAGTGATGCCACCCATGTTGCTAACTTATTCTTCAAAGAAGTTGTTAGATTGCATGGGCTACCCAGGAGTATTGTTTCGGACAGAGACACCAGATTTGTGGGGCACTTTTGGAGGACATTGTGGAAGAAACTTGGTACTAAGCTAAGTTTTAGCTCAGCTTATCATCCCCAGACTGATGGAAAAACTGAGGTAGTGAATAGGAGTCTGGGAAATTTGTTGAGATGTCTTGCAGGAGAACATCCCAAGCAGTGGGATCATATTTTTCCCCACGCTGAATATGCATATAATGACTCACCAAACAGGAGCACAGGGCAGAGTCCATTCCACATTGTTTATGGAATGCACCCCAGGGGATATCAGAGTTAAGAAATCTGGGAAAGGTAGAACTCAGAAGTGTAGATGGTGAGGAATTTTCTTCAGAGATCTAGGCCATACATGAACAAGTGAAATAGCAACTACAAGGCAACAACATTAAATAAAAAAATAGAGTAGACTTGAGCAGAAAAGAAGTTCACTTTGAAGTAGGAGATCAGGTTTTGGCACACTTGAGAAAGGAGAGATTCCCAAAGAAGCAGTACAAAAAATTGAAGTTCAAAAAGATTGGGCCATGCAAGATACTTAGGAAGTTTTCTGCAAATGCTTATGAGATTGAATTACCTCCTGATGTTGGAATATCTCCCATTTTTAATGTTGCATATTTGTACAACTATGAGGATGATGGTGCAGAAGAAAGACTAGCAGACAAGGAACAGATTGATTGGAAAGAGCAGCTACCTCCAGCATAGCCACTGCAACCAGAGAAGATATTGGATAAAGGGGTGTTTAGAAAGACCAGAGGATGAGAGTACTTCCAGTACTTGATCAAATGGAAGGATAAGCCAGAGGAAGATGCCACTTGGATGACTGAAGAAATGTTGCATAAGATAGGCAGATCAGTGGAGGAGCTCATGGACAAGAGCCCATGAAGAAAATTGCCCTCGGGAGTCTGATGTAGGGGCATTAGATACTAGCCAGCAATGTAGGAGTTTTGTCCACATGTTGTGGCTAGGAGGGTTTGAGAACAATCAAATTTTTACAGCTAGGTGTCAATACCTTAGCTGATTGTACTATTATTTCAGTTAAGTTGTAGAAGTTGAATAGTTAGTCCATCTGTCATGTTTTAGTTTCAAATAATTGTAATTAGGCTCTTGAGTTACCCTAACGGTCCTTACAGAGGAACCGAAAGGACATATGTTCTTGTATAAATTGTATTCTCAGGAGGAGAAGAGAGAGGGAGAGAGAGAGAGAGGACGAGAGGTTCCCGTAATAAAACTCTGTGTGCTAACAATTGTTTCCAGTTAAATGATTTTAATGTTCGTTGACCATCGAATTGTATTAAACTCTTCTGAATGAAGAAATTGTTTGATTGAGAAATGATTGTACATTGGCTCGATGTGAAATAATTGAGAATGGTGATTGTATAATTCCGCATTATCTATCTACTGTTCCCATGAATTGGTTGGATAAGCTCTGCGAGTTAAATTCCATCGTAGGTCCTTTGTCCGTATCTTTATTGTGGAAATCCCCACTGTGCAATTGTGACGAATTTTATTGAAACGAAACCAAACTATAGACGAGAGTTAAGGCATAAGAAGGACAACCCAACCCCGACTCGACCTTTGGTTAATCACTGTAGCAAAACCGCAAGTGGATTCCCAAAGGCAGATTGCCCATATCGCACCACTTTAGCGGAGAAGGCAGTATTCTCTAAATTGAAGCGATTCCATAGAACCATCAACACGTGGCACTGGACGGGAGTACAAAACCACCTTTCCGTATTCTCATCGCACGTTAAAGACAGTACGAGGAAACCGAGCGATATCGATGAGGGCCGTTGATATGGCGCAGAGTCATCAGACGGTGGTCACCTGGAAGAGATGCATGAGGTTTAACCTAATGTACGGGCGTACATTTGATTGGCTATTGGACGTAGAGGTAGGCTCGGAGCGAAAGTTCTATTATAAAGTTGATTTACAAGTGTGGGGTATTAATATAAGTTGGAAGACTAATATAAAGTCTAGAAAGGCCTAATTTAAGGTTTGTGGATGTATTATAAAGTTAAACATTGTGGATAGTATTATTTATCAAATCCTGCGAATTTGATAATTAATAAAAATAAATAGACCACGTGGAGCAAGGGAAAAATTGACAGAGCCACGTCACCATTGACCAGCTCTCCGTAGGCGGACCTTTCAGCGTTGTTGCATCAATATGTTAGGTCTCTGTAATTTGAAATATTGGCAAATACAAACTGCAAAGCCTACATATGAACCAATTTGGGATTATAGGATATAGCCCTCCTAAATCTAGAGAGGGATCTCTCTATAAGTGCAAATATTGATTTATCTTTCAAGGTTTTTGGTATGATATTAGGCTAGTTATGAGGAACAAGGGTGTTTGTTTGTTTGGTTGGTCAGGTATGATCTTTGATTGGATGGAATATCACAAAATGAAAGAGTTCAAAAGGTGAAGATGCAAGTATATTGAGAAGTATTCAGAAGATAGGGTTAGCATGAAACAGCTTTAAACCATTGGGCAATGGAGTCATAAAAGGGTTTAATTGTGCAAAAATTTCAAGAGTGGTCCAAGGGGAAAGTCATCTATATCAAAATATCCTTTAGATTAAATGATGGAATGGAACAATAAAGTGTTGTGAAGGTGGAAAAATCCAACAATTTCAACAAGGATTTGTTAACTTTCCAAACAAGAAAAGACTTTTTAAGCAACTATTTGAAACCATCGAAAGATAGGGCTATCCATAAACTTCTTTGGACAATCTTGTATTAAATCTAACTTATCAGACAATTCATCCAGTAATCCACATGAATACTTTCAGAAGGGATGAAAACAGATAAGAAAACAAATTGCAACTAAAGATCAAGTCAGATGCATTAAAATTTAGGCTTGCTTTCAGCGTACTCTTAGGGAAACTTTCAAAACAAACTTTTGAAGAAAGAGCTAGAAGACAGGGCAAACCATAAGCTTTTCTAGTTCAACTCTACTTAGCATGTAATGAAAATATCATTCAATAACTTCCTTTCAAGTTTTGCACATCAAGACATGGACTAACCAACATGGAAAATTTTAGGGGCTAATATTCGTAGGTTGGCTAATTTTCCATGGTTTTTCCAAAAAAAAGATTCATCAATTTCCGTTATTTTATAAAAGTGATTCGCCCAAATTTTACAATATAAAATTATTTTACCTTACAAATCGCCAACATTATATAGACAATTTATATAATATCATTATAAATTTGAAATTTTTTACAAATACATCAATAAACATTTTATATTTTTCACATTAGAGACTAGTGAGATTTGCCAATTTTTTAAACTTCAAAATAATTCTCCATCCTTAAAATTTTCCCTACTAACCAACATTCCTTGATAATGTTTACACTTAACTTAAGTCATTCTTAAATACAAAAAGGAGGAAAACATAGAGATAAAGCTTATCAGTGAGAGTAGGGTACCTTTAACAGTAAATCATAGCTCTATATTTTTTGTTCTTTATCAGAGAAATTTGAACAAAATGGCATACATGAAAGGAAAACAATAACAGTAAGAGGTAATTCACCAATGAAATAGAACAGGATCCCAAAAACTAGATTTTATATTAATTGACAATCCATTTACATACTTCAAGTCCAATGTTTCATCATAGTAATAACTTCTCTTCTCAGCCTAACTTCTTCAATAACTTAATATAAATTCAGAGCTTAAGAGTTTATTTACATTCAAAAATGATTCGATACAACAAATATTACATTAGAAATCCAATAACCAACATTTATCTCATCTTCTACAAAAGTATTTATAGAAGAAATGAGGAGGTACGATGAAAGAAAATATCTCTAGAGTGAATTAATACAGGTTAATGATTCTAGATCTTTGAGGGGCTCAAAGGAGAAGTTTTATGATACCTTCCATGTATTAATTGATTTTAATTAAGTATTAAGCATGTTGGGTAGATTTTGTTGACTTTAAAACTCTTATAGGCGAGTTAGCAATAACTCTGGTTGTCTTTAGGAAAAATATCACTTACCGAGGCAATAAATATGCCTTCTTCTGATTTATGGAAAGATGCAGGTGGCACTTCGATAGCTGGAAAGGATTCAATTAGCCTTTGATGTGGCAGTGGAGGCCTTTCAGATTGATATATCTCTTTTTTTATTCTGAAAACAATTTTAATCTACTTTACTCTGTGTTTTAGGCCTAATCAGGCCTTGATCTTTTTTTCTAGTTTTTATCCTTTAACAACTGTGGATTAGGCCTTTGATTCTCGAATTTGTGCCTTAATCCCTTTAAACTCTGTTTAAAATCATTAAACACTGATACTCTTTGATCCCTATCTTCAATGTTGATATTCGTCAATAAATGGATTCTGACTGTGTTTTTGGCAGTTTTAGGTGCGTGGAAGGTTTCATAAGATCACCAATGCTCATGAGGAAAAGATGGAATCATAATCTGAACCTTGTAGATCCCATTTCTTTATGGATATATGGCATGGGGATCATCATCCTTGGCCTTTGATTTCATTTTAAACTATGCACAGAACCTTAATAACCTACGCAAAAAAAAGAAAAATTAAGAAAAACCCATGAAGAATAGGTGAAAGGCTGCTTTGGATATTTTGGGTGCGAGATTAAATTGTGGCCGTTGGATGAAAGCAACCAATGGTCAAGATCACATGATGGGGTCAATTGGGAGGTGGCTGGGTGAATGGTGGTAGGGTTAAGTCCGGGCCATTTGATCAAAAGGATGAATGGTGAAGATTTATCGGGAGTTCAGATGGTGGGGGAAATGCAATGGAGGGGAAGTTTTAATTGGGACCGTCAGATTAGAGGACCTGACGGTTGAGATTGTTTGACAAGGCGTTTGAGAGAAAAGGGGAAGGGCGAAAGACTTGGGTTTGGAAAACAATCTGAGCCATTGGATTAAAAAGATGGATGGCAGAGATCTCATCACATCGGACAAAATGAAAGAGTCCATAACAGCAGGGTTTTTTTTTTTGCAATGCGCGACTAAGCGTTGGCCATTGCATTGGGATGAGAGATCAACGGTGGATATTTTATTGGCGGGCACGATGGTGAAGGGCTTATGATGGAGCATGATCGAATTTGGGCCATTGGTTCTTGTGGATTCAACGGCTAAGATTCAATCGCAGGATCGCATCAGCGGGAGGAAAAGGGGTGAAGGATAAAGGGAAAACTACGATTTCCGATTTGCGATGGAGCAAGAGTCGTTGATCTGAAAACTAGATCAATGGTCAGGATTTAATCATGAACAAAAAAGGTAGAAAGGCGGGTTTGGAACGGGGAGTGATTATGGACCGTTGGATCTGGGCAAAGTAGATCAGATCAATGGCGGAGAATTGATTGCGGGATTGCGTCGGAGAAAAGGAAACAAACCAAGAAAAGGGTCAAATGAATGTCTGTGATGCGATTTCAAACTTGCGATGATAAAAATTTCCAATGCGATAAGTGCTTAGCGCCTAGTCTTGGTGTGGGTCATATGCAGAAAAGGGGCTGGGGCTAAGGCCAAAAGGGGCTTAAGGATTTCTGGAAAAATGAAGGTTTTTCAAAGGGTTTTGAGGGTTCTGATAAGAGTAAAGGAGGGGTTTTAAACTTTATAAGGGAATTTTACAAGGCTTTCAAGGGGAATTCTAGGGATTGAGAGGTAGATGAAAGGGTTTATAGATGAAATAGAGAAGGAAAATGGAGAAGGGTAAATGAGGGAAAATGGATCTTCATGAGCTATTTTTCTCTTAGTAAACAACGGGTTTTGAGGTCTTTGAAGTGAAACAGTAGTGAAGAGTAATTCCAACGACATCATAAGACTTTAAGAACTCACAATTTTGGAAATGAATTGTTTCTTGAAGGTTAAAAAATATTTAGCGACCATTTGATATGACAAATATTATAGGTGGCTAAGCATTTGGGGAATTAATACCCTAGAGGTTGGTTGGGATTCGACCTCCACAGAGCAGGGGCGTACTACTTAACAGAGACTCACACAATCATGCACATTCATAAAAACTAAATAGAGCAGAATGAGAGGTTTACCCGTTGGTCCTACGTTTGAAGTAGATCCACGTGGAGTTCAAACTCCCTGCAACCGTCCTTCCTCCTCAACCTGAAATACAAGAAGAAACCAACACAAAGGACAAGTTGTACAGTATATTTCTACTCTATATGTTAGTTTGATTCATATAAAACATTAAATAAATCATAATGAATGCATGTATAACAAATATTCTTCATACATTAAAGCATACACTAACACGTTTATTTCGGGAACAGCATGATACTTCTGTATTATAAATAGTACGTACAAAAGTAATCAAGAGGAGAGATCACTTGATCCTTCCAAGGCCTTCGCAGACCGTCGTCCGGATCCGTCCAGCCCTTGCCTCGCTAAGACTCCTTCCAAACTGGTGCATACGAGATAACATATAAAGGGATGTGTATCTCAAGGAAACAAGGGTTTCCTACAATGAACTGGGAAAGTGCAGGAGGCACGGGGAATCGGACTTGGATAGGGAATACCAACAGAGTATAATATCAATAATTCTCTCTCTCCCTTAGGCCATACACATGAGGGCTTTTATAGTCCCTCCAAGTAGTTTCAGCAGTTGGAAACAGTTGGCCACGGGCTGGGGTGGTTGAACTACCTGAGTAACCATCAACCCAGCGCGAAATTAGGGATTTTTATATATTTTTAATCATTAAAATGGCATACGCGGAAAAGTCTAGATGTACTCGCGTATACACGCGGAAAAACACGGGCATAGTCGCGTATGGAGGATTTTCCACTGTTTTTAAGTGAATTTGTCCAAGTCTGTAGGAATGGGTGCCCAAAAAGCCATGTAGCAATCATGAATCATGTCAAAGTGAGAAATGATGCTATAACACTAACAGCGGCTCCAACTTGGGATGGTAGCTCCTTGGAGGTGTCAAGAACCACATAAATTCATTTCTAGAATGTAGATCAGTATCGTGCATTTTTTACAACCTTTTCCTGTTCTTTGATCAACTGCTTGACAAATGAGTAGAACATTAGTCATATCAGCAGAAAAATTATTCCCAAACAGCTAACTACACAACCTACTTCCTAACATTTTTTCTTCTGAAGGTGCATTTAGAATTGCAAAGCTTTTCATCAACATTTTATTCTTTTATTGAGAAAATAAAACTAATCTAATTCTATCCTTATTTCTCTATGAACTCAGATTAAACAGTTGAGTTCATAGGCTTCTCTATTTAACTACTATCTATCAGGATTAAACTATAGGACAGACCTTTATTCTCTAAATTCTAAAATAGGAAATTTAAAAGCAACCAAGCCAAGATTAAATAGTTTAACTTACTTCTGATCTATGGCATAAAAACAAGTTTCACATAGACTAAAATTTTCAGAAAATTAAAGAAAAATGGTGAAGGCTTAGGATCTGAAAACTAAAACATCCTTCATTATTTCTTCAGCTTTGTTTTTAGGCCTTTTTTTTTTTAGCTATCTTTTCTTTCCTTTCTGGTTCAAGTTTTGAGCTTATTGGAACTAGTTTTTTTTCTACCTTTGGCTCAAGATTTGATTTGTTTAGAGCCATTTTTCTTTTGAATTTCGCAGGTTCAGATTTTGAGCTTGTTTGAACCTTCATTTTTCTATCCTAATCTACCCTACTGATAAGCCAAGATTGAGCTGTTTGGAAAATCTAATTCACTAACCTATCAGTAGTAAATTGAAAAACTAATTAGTCATGATTATTCTGTATGACTAACTAGAAGTGTGTTTCTTAGGAGTGGCATTTGAGCGTGAACACTTTTAGACTTTGTTTCTATTTTTGGTATGGGGATGTACCTTTCTTGTTTTCACTCTGCCCTCTTTTCTATCTTCTATTGTTTTTGTATTTTTTATTTTTCTAACTTTGAATGTAGTGATGGATGTGATAATTATCATGAAGAAAAAATAAAAAATCTTGAAACTGGTATAGTCAAGAAAAATAATGTTTGAGCATCCTACCATTGACAGGACCTCGAAAGAGTTTAGTTCCATTGACTTCCTGCAATAAATAAGCATTTTTAACAGCAGTAGAGTGAATGAGATAAGGGCCCATCCATAAGTTAACAAATTTCTCATGTTTACGCTTATCTTCTCTCCTGGAATCCCACTTTAAAACTTTGTCACCAATGTTGAAATTACTAGCTTTTCTCCTTCTCTAAAACAACTTCTTGATGCTTTCTTGCTTTTGTAATGCTCTGTTGTAGACTTCCTCTCTGGTTTGTTGAATATGTATATTCTGATTGATTCTTCTTGTCATATCATTATCCTCAGACTGTATTTCTTGGATCAGCTTCATGACTAGCATTCCTAGACCAGTTGGAAAATTTCATCTGCTCCATAGACAAGATGGTAGGGTGACATTCCAATTGATTTCTTGAGTGTTAATCTGTGAGACCAAAGAGAATGTGCTAGCTTTATGTGCCATGATTTCTTATTGTCTTCCAAAAAATTCTTGATTATATTTACCAAACTCTTATTTAAAGATTCTGCTAATCCATTACCTTGTGGGTAATAAGTAGTGGAATGGCCCAATGTAATATGATATTTGTGACAAAATTCAACCATCTTTTTGGATCCAAATACAGCAACCTTGTCAGTGATAATATTCTTAGGGAAGCCAAATCTAGATAGGATATGATTTTCAAGGAATTTTATGACGGCATGATCAGTGGATTTCCTAGAAGGGATGGCTTCTATCCATTTGGTAAAAATTCTGTTGCAGTGAGGATCCATCTATGTTGGGTAGATGAGGCTAGATGGATTTCCCCAATGAAGTCTAGACCCCACTATTGAAAAGGAGCTTCATCAGTGATGGGATGCAAGGGTAAGGGAAGCAATTTTCTTTTACCTTGAAAGAGTTGGGATTTGTGACAGGAAATAATCATCTTATGGACATCTTGAAAGAGGGAGGACCAATAGTAACCAACTCTAAGGATTTTATTGGAAGTTGTATTCCAATAGAGGCAGCCTCCACATTCTCCTTTATGTAATTCGTGCTTGATCTTATCTACATCATTCTCATGAAAACACTTAAGCAATGATCCACTAGCATTTTTCTAATATAGACATTTATCCGAAATGCAGTAACTTACAGCTTTCAACTTTAAAAATCTTTCCTTTGTTTTAGAAAAAACAGGAGGTGTATTCAAATTGAGAAAAACATATGAAATATCAGCACACCAAGATGAAAATATAAAATAATCTTCAATAATGGGAGTTAACAACTCCTCTTGTTCTGAATCTAATGCATTTATCATGTTTATATCAAGAGCTTCAAAATTAGACTCAACCATTAATCTTGCTAGTCCTTGGCCTTTCAAGTGGGCTTGATCTCTAAATCATATTCAAGTATCATAGCAATCCACTTTCCTCTTTTTCCATCTGGGTCCTGGGTTAAAATATCTTTCACAATTTAATTTGGCACAAATGCAATTACGTGGGAGTGTAAAATGTAAACTCTAAAGTCCTTTAAGGCTTTGACCAAGGAAAAGGCCTTTTTTTCCATGATATTGTAATTTAAAGGTGCATCTCTCAATGCCTTACTAAAGAATGCAATTGGTTGCTCTTGTCCCTTCAAATTCTTCTGTAATAGGACAACAACCACTGTGTGTTCTGATGCAAATGAAAAAATATTTTTAAAATTCAGGACTAATAAGAACTGGTGTTTTGGTTAATGCTTGTTCTATCATCTCAAATGATTTCTTTGATTCTAAGGTCCATTTAACTCTTTTTTCATTTTTCAGCATGTTTGTTATGTTTCTAAGGAGTTCAACTAGATTGGGTATGAACCTTCTCAAGAACTTAATCTTCCCAATGAAAGATTGAAGTTCCTTGATGTTTCTTGGATGGTTGATTTACAATATACCATCAATCCTCTTTAGGTCTATATTTATCCCCTCTTCTGATATGATGTGTCCAAAAATTTTTCCTTCTTGGAAACCAAGCATTGTTTTCTTTGGATTTAAACATAACCTATATCTTCTGCATTTCTCAAAGACTTTTCTCAAGTGTTCTAGGTGTTCTTCATCTTTTTTGGAAAAAACAATAATATCATCAAGGTAAATAATGATGAAGAATCCTACTTCTTTTGAGAATGCAATATCCATGGCTCTCTGAAATGTTTCACCAACATTCATTAAACCAAAGGGTATTTTCACATACATGAAACTACCCCAAGGTGTGGTAGATTCTGTTTTTATTTGATCATCAGGATGCACTGAAATTTGGTTATAACCTGAGAAGCCATCTAGCAAAGAAATTATTTTAGCACCAACTACCTTTCGTAAAATATGATCCATCTTGGGTAAAGGGTAGTTGTCCTTCAATGAGGCTCTGTTTAAGTTCCTAAAATCAATGCAAAGCCTTATTTCTCCTGTATTTTTCCTAACTGACAAAAGAATAGATACCCAATCTGAATATCTAATAGGGACTATAATTCCAACATCGAACATTTTCTTAATTTCCTTCTCAACCAGGGGTAATTGAATAGGGTTTATTCTGTGCAAATTTTTTCTATAGGGCTTTTGGTTTTCCTTAAGGGGTATCTTATGCTAAATTATCTCTGTGTCATAGGATTCTAGATCCTCATAACTCCATGCAAACACATAAAAAAAGTCCTTAAACAGCTCGATGTATTTTAGTTTGATGTGAGCTGGCAAAGTTTTAGAGAGTTTTATCATTTTTGGTTTTTGTTCATGGCCTATGTTACATTCCTCAATTTTAGTTTCAATAGGTTCCAGTTTTGGTTTTTTGGCAACATCATTGAAATCAAACAACTCCTCTAATGGGACCAGTCCTTTTGGCAGGGTTTGAGTATTGGATTACAGTGTTTCTAAGTCTTCTTTTTCTAAATCTGCACTTATTTATATGGTTTGTTCAAGTTTATTAGCTAACAGATTTATCTCATCAATCTCTGGAGACTTTACTTCTTTATCAAGCATATTTTATTTCATAGGAGAGTCTGATTCATACTCTGAATCTGAACTTGGGAGTTCAAATTCATTTCTGGACTGTAGGAAGTCTTCTATTTATTTATCTCCATCAAATACTTGCCAATATTTTTCATTTTCTGGGATAGATGGTCTAAATTTGACTTGGGTGGTGCATTTTTTGGTTCCATAAGGTGTTAGACAAGTTCGAGCAGCAAAGTCCAAACTATTGGCAGAGATATTTTGGTTTCTTGGGACAAAAACAAGTTGGGATTCATCAAATGTTTTTAATAAGTCAATGACATAATTTCTATAGGATCTAAGTTTGGGATGTTTGGCGCTACATTCCCCATTCACTTTCCTAACAATGAAATCCGAATCCCCGTGAACTTTTATCATTTTGGCCTCTAATTTCTTCAATAAGTGTAGGCCTAAAAGGAGGTATTCATACTCAACTATGTTATTTGAACATGGAAAATTTAATCTATAGGAATGACCTTCAATATGATTGTTCTCAGTGTTATTTATCCAAATTCCTGCTCCTGCATTATTCTTAGTGCAAGACCCATCAAAATTCATACTCCAAAGAGGACTAGTTTCATATTTACTAGTTTGACTACTATCCTCTTCATCCTAGGTGCTTTTAGACTGTTCTTGTAAATCAGAAACATGTTGAAATTGGTTTAGCTCCTCATGTTATACATTATGTTGAGGATTCCTCTCTTGACTCTTGATATTGACAACCAATGGATGATTTTTTTGTAGCTCTAGACATGTGATTAGTTTGCAGTGATTTTATAATTTGAAAAACTGTCTTGACACTTCTATCCTGTCTTCTTCCTTTTCTGTGTCTGCCACTATATTATAGTGAGAAGTGGCCACTAAGTCAGTTAAGGTTTCCTTCTCATCAGATATTTCATGATTGAAAAGAATAAATGAGTCAAGGCTTGTATGCACAGAATAAAGAGGAGATTTTTCTGGTCTCTCTTGGCTACTGACCATGTATTGCATATGAGATTCCCTATAAAGTCTTCTAGTTTGATTGAAAACATGGATGGTAGAATATGTCATATCTATTTTCATTGTTCCTCGTAACTTAGCTCCCCAAGATCTTGATAACATCACACCATACTTGAGGGGTACATCAACCACTACAATATCCATTACTAGAAATTTGGTTGGAATTTGAGCTAAGTTAACACAGAGGTCTTTGATCAAACTTAAACATTTTAATCTACTAGAGTCAAACGAGTATAGATCTTTGTATGGTCTGGTGATTTCAAGGCCCAGACTCTCCATTACTGCTTTGGGCATTAAGATGTGAGAGGCCCCTGAATCATGCATGGAATTGTGTAAAATTTTGTCATGAATTTTAAAACTAACATAAAAATTAGGAACTGGCCCTTCCTGGTATCTACCTTCAATCTTGGGACAAAATAAAAGCTCTGGTTGATCATCATTGAGGTTGAGAGTGTCATTATATTCTTCTATGTTGAAGGCTTTCAAAATTTGTGAGGGGAACAGAGATTTTGATCTTGGAAATTTCCTGTTCCAAACTAAAAGGCATCTGAGTTTTTACAATGTTTGTTTCAGCCTTATTAATCACCATTTTATCAGCAGAATCAGCTTGCTGATTTCCTCTATTTACATTGGTAAAAATTGTTTTAATAGGAGCACTAGCTGAGGTGCTAATGCTGCTAAGGTTTGCACTCTGTTTCTCATTAATTTGAGTGCCTTTCTCTTTTTCTTTATCATAATTCATAGCCACAGTTTTGTTCTTTTGTTTAATGTTTTTGGGTTGTTCATAGGGTTGTTTTATGCAAGGTTTTCAGAGGTTTTAGTTTCGGGAGTTTCCTGATTATTTTTACTCCTAAGGTCATATTCTTTAGGAGTCTCTATGATGACATTTTCCATCTCTTGATAATAACTTTCATCTCTCATTCTTCCACCATCATAGGGTGTATATAAACCTTGTTTCCTATTGTAAGGAACATTAAAAGAATCATTATCTAATTTCAACATGTTTACATCATCTTCATCTATTTGTTCAATTGTTTCTTCAACCTCACTCACATAGTTTTGATGAAAAGGAGGTATAATATCCTGATCAAGGTTTCTTGATCTGTTTTGATGTTGGTTTCTCCTGAAATTCTGATTTTGATTTTGAGATTGATTTCTGTTTTGGGGAGCTGATTGGTTTTGGCTAGCTTGTGTTCTCTCAAGTATGCTCATATTTTTCATCATTTCCTCCATCATTCTTTCCATCTTTGAGTTATATGTGGAAGGTGCAAATTCCCCCCTAAATGATACTTTCTTCTCATTCGTCATCCTTGCTCTTTTCTCCATTAAATTTACTTCCACAGCAAGAGCTCCTTTTTGCATGTCCTCTAGAGTTAAAGGGTCTCTTTCTCTCATCTGATAACCCATTTGAGGATCAAAACCTTCAGGAAACTTGTTCAAGGCTGAGGTTTATGGAGGTTTTAATTCTAGGGGGGGGCATTATACACACTATTGAATTTAGTGCAATAATTTTGGACACCTTCCCCAATGCTTCTTTTGAGGTTATTATAATTTTCAAGTATTTGGAGAGGGTTTTTCTTAACCTCCAACTTGTTTAGGAATAATTGATGGAGAGCTTGAAGGTCATTGATACTATTAGGGGTTAAACCTTTGAACCATTTTCTTGCTTCTCCCCCTAAACTTTCAGTGAAAAGTCTAAGTTTGACAGTTTCATCATCAATCACATTTCTGTCAAAATAGTCATTCATCTTGTCCACATGTTGTGAAGAAGAAGTATCACCACTGGCATCATACAATGTTATCTTGGACTGATAGTCCTATGGAAGATTGACTAAACGTAAAGGAAGGACTAGAGGGGCATACCATGTTCTCATGATAGGAGGTTGTGGAAAAAATGGGGGGTTTATAGGTCAAGGATGAAAGAAGGGAGGTGGTTGATGAAATGGGGTGGTTTGAACAATGCATGTATGTGAAGAAGAAGTGGAAGGACCAGCAAGAGACTGCTGAACAGATCTAGGATGAGAGAAACCAAAATTATGGACGAAATGTAAATTAGGTGGAGTAGTTTCTCTACTACTAGGATGTTCACTTCTGTCTTGGAATGAAGGTGGAGAATCAGAGTCTATCTGAATTATATAATCAAGTGACCTAGTTCTAAATGGGTTTCTTAAGTCAACTTGTGATTCTTGTAGAGCTGTGAGGTTTCTAGCAACAGAAAGAGCTCTATGGACTGGTCTGACAATATTTGAAGCTTGAACCTTAGGAGACTTTCTAAGAATTCTTTCAGGATTATCAACTATCTTAGGAGGATTTGGGTCAGGATGGCTCCTAGTATGGATTCTTCTAGAAGCCACTATGCTAAGTTTTTAGACTCAACAACAAGAAAATTTTAACCAAATATGACAATATTTAGGAGGCTAACTAATATTTGGCTAGAAAAATTTAATCTTTAAAGTTTCTTTACTGAGTTTAAATGGTGTTATGAGAGTAATTGGTTTCCTAGTGGAGTCTTTAGGTATTTTTATGGTTGTGGAGTCACCAGGTGGAAATTTTTAGCTTTAGAAGGTAAACTGTTTTATGGTCCACCACCATTGATTTATTTGAAAACCGATCTCAAATTTTTGGGTTTTCTGAGAGTTTTTTTTTTTTTTTTTAATCAGAGTCTTATGGGTTATAAGAGTGTCCTAAATCTATTTCAACACTTAGCTATGGTGATGAGAGAAAGAGAGTTTACTCTTATGGCTTAGCTAGCTGATTCCTTCAAGGTTTGATAAGCTCTTTGAGAATCCTAAGGGTTACTTAGTTTGTCACTTATTCAAATAAGTCCTATCATGATTACCAACATGCCTGGTAGTGCTTGAAGAGAGCTACTTATACTGCAATGAACACTGAGTGTTTTGTTTTAAGGATTTTTCTCAGAAGATCCACAGTGAAGTCGACATAATTTTAGGTCTATGTAATTGGAAAGATTGGAAAATACAAACTTCAAAGCCTACATATGAACCACTTTGGGATTCTAGGATCTAGCCCTCCTGAATCCAAAGAGGGATCTCTCTATAAGTGAAAATATTGATTTATCTTTCTAGGTTTTTGATATCATATTAGGCTAGTTATGAGGAACAAGGGTGTTTTTTTAGGTCAGGTATGGTCTTTTATTGGATGGAATATCACAAAATGAAAGAGTTCAAAACGTGAAGATGCAAGTATATTGAGAAGTATTTGTAGATAGGGTTAGCATGAAACAACTTTAAACCATTGGGCAATGGAGTCATAAAAGGTTTTAATTGTGCAACAATTTCAAGAGTGGTTCAAGGGGCCAGTAATCTATATCAAAATATCATTTATATTAGATGATGGAATGGAACACTGAAGTGTTATGAAAGTGGAAAAATCCAAAAATTTAAACAAGGATTTGTTAACTTTCCAAACAAGAAAAGCCTTTTTAAGCAATTGTTTGAAACCAACCAAAGACAGGGCTAACCATAAACTTCTTTGGACAAATTTGTATTAAAGCTAACTTATCAGACAAAAAATCCAGTAATCCACATGACTACTTTTAGAATTGATGAAAACATATAAGAAAACAAAGTGCAGCTAAAGATCAAGTCAGATGCATTAAAATCTAGGCCTGCTTTCAACGTACTCTCAGGAAAACTTTCAAAACAAAAATTTGAAGAAAGAACTAGGAGATAGGGCAAACCATAAACTTTTCTAGTTCAAATCTACTTAGCATGTAATGAAAGTATCATTCAAGAACTTACTTTCAAGTTTTTCACATCAAGACATGGACTAACCAACATTCCTTGATAATTTTTACACTTAACTTAAGTCATTCTTAAACACACAAAGGAGGAAAACATAGAGATAAAGCTTATCAGTGAGAGTAGGGTACCTTTAACAATAAATCCTAGCTCTATATTTGTTATTCTTTATCAGAGAAAGATGAAAAAAATGGCATACATGAAAGGAAAACAATAACAGTAAGAGGTACTTCACTAGTGATATATACCAGGATCCCAAAAACCAGCTTGTATATTGATTGACAATCCAATTACATACTTCAAGTCCAATGTTTCATCACAGTAATAACTTCTCTTCTCAACTTAACTTCTTCCATAACTTAACAAAGCTTTAGAGCTTCAGAGTTTATTTACATTCAACAATGATTCGATACAGCAACTATTACATCAGAAATCCAATAACCAACATTTATCTCATCTTCTACAAAAGTATTTATCGAAGAAATGAGGAGGTGGGATGAAATAAAATATCTCTAGACTCAATTAATACAAGTTAATGCTTCTTGGCCTCTGAGGGGCTCAATGTAGAAGTTTTATGATATTTTCCATGTATTAATTTATTTTCACTAAGTATTAAGCATGCTGGGCAGATTTTGTTGACTTTAAATCTCTTATAGGCGAGTTAGCAATAACTCTGACTGTCTTTAGGCAAAATACCACTGACTAAGGCAATAACTTTGCCTTCTTGTGATTTATGGAAAGATGCAGGTGACACTTCGGTAGCTGGAGAGGATTCAATTAGCCTCTGATGTGGCAGTGGAGGCCTTTTGGACTGATATATCTCTTTGTTTATTCTTAAAACACTTTTAATCTACTTTACTCTGTGTTTTAGGCCTAATCAGGCCTTTATCTTTATTTTCGGTTTTTATCCTTTAACAACTATGGATTAGGCCTTTGATTCTCAAATTGGTGCCTTAATCCCTTTAAAAAATTTTTAAATAATTAAACATTGATACTCTTTGATACCTGTCTTCAACGCTGATATTTCTGACCATGTTTTTGGCAGTTTGAGTGCGCAGAAGGTTTCATAAGATCACCAATGCTCATGAGGCAAAGATGAATCATAATCTGAACCCTACAGATCCATTTTCTTTATGGATAGATGGCATGGGGATCATAATCCTTGGCCTTTGATTTCATTTTAAGCTATGCACAGAACCTTAATAACCTGCACAAAAACAAGAAAAATTAAGAAAAACCCATGAAGAATATGTTAAAGGCTGCTCTGGAGATTTTGGGCGCGAGATTAAATCATGGCCATTGGATGAAAGTAACCAATGGTTGAGATCACATTATGGGGTCAATTGGGAGGTGGCTGCGTGAATGGTGGTAGGTTTAAGTCCAGGCCATTCAATCAAAAGGATGAACGGTGGAGATTGATCGGGAGTTCAAATGGTGGGGGAAATGGAATGGAGGGGAAGTTTTAATCGAGACCGTCAGATTAGAGGACCCATCGGTTGAGATTGTGTGACGAAGCATTTAGGAGCAAAGGGGAAGGGCGAAAGACTTGGGTTCGAAAAAAAATCTGAGCCGTTGGATTAAAACGAAGGATGGTGGAGATATCATCGCATCAGAGAAAAAGAAAGAGTCCATAACAGTGGGGTTTTTGTTTTTGCGATGCGCGATTAAGCACTGGCCATTGGATTTGGATGAAAGATCAGTGGTGGAGATTTTATCGGTGGGCGCAATGGTGAAGGGCTTATGACAAAGCATGATCGAATCTAGGTAGTTGGTTCTTGTGGATTCAATGGCTGAGATTCAATCGTAGGATCACATCGGCGAGAGGAAAAAGGGCGAAGGATAAAGGGAAAACTATGATTTCCGATTTGCGATGGAGCAAGAGTCGTTGATCTAAAAAATAGATTAATAGTCAGGATTTAATCATGAACAAAATAGGCATAAAGGCGGGTTTGGAATGAGGAGCGATTATGGACCGTTGGATTTGGGCAAAGTATATCAGATCAACGGCGGAGAATCGATCGTGGGATCGCGTCAGAGAAAAGGAAAAGAACCAAGAAAAGGGTCAAATGAATGTTTACGATGTGATTTTAAACTTGAGATGATAAAAATTTCCGATGCGATAAGCGCTTAGTGCTTGGTCTTGGCGCAGGTCATATGCGGAAAAGGGGCTGGGGCTAAGGCCAAAAGGGGCTTAAGGCTTTATGGAAAAATGAATGTTTTTTCAGAGGGTTTTGAGGGTTACAATAAGAGTAAAGGAGGGGTTTTAAACTTTATAAGGGGATTTTACAAGGCTTTGAAGGGGAATTCGAGGGATTGAGAGGTGAATGAAAGGGTTTATGGATGAAATAGAGAAGGAAAATGGAGAAGGGTAAATGAGGGAAAATGGATCTTCATGAGCATTTTTTCTCTTAGTAAACAACAGGTTTTGAGGTCTTTGAAGTGAAACAACAGTGAAGAGTAATTACAAGGATATAATGAGGCTTCAAGAACTCACAATTTTGGAAATGAATTGTTTCTTGAAGGCTAAAAAAGATTTAGCCACCATTTGATATGACAAATTTTATAGATGGCTAACACCATACATTATTATAATAATTTAAAAATTCTAAATGGGGAATTAAATAAATTGGTTTTCGTTTCTTTCTTACTTGAAGAACAAGATGTATAGGTAAAAGTAGTCTTTGAATTTCAGACTTCATCCTTTCTAATGGTTTTTGGTAGCCATGTGGAGCATCATGGCCAAAGGTGAATGAAACAAGCTTTTCAAAAAAGGTTAGTGCTCTTTACCATTTGCTGTTTTTTCACTTATTTTCCTCCATTATTTTTTTGATTAAAAAGAATCTATTATTCTGGGTAGTGACCCTTGTTGTTACTTCTCCTTGCAAAATCATGTGAAGTCTCAAGGCCGAGCCTTTCCAATTTGTTCAAATTTGTGCCTATAAGATATAGTGTTATTGGTCCTCTAGTCTGTTGGAATTAATTTTTACATCCTATATTTGAGATATTGGTTTGTGATGGTTGAGAAATCCTCTCAACCTCTCCTTCTAACTTAGGAATAAGTTAGATCTTAAAAACTCTATTTAATAGAGTAATATGAATGTAATATCTATGTGTCTTTACACATACACCTTTTGTGTGTAATATATGAGTGGTTTTAGTAGTTTTATCATGGTATCAGAACCATATGGACCTGAGATTGGCCTCCCTCATGGAGTGCTAAGAGAAAGAGACGAAGCAATGTGTTTTGTTGAAAATATTAAATGTGTTTTCTAATTTTTTTAAAGATTGTTAGTATTTCTTGATTGAATTCTTTATATATATTTGTATGCCCAAGAATTTGTTGTGTGAGGCAGCATTAGAATATGATGCAGTGACAAAATCTTATTAATTGATTATGGGAAAAGCTCATGCTCGTGGACTGAATTCAATAGGCTAATAGTTGCATCTATTTTGGCGCGATAGCAACAGCATTTCACTGTGGATCTGTTGGGGTAGGTATACGTGTCTAGTTGATGGCGAATTAGTATTGTGTTTCCTCGTTACACCTTTTCTGTGTAATACATGAGTGTTTTCAGTAGTTTTATCAGGTCTTACAATGGAAGTAGATAAATTCTATGATTCTTGTGGAGTGGAGATAAAGTTGAATTGTATGAGTAGTGGAGGTAGCATTGTAGTAGTAGTCATGAGAGGCATGGAAGATGGCTAAAATGCCACCCTAATGAGACACTGGGTTACACCTAATAATATTCTCTTGTGTAACCCAAAGTTTTTATATAATAAATTTAAATAACATTATATGTTTCAAATTAATGCTAGAAGTAATGCTAACACTAAATTAATGTTATAAGTAATGCTAACACTCCTTTATGATGGAAAAAATTCTTTACTTTACATTTTTTAAAGCAATGTTTGTATGTGCCACTTCATCTTGGGAAAAGGCCAAACAAGATCTCCAAACTCTTTATTAATTAACATAAAGTGGTGTTAATATTTAATTGAGTGGAAAAAATGAAAAATAAAACATTTATATTATAACTTTAGGTTTCATGTCTTAAGTTTTATTTATTTTAGTACACATATAAATATTAATGAACTATCTCATTATTGTAGTTCTTACTACCTTAGCGTAGGGACTAATGAGATGCTGGAATATGTAATTCTTACTTGTCTCAGTTGTGACTTTCTATGTAAGGAGTCTCTTTATATTCCATAGGAGTTAGCTAAATCTATATGTTCCTGTTTTGGTGTGTGGTTGAGATATTCTCTCAACCAACTTATTGTGTGTCAAAGATATTTTCGCTATCTTGAGACAAAATTTCATGTATATATGTAATTATTTTTTTGATTAATAGAACATAGTGTGCATGCTCATATTTTATCTTGGTACAAAACCTATATGGGCCTCACCTTCACCCCCTCTAGGAAGAGGGAAATAAGTCACCATATGTGTGTGTGTGTTTTTTTTTTTTTTTTTTCCATTCATTCAGGTGGAGGTTGGCAATGTGCGGATGATTAATTCCACTCTTTTAAATTCATATTCTGTGGATTGTGGTGCTCGAGAGCGGTGGAGGATTTTTTGCTAGAGCCTAGGTGGAGGTGTATTGGAGCAACGATGCTTTTGCTCAGGCTTAGGTCCTCATCGTTTGACTTGGAAGTGATTGAGATCTGTGAACTGGTGCAGTGAGCATAACTGTAGCTTGTGATCAGCGAGGTGCAGTGTTCATGGAGATCATGCATCTAAGCCAACAGGGAGTGTGATCAGTGAAGATTATTTTGCGACTATGTGCTTTAGAGAAGAACTGATGGAGTTTTCCTTTCGTAGTATAATGAACACATTTTCAGAGCTACGTTTAATGAAATCAACAGTGGCATTTTTTATAAATTCTCAAATCTGAATCACCAACCAGAGATCTGTGGAGGTTATGGTGAGTGGAAGTGTGATTTGGCCATTATTATTATTTTTTTATTGACTTCTACACTTGATGTCGAGGAAGTTGCTGAAGCAATCAAAGGAAGTTGTCAAAGAAATATGTAGGAAAAAGCCGAATCAGGCCTATAGTTATTCAGCGATTGCAGATCTTCTTGTTCAGTTGTGAGAAGATTAGATAGTGGGTCTTCGCTATTGCAGCTTGGCAGTGAGTGTGAGAAGGCATGCCTGGAAGAAGACACCCATCCTTGATATTGTGAATAGGGGAAGTGATGTTATGCTGAGATGCTGGGGAATTAGATGCAGAACTGAGAATTTTGTGTGTAAACTCGTTAAATTTTATGTATTTTGACAGTGAATTTTTGGGCAACATAGGATCAAACGGTGGATTCGTGGATTCTCATTCTGAGACAAAACGTTTTCTATTGTTTCTCTTCGTGTGGATGTCAGTGTCCAAGTCTAGATCGTCTCTTCTAGAATGCACTACATTAAGACAAGTTGAAAAGTCGTCGATCTGTTGCTTTATCAGTGGACCCCTCTGAGGTATCATTGGAGAAGAATGGTTGTTGTTACGTTTGGGAAATATTCATGTTTGGGCAGAGATAGACAAATTTGATATTCTCGTTAATATTAAAAGTTTATTTTTTATTTTTTTTCTTGGAATCATGTTTAACATTATTGAGCCTTATTGATCCTAGCTATCTTAATGTAGGTAAAGTTACTTTGTTAGAATTCGTGACTCTAACAAATGATAGGTTAAGCATAGAGTTCTAAGACTTAATTGAAAAAAGAAAATGATGCCCAAGATGTGAATAATGAAAATATGAGGTGAAGGAGCAACAATATCGATTATGATGGACACCTAAGTTGAAGTTTTTCGTGTGAGTTTGTGGGATAGACTCACTAGCATGTTGTATAATGAGTCACACATTTTAATTGTAAGCAAGTCTAGGATGTTTTTTTGTAGTGCTCTTTGTAGAGTATGTACCTGATAGCTCCAAGATTTGGAGTGTATAATGTAAGCCTGATGCGGCATATGTATCCCCATGAAGTTCATGGTTATCTAAAAACCACTTTGTAATTGAAATTTTGTGGTTAGTTGAAAACCACTTTGCAGTGTTGATTTTTGGTAACCCAGAAACCACAAGTGAGAGCGAAGTTGATAGGGATCCCTGTTGGCATGGTTGAGGGTGAGTCGCCAAATCCCTAGGCTTGGTTGGGTTAGTTCTATGAGTTGATACTTACTATATAGAGAGCCTTCGTGGCTAGAGAGCCTTCATGGCTGCAATACCCCAGTGCACATAGGAACCTCAATGCTCACATCATAGTATAGGTGGCCTGCAGAAACACCTTACTCACAGAAGAAACTTGGTTTCTCATAGGTCTTGCTAAGCTGAGCACAAAGTGTTCAATGCTTATTTGGGTAATCTGGCAATACCCATGATAATGATATTGGAGAGGGATTTGCAGCTACAGGTACATGTATGCAATTATAATGGTTGACAGAACCATGTATGCGAATGACATCCTATGATACTACTGGTTGCGACAGTTGACACCCACGCATTCTGGTGGATGTTTTCTCCTTTATATGGATGCCGATATATCCTTTTGTTATGTTTGACTACAACTAGATTTTGTAGATTGATATCAAGACAAGGAGTCATCAAGGGAGTGTGTTGGAATATGTAATACCTACGTGTCTCAGTTGTGACTTTCTATGTGAGGAGTTTGTTCCTATTCCATAGGGGTTAGCTAAATCTATTTGATGCTAGTTTGGTGTGTGGTTGAGATATTCTCTCAACCAACTTATTGTGTGTCCAAGATAGTTTCCCTATCTTGAGACAACACTTCAAATCCATTTTTTATCCTAAGAAGATGACACAAATGAGATAAATTGTGAGTAGTAAGCATCTATTTGAATTTTGTAGTGTATATTGTTGTGTGCTCAATCTCATTTTGATGTTCTCTCTTAAATGAATATATATGTATTTATGTGATCATTACCTTAATTTTCTCTTGTAAATAAAGATGTACCATCATTATTTAAGGTTATGATTATTATAGTTCATATGATCATTATTCGCAAAATAATACTTAATGTGTTATTATAGAGCATATTTTCATGTGATCATTATGTATCTTGCTAGTTTTGGTTTAGGGTTTCTTCTAACTAGCACAATCACATTTACCAATGTGGTTGATATACAAAAATAGGCGTATAGGTAAACCCTAGTCCATTTTTCACTAATAGATATAAATTCAAACCTTAAAAATGTTATACAACCAAAAGCATAACCCTAATAGATAAATATTAATATAGGTAAACCCTAGTCCATTTTTCACTAACAGATATTAACTCAAATCTTAAAAATGTTATACAGCCACAAGCCTAACCCTAACAACTAAATATTAATATGCACTCTTTTGCACCATTAGATCAAATATTATACAATTGAAATTTTTTCCACCATTAGATGTCACTACTTTAACTGCTTTAACTCACAATTAAATCTTGATTTGTGCAACCATTCACATTATTCATCTTGATTATAACCCCATAAAAATATTGCACATACTTCACTGAATTTTTATTTTTTGAATAACATTTCTACCATTGTAAAGGAGATACGTGCCCTCTTACAGTTGTAGATTTGTGGGACTTTATGACCAATATTTTCCAACAGCTTTGGATGACCTTTGATCCGCGAGATATTCCCCACGATTTCTTTCATTGTTGAACACACTATTATAGAAACATTTTCACCACTTCCCTCGTTGGCTACCCGACTCTGACATTTTATAGCCCCAAAGGAAATCGTTTTTTGTTCACCAACGAGAAAAAATTGGTCATCAATTCATGGCCCAACTCCATGGGAAGAGATTTTCCGAATTTCTTTAACTACAGTCATAGAAGATGCTGACAGGAGGTTGAGGAGAATCCATATGACGTTCTTGAGGCTGAAATCCCTTCAAAAATTTGTAGGGCGAGTGGACTCATTGACAAAAGATCACCAAGCTGAGTAATGGATTGGTAAAGATCAGGTGAAAGCTTTACCTATATTGAAATGTTACACTTTCTCTCTAGCTTGTGATTTGTTTGGCAACATAAACAACTAAAAATCCAAGCTTTTACATCATTTAGTGGTTTTTGTGAAAGGATTAATGCTAATTCCAATAGATATACCATGTACACAATATAACAAATCCTAGCCCTCAACTAATTCCATTCGTCAACAACCCAACAACATTATTAATCAGAGTAAATATGCATTAGAGGTGGGAAAGGGTTCTTGAGAACATAATTTGTTGTCTTTCCTGCTGTCTAATGTTGACAAGCAGGGTGTGTCTCTCACAAACAACAATATTTAGGACAATATACCTCTGCTATTATATGCTATATGTAGGTCATGACACCAAAAATTCTACATTGATGCTGATGCTTAAATTTTTTGGCAGATAAGCCTCAGTTCTATGAAGAAGTACAAGGTATGCCTAGTTAATTAATTATCCTCGAATTCGAGATCGATATATCTTAGAATCTATTCGTTTTCTCGCAGGATAAGTTCTTTATATGGAAGTCTACTTATTTAGGGATGTTATTTTACAGAATAAATAGGTTAAGAATTCTTGAGATATTTATTGAGAACCTTAGTTCTCTTGAATGTGCCCAGGTAATGAGTTTGCGCAAATGGAAATACTTGTTTTTTCTCCATAATATTGGAAGTGGAACTTAGTGAATCCTCGTGAGAAAGCGATTATGGACCCTATGCCTGACCCTGTCAATGACTACGCATAAAATCCATCACACACGAATAAGTGAGGACCTATCCTCTTTAGAATTTACTGTGAAATACCTTTCCATTACAATGTTAACTTATCCATATTCTTATTCTTATTTGTTAAACTCAAATATAATATTTACTCTTTAAGTCGTTAAATGGTGTGATTAGAGTTGTATGTGGATGTATTTTTACTTATTATTAGTTAAAATTTTGAATAATTTTATCAATGTGTGTAATTTATCATTTTCTATAGTTTAATTAAAATGGAAAAAAATACAATAAAATATTAACTTGGTAATATATCTATAATCTTCTTTTCCCTAACCCTTATTGAAATCATCAAATTAATAACAACTTAAAAATTGTAAATATGATTTGAAATACAGATATTTCAAATAAACATTAATAAAATATAACCTATATATTTCTTTTAAACCTTGGAATTACAAATCAATTTAAGAAATGTATTTTATTTTATCATTTTATGAGCACGATTTGAATTCAAATATATATATATATATATATATATATATATATATTTTACATCAATATTTATTATATTTTCAAAAAATTTATATACAATGACGTTTTTATTTTATTTTTAATTAATAATATTATTAATCACATTAACTTTTTATCATTTTAATATTTATATATAATAAAACATTATTTTGAAAAATTATGATAATTTTCTTATATAATTTTATTTTACTTTTTTAGAATAAAAATAAAACAAAATTGTACTGTAAAGAGAAAAATAAAATCCACTCTAACCAAAAAAATAATAATAACTACTACAACAACAAAAATCAAATATATTGTAAAGTAATTAAAAATTTTAAAAATTAGAAAATGTTTACTTTTATAATTTGGTTATTGATAAAATACTTTAATAAGAAATAATATTGACATATACTTAAGAATAAATAACTATTTTAATTTGCATCATAAAATTTCTAGATGTACATGTTATTAAAATAAATTTTAAAATTTATGTTCTAAATAGAAAAATAATGTTTACTGTAATAAAAAAAATGGAATATATTGTAAAGTAATTAAAAATAAAATATGTGTAAGTAAGATGTTTACATCTTGTAATTTGGATATTGATAAAATACTTTAATAAGAATTAATATTGACATATACTTAATAAATAAATAAATATTTCAATTTAAAATTTATGTTTAAATAGAAAAATAATGTCAATATAATAAAAAAAACCCAATATATTGTAATGTAATTAGAAAAAAGAGAGAGAGAGAGAGAGAGAGAGTTGTGAGTAAGATCATTTGGATATTGATAAAATACTTTAATAAGAATTAATATTGACATATATTTAATAAAGGAAACCCCTTTTAATTTGTGTCATAAAATGTCTATATGTGCATCTTATGCAAAATAGTTTAATGTATTTTAATGTCAATTGTGTATACATTAGATACCATTTAAAAAAAATTATGTATATATCATGAAAAATTTATGTTGTCATTTTTAAAAGTTTACGTGGTCCTATATATATTCTATTTAACATTCAAAAATACAATTTAAACAATGAAAAATAGCACATTGTATTTATCATTTTAAAAAATTTATGTATATATGATGAAAATTGTAAGTTTTCATGATTAAAAGTTTATTTGATTGTATATATACTATATTTAGCATTTAAAAATAAAATTTAAACAATGAAAAATAACACATTGTATTTTAAACTATAAATAAGTTTGCACTTAGTCATGTTAAAGTTGGTGTGTACTTCCTAGTAAAATGTTAAAATTGGTGTGTACTTAGTGGTAAATAATCTAAGCATGGTAAGGTTGGTGTGAGCGAGGGTGCAATCGCAGGATAATTTTAGAATTTACCTACCTTCTTCAGAATTAAGTTGTGATGTTGTTGTAGTTTTTTTCATTCCGCATTGATATTCCATTGGAATGTCACTTCCATAAACACTTTATATGGATATTATATGTGTGGATGCATTCTTAGTTATTATTAATAAAAATTTTTGAATTATGAATAAATTTTATAAATTTTTAATTTATCATTTTCTATAGTTTATTTGAAAGAGAAAAAATATAGTAAAATATAACTTTGGTATTATACCTACAATCATGTTCACTTAAATTTTATTAAAATCATCAAATCAATAACAACTTTAAAATGTAAACTTGATTTGAAATACAAAAAAACTTTAACAATATATAATCAGAGCCACAAGCTTGTAGTCATGCTCGCTTATATTTTTTTAAACCTTGAAATTAAAATTCAATTTAAGAAATGTGTTTTATTTTATCATTTGATTTGAACTTCTTATATAATGTTATAATTAATAAGTCTAAAGGACTTACAATAAATGGTAATAAAGTGTTTTTTTAAGACATTTGATGATGAAAAGATATTCTGTACTTAAAAATTTAGTCATGTTAAAATTAAGTGACCGAGAATGAAATCATAAAATAATATTGAAGGCTTAGATGAATCTAAACAAGTCACGCGTTAGATATTCTAGTGACTGATATTACCTAAAAAAAAATAAACAAAATACTATAATCAATAAATAATTAACATCCTAGTAACATTATGTGAATACTTATTGTAATCATTTTTAAATTATTACCATATCGTAACACAATATTTGTGTATCATTTCCCTTGGTATAATTTTTTTTTTCTTTAAACTTTAAATTAATTACCTTAACTTTTATTTTGGGAAAAAAAGACAGAAAAAATGACATGAAATAATTATCATTTATCTTAGTCTATATTTTTTACTTTAAACTGATTTTTACCTTTAAACTGATTACCGTAACTTTTAATTTCTGAAAATGACATTCAATATAATAACATAATTAGAAAAATAAAACAAAAATCAAAGTTCAAGGTTGAACATTGCATTGTTACCATAACATAGGACAGTATTCATCCATAGTTTCCCTTAAGATTTACTCATTATTTCTTAATGATTAAGATGATATTTTAACCTTAAATTAATTAACTTGCGTTTTAATTTGTGTAAGGATGCATTTTTTCATGGCATATAGTTTCAGTATTGAGCACGAATAATTAATTAATTATAGTAATTACCGCATAAGGCATTTCCTGCAATCCCCACCTACTACTGCGCACTCCTTTGCACTGTTACTTCCTACTACTTTGACTATTTGCACTGTTAGATCCCACTACTTTGACTATCAATTGACTGTTGATTTGTAGAATCGTTCACCTTATTGATATTTATTATAACCTATGAACATATTGCAGGTACTTCGATGAAATTTCCATCATTTTGTTAGCTACAGTTGTGCTTGATCCTACAGTTTATGTTTAGTTAACATCTATTAGAGATGTTTTATTTAATTTTTATTTTACGAGTAACATTCCTCGCATTGCAGAGCAAATTTTTGCTCTCTATACAAGTGTAAGACTTGAGGGAGTTAGAAAATATTAGCAAGCATTGGGAAGAAACTCGTGAGATCACATTGCAATTGGTTGAAACCCTCATGAAAGACCAAGAATGTTATGCGTGGACAATTCAAATTCTTTCCTCTCTTATACTACCAAAGATTTTATAATTCAAATAACCATCATCCCACATTTTGGTAAATGTTGTTCTAGAGGAAAGTAATGTGCATTAAGGGGAAATTGTGGATGCACTTTTTCTCCCACTATTAATGAACAAGGAAGGGTTAAATGTATTCTTTTTTGAATTCCTTAACAGAATTATTAAAGAATGCTTACATGAAGATCACGTGTCTTCTTTCATCCACAAATTTCCATTGTAATATTAAAAGTAGGGTGATGTGTCCTCTTTCTTCTAAATATTTCCATTTGAATATCGCTGGTAGCATTCTATTGTAGGTTTTCCCTTTCATTAATGCCGAATATCCCATTATCTAGTGTGGATTGAACCTGTTTTTACCTTCTTCAATAATATTTTGAATCACTAGGTTTCGTTAGCATAAGAAGAAATTGGCAATATAGTTCTTCCTCTCGAGACGTTGCTGGAGAGTTTTCCAAGTCCTTAAAATTTAGTAATATTTTACGTTGTCTTGTGAAAAATATGCTTCCCTCCTTGGACCTCACAATTTTTTTTCTTGGAAGAGTGGAACAAATGCCCAACAAATTTATTACAAAGTCTATCTTGTCAATGTCGGCTTGTCTTTTCAATAACTTGTATTAGTAATTTATCGACAACACTCCATTTCCTTATCGAAATTTACCCTTGTTAAATTTTCAATTCACTATTGTATTGGATATTTTATCCTCATTAAATTCCAAAATTTTATTTCTACCCTTCCCTTATCCCTCTAGGTCAGTCAAATTTAGAAACAATTGTTAAATTTGATTCTTTTCCCAATGCTATTGATTGAAGGACATGTGTTGATAATGCTTGCAGCTCAACATATATATTCTAGGAGCCACGGGAGGACCAAAAATAAATCTCTTTATATTGAAAAGAAGATAAATTTGCATGGAAATTGTCGCTTTAGGTTGTAAGTAGCCTCATTCACTTTGGATCCTCGTTTTAATAAAACTAGCACATCAAAATCATTCAAAAACTACGCTTTTTCTAATCCAACCCTAATCCATGAGTAAGTTTCAAGTTTCATGAAGAGTTTATGTAATCACTTGCAATGTACATAATATCTATGAGTAATTTTTTGTCAATCAAATAATAATTTTAATATTATTAGCATCATTAAGCAATGGTAACAATAGGTTTATGCTTAAGATATGCTCATGGGCTTCAATTACA
Source organism: Pinus albicaulis (assembly GCA_034641835.2). Lineage (NCBI taxonomy): Eukaryota > Viridiplantae > Streptophyta > Pinopsida > Pinales > Pinaceae > Pinus > Pinus albicaulis. The sequence goes on along the minus strand of CM076576.1, from coordinate 897,381,501 downwards.
GTAATACAACTAATGTAGCCAAAATTTGAGCTGGATAAACATAAAATCGAGAGTATAAGGTTAGTCATAAAGATAATTTTATCCATTAAGAAACTGCACCAGCATAGTGCTTTTCTAGAATATGTATCTCCAATTAATACTTTTATCTCAAATAGGGAGATTATATGTCGCTTCAGTTTTTCTATTCTAAATCACCTTAGACAATAAAAAAAACTTATTATCCAAGTATGTGTGATGCATAATTAAGGGTGTTTTGACATGAATCTCAAGTCGCAAATAAGATACTTCAAACACCACTCAATCTTGGCTTCCCCTCTTCCTATTCTAGCTTACACCTTCACGCTCCTCCTCCTAATGCTCAAGTCATAGGTTAGATATGCCAGTCATCCCAGGACACACATTAATTTACAAAGAAACAAAATATTATAATCAAGAGACAATTAGTATCCTAGTAACATTATGTTCATACTTATTGTAAACATTTTTAAATTATTACCATATTATAACAAAATATTTGTGTATCATTTCCCTTAACCTAATTGTTTTTTCCTTTTAACTTTCAATTAATTACCATAACTTTTTATTTGTGGAAATTACATTCAATAAAATGACATAATGAGAATAATAAAAAAAAATAAGGTTCAAGGTTGAACATTGCATTACTACAATACCATCATACAATATTCATCCATATTTTCTCTTAAGATTTACTCATTATTTCTTAATCATTAAGATATTATTTTAACTTTAAATTAATTAATATGGGTTTTAATTTGTGTAGGGATGCATTCGTTAATGGATAGAGTTTCTCGTTTTGAGCATGAATAATTAATTAATTATAGTAATTACGTTGTAAGGCACTCCCTTTGGGAAGAACTGTCATAATTACGATTCTTCACTCTACATTGTTAGATCCAATGTTAGATTATATAAAGTTCTTCCAATGTTAGATCCCACTACATTAATTGCCAACTAAATCTTGATTTGTACAATTGTTCACGTTGTTGATCTTTGTTGTAACCCATGAATATATTTTGGGTACTTCGTTGACCTTTCCCTCATTCCATTCTCCTCAACCATAGTGCCAAGATTATGCTTGATCCTAAAATTTATGTTCACTTAACATATCTTAGAGATTATTTATTTCATTTTTATTTTGTGAGTAAAATTCCTAGTATTGTAGAGGAAATTTGTGCCCTTTATACAACTATAGAGTTAAGGGAGGTGGTAAATATTATCAAGCCTTCGGAAGTAGTTGATGAGGTCACATTGAAATTGGCTTAGACCCTCATGAAATACCACAAATATTATGACTCGTCAAGTTAGATGCTTTCCTCTCTTATACTACCAAAGCTTCTATCATTGAAAAAATCAGCATCTTGCATTTTCGAAAATGTTGTAGTACGGGAAGGTAAAGTGCATTATGGGGAAATTGTGGATATACTTTTTTCTCCCATTGTTATTGGACGAGGAAGGGTTAATTGTAGTTTTATGTGAAGGCCTTACTAGAATTATTAAATAATGATTACACGTAGGTCATGTGTCTTATTTCTTCCAAAAATTTCCATTTTAAGATCACCAGTAGAGTAATGTGTCTTATTTCTTCCAAATATCTCCTTTTGAATATCACCAAAATGGTTCTATTGTATGTTTTCCCTATCATCAATGACAAATGTCTCAGTAACTCATATGGAAAAAACATTTTTTTACCTTCTTTCATAATATTTGAATCACCAGGTGTCGTTAACACAAGAAGCAATTGGAAATATAGTTCTTTCTCTCGAGGAAGTTTCTAGGGTTTTTTCTAAGTACTTAAAATTTGGAAATCTATTACCTTTTCTTGTGAACAAGTATGCTTCCCTCGTCAAACCTCACAAGGTTTTTCTTGGAAGAGTGACACAAATGAACAACATATTTAAGACAAAGTATATCTTGTCAATGTTGGATTTTTTTTGCAATACCTGTTATTAGTAATTGATTGAAGACACTTAATTTCCTCATGGACATTTTATCCTTGTTGAATTTTCAACTAACTATTGTATTGGATATTTTATCCTTGTTAAATTAAAAAATTGTATTGCTACCCTTCCCTTTTCCCTGTAGGTTATTCAAAATCAGAAAAAATTCCTAAATCAATTTCTTTTCCCCATGCTATTAATTGAAGGAAAAGTGTTGATAATGCTTGTATATCAATAAATATGTTTTATGAGTGAGATGAGGACCAAATATAAATCTCTTTATATCGAAAAGAAGAGAAATTTTCTTGACAATTTCCGCTTCATATTGTAAGTGGGCTCATTAATTTTGGATCCTCGTCTTAGTACAACTAACATAGCCAAATCATTCAACATCTGCGCTTTGTCTGATATAACCCCAATTCATGAGCGATTTTTCTGAAGAGTCTATGTCATCACTAACAATGTACTTAATATATATACATAAATTTGTGTACATCACATGATAAATATTGCAAAGCCAAAGATAATTTGATAATGTATGTGAATCTGTTATAGATATTATGATAAGCCTCAACTATGGTCTCTTTATCAAGCATCTATTAAGTAACGTGAGAAATTGGTTTGTGCTTAATCTATGCTCATGGGATTCAACTACAATAACAGAAATAACATACCCCAACTCAATGATTGTTGAACATAGTATAGAAAGTACCACATTATAGTCAAGAAGCATATTATGAAAGCATGTGTGATGCATAAATAAGGGTGCTCTCACATGAATTTCAAGTTCCAAACATGGTTCTTCATACGCCGCTCAATCTTGACTTCCCCTCTTCTCATTCAATCTTTCACCTTGACACTCCTCTTAGAGGAAATTTAAACTATAAGGCACAAGGTAGTTGTTGCATATATGAGAATTTATATCTACTAAGGAAAGTGTAATACTCTGTTGTAATTTTCTCTACAAATTCGATGGCATGTGAAACCCTAAATATTGGCAATTTCATGGTTATTGTACTATAAGCTAAAGTCAAATTTACTTTATTTATACGACATCAGGAAAGATATGTCGAGTATCAAACAACACAGAGCAATACATCTTGGCCAATTCCATATTTTCTACCAAATCTCTCTCGGTGTTAGAGTTATCTTCTCAATATCCTTGTTTTTATTGCTATTGAAGTTATGAAAGCCACTACTCCATATAATTTTTACTAATTGCACAAAGAAAAAAAGAGAGCAACTTCATATCAACTACTGAAATGTAAATTAGTTCCTTTTAAAAAACTAAAAAATACAATGAAAACTTAGTCGATTAAGAAATCTTCAATAGGTCAAGAACCCACAAAGAAAAAAACATACTCAATGAGTATGAAATCTAATCAACATAAAATGGTAAACAAAATCCATATAAAACCCTCATCAATCTCCATATATTTAGTCTAGAGATGTTTTCTGGATCAATCACATCCATTCTTGGTAAATTCGATGTTTTGAACCAAGCCACTGTGGTTCATCTTCAGGAAAAGATCCATATATTTTTTTATTATCTAAACAAAGAAAAAAAACAACCAACTTCATATCATCCACTGAAATATCAATCAATTCCTTTTAAGACAGTAAAAAATACATTGAAAACTTAGTAGATTAAACAATCTTCAATATGTCAAGAGCCCATAAAGAAAAAAACATACTTAGTGAGTATGAAATCAAATCAACATAAAATGGTTAACGATTCAATATAAAACCCTCATCAATATGGAAGTAGGATTCATAAAATAGTTCGATTCACTATAGTACAATCTTAATATTCTTAAGGTTTGTAAGAAGCATATCCAAAGAAAATATAACATAGAACAACATATTCTCAAGAGAAAAAACCTTCATGCATCTTTAACTTCAACATAAGTCTCATGATTTGTAAGGCTCAAGGAAGCAATATTACTGTAATATTTCATTGTAGCATGGTCCTTGCCTTTTTTTGATATTTTTCTGATATTTTGTATCTTTCAAGAGTTTTCAAATAAGCATAAATTAGTTCTATATCCTATCACCTTACAACGTTTTCTTTGCAACATATAGTGAAATTTCACGTTTAAATTTTCACCGTTAAACTAATAGATATAAACAAAAATATTTAAAATTTTATACAACTAAAAACCTAACCCTAATAACTGAACCTTAATACTTTAAATTGTTACCATTCAATTTACCTAAATCTAGCCAACTACAAAACCTTTTAATTTATAAATTGTACCCAAGTTGTGTTGCAGTAATTACTGCTTCGAATTTTGTTCCTTTGTGAAGTCATCAAATAACACTCACATGAGAGGTTCCCTAATACGAATGAGGAGGTATAGTGCCTAATAGCAAATTTGCGACTTTAAATTAGCTACACAAATTTAATCTATCGTGACTCTCATTGGCATCTTAATCAGCAACGACTTACGATACATAATTAAAAGATATGAAACTTTATACATATGTAAGGTTTTCAGTAGGAAATTGACTAGTTTTGGTAGTCCAATGCATTGAGTTAAATTCTTAGGTAAAACCGTCAACAAATATGAAAATTTGAGTGAAAATTCCTAAATAAATAAAGCTCACTACCTTATTTTCCAACTGATGACGAATTTTCCTCGATAATGCATAGCCAAATACTTTACATTTGATCTCTGTTGTGTAGCCATAACCACACTCTTCGTTCAAATATAGTATCAACTTGGCTTTCTTGTCGTATAAATTTATAGTTGATGGTTACGAATTATCACTAATCTTGTGAGACGGTTACACTTGCTAATCTATCGTGACCTGATTGGCATCTGGACTGCATCGACGTTGGATACATAATTCTAGAATCAAAGTAGACATTTCATAACCCTTAAGTCACTTTTTCATAAGCGAGTACGAGGGTAGACGTTACGGGAAAACAGAGCATAACCATTAGCCACTTTACCGTGGGAGAATGATGCGACATATATATTTTAATGAACAACTGAAGCCCTACAACTTCTTTAGGGGATAGAGGTGTTGTAAAGCATGCGCCTCTCATTCCACAGCCTAGGAAGCTTCCTTTTTATTATTGATCAGGTTCTTTGTTTTTATATTTGACACAATTTTTGTCCATGGGACTACAGTAATCGAAAACAAGTTTTAAATATTAATTATTATTATTATTATTGGTTATTGCAGTTTATACACCCTATCTGACTTGTTAAAGAATAGTAATTTATTTCATGGTTCTCGCCACTTATCGAGGCGGAAAGGCCAAAAATCTTATACTATGTTTCACTTTGTCTGCTAATGCTAGCATTAGTTCCCTAACAACAAATGTTTTATGTTTTATGTTAATTCAAAGATGGTTTCTACCCTTAAGTTTTGCTGGCACATGCATGGGAAACAGAGTTTTATGTTTCATTATTTTCCACCGCCCTGTGAGTTTTGTGACATCTAGGCCCTGTGAGTTTTGTGACATCCGTGCTTACTTTTTATGACATCTGGACTCCTCGTTTTACACCTGCACATTTTCAATCTTAAAATTTTCATTTAGTGCTTTAATCTTCACATTTTAATTCAGTGTTTTGATTGCCAGATGCTATGCGGTTTGAGGAGGGAGGAGAAACACTTGCAGCCCATTTGATCATGATGAGGATGGGTAATTCAATTATAGCTCTCCCTAAACTATCTATCGTTCTTCATTGAACTATTCTCCCTCAGGAGATGAAATAAATATCGTTCTTCATTCGATTGTTCTCCCTCAAGAGAGGAAACAAATACAGCAAGATGTTCGGGAGGAGCTAGACAAAGAGTCCCTATTAAATGCTATTCTTCTCACCAAGAATTGAAGAAACTGGTTCCACCCGTGGAAGCTATAAACTAAGTGGTTCTTAGTCATGGGAAACTATTCCTCTGTGCTTGAGATTCAAGATTGAGATGCGTCAAGGAATGTGAAAATGACGAGAAGCTAAAGGCACTTACTTATGAGAATGGTAACACCTTTAAACTTTAAATTTCTAATCATTGGAACGAAAAAACAAAGTAGAAAGAATTAGGAATTCTTATTACTATTAAAATGTAAAAGGTGTGCATACCTGTAAGACAATCACATGATCATTTAAGCCCGGGTTTGAATTTTGATATGCAACACAAATTCATGCTGCAATAGAAGGATATTAATTCTTGCTCCTGTCTCATTTGCAGAGGATCGTGCACTAATATTACCTCCAATAAATATTGCAACTTGTCTTCACTTTCAATTTCTTAGAGATATAGCTCCTGCAATACAAGATTGTTCTCTTTCAATTCTATGTATTGAAAAGAAAACATTGATGATGGAAATGAACTATATGCTGGCATATGGAGCAACATAGAGGCTTCTCTGCGTTTGGTTTGAAATTAAAAAATATATCTTGTTTATCAAGGTTTTATACAACCCTATAGATGTTTGAATGTGATTTTGGTTGCCAAACCAAATTCTCCTCCTTTTCAAGATATCATGGAACCTGTCTGAACTCGCTCTAAAATATTTCATGACTGATAGATATTTTAGGTGTTGTGTGCAAGTACGGGAAAATATTATTATCCATATCAATATTTATGCGAGCTAGCTGAGATCCTAGTGGAATGGAATTAATTCTCACATCATAAAAATGGAAGCACATGCGTTTCATTAGTTTCATTAATCTTTTCATAGAAATTGTTAAATCTAGTATGTTTTTCAACTTACTTGTTTTTAGCAATAAAACGCAAGTGATATCCAGATAATGACTCTGTATTGAAAATAGAGGTTACTGTTGCACAAATAAAATTAAATAAATAACTCGTATTGAAAACAGAGGTCACTGTTGGAAAAATAAAATTAAACAAAGAGATTATATTACAGTGAAATTTATGAAGAGCTCCAAGGAAATTCAAACATTTCAACCTTGACCAGTTGTATAGATGTGCCCTAATTTTGGAGTGGGATTTCAAGCGTTGTGGCTTCAACTGAAGTTGAGAAAGCTCAAACAATCTAGCAGTCTGGGTACATGAGTTTCTTTTTTCTGTTATTTCTCTAATATGCAACGATAACCATTTGTTATAACCTATGTAAATTCTTACACGAGATGTCTTTTTGTACTTCCATGGTGCCTGATTGGCCTCGTCATAAATTTTCTCAGCCACCATTGGGTGCATTAGAAAAGCACCTTGTTTCTCATACTGCGTAAATTCTTGGACACCAAACTTGGCCGCAATCAATTTGAATCCTTGCACACCAAATATAGCTAAAACATTTCCAAATCCTTACATGCCATATCAGGTTGCCAAATACAAATCTTATATTAATATGGCTACAATGCATCAATTTCTCGATCCATTTTAATGATTTAAATAAGCACCGCAATTTAAATAAGAACTGCTTTAGGATCTAAATATGTTCGTGTCCACTAAAAGCATCCTTGCTTCAAAATATCAACTGAAGATCCCTACTTCAAATCCTGTGCTCTCGTTCTCTCTTCCATGCTTTCATTCCTTGCTTTGGGCAGAATCCCTGCTCCATTCCTTGCTTTGCAGAAATGACTCATGGAGCAACAAAGACTAACACTTAATGAAGAATTGGAACTCGTGAAGGCTATGGTGTGTATTTAAACTTGGTAAATGTCGATTTAGACACTTGGGGATCATGCAAGCTTAAAGTGAACTTTATTTGTTATTTATTTATTTTTAATAATTTTCTTAATTTTTTATTTTTAGTTTAAACAATTATTAATTTCAAATAATATAAACATAACTACTAAATAGAAAACATTATAGCAAAGAAATCAACAATGGTTAATATGGTTACTACCTGGTTACTGCAATTGGGCTCCATATAATGCGTCTTCCCTCACTCCAAGCTTGTCTTAATTACTTCCCATGGAAAAGTTCAGAGGTTTTTCTCTCACACTCAAGGTGAAGCTCAACTTCTTGTCTCTATTGCCAAAATTCAATATTTGTGGTTTCTTCATTAACATTTAGTATTTGTGGTTTCTTCATTATGGATTCATATCCATGCCCAAAATGTATGGGAAAATATCCTTCCTCAAAAGGTTCATGTCTGCCTCTCTTGACATGCCTACTATATTTAATTGGTTCATTATTGTAACGTACCTCAACTTCCACATACGCCAATTTTTTTTTTTTTCTGAAGGTTCTCTTTCTAAGAATAAACTCCCCTTCTATTTTAAAATTATCATTTTCTTGGGATTGACGAAACTCAATCCTGTTCGTCTAAATAATACATAGGTGTTCAGAACTACCTTTTCAGTTTACATTTTAATATACTTTTGTTAAACATAATATATATGTTTAATCTATTCCCCATTGTATATATGTTTCACTAAAGTACTTCTTTATAAATCTCTTTGTTATATTAACCATTATATTTCATATCATTAACTCTTTAATTCTATTTCATATACATATCTATCCACCATATATATATATATAAAATCCACAATATATAAATAATATAAACTTCATCACATATATATATATATATATATAAAATCCACCATATATATATATAATCCACCACATATATATACGATGATGATTTTTATTCAACTGGGGATTTAATTTAATTTAATTTAGTTATAAAAGTTCCACTTCTATGAGTTGTATTCTTGGCCATCCTGTACTTATGCAACGAATTATATATTGCTCTTTACATCGGCTTTGGCATACCTTACGACAGTGTTATATATATGACTTTATCGTTCCCTTACTTGGTTGATATGGAGTACCCCTCAAGTACTTTATCGTATATTGGTGTGATGGTTTCGTATTACCTACGTATCATATATTTGATTTATGGATTTGCTCGTATCCTCTAACTCTGAAATAAAATATATTTTATAGCACTATTTGGTTACGGTTCTGAATGCATATTAAATTTCTTGGAGTACTTGTTCGTTTGGCTTTTATTGAACTCCCACTGAAATCAAATCGTCAAGATCGTTGTCGATCCATGTGAGAGTCTACCGATTTGTGCCATTTGTATGGCTAGATTGTATTGGGGTTCTTGTGTATGATTTCTACAAAAGTTGAACAATAAACCCTTGTTCGCTTCTCCATTCGGACTTCCGTTCCTAAACTCATCTCTTTTCTGTTATCGCTTTGGTGTCTCTACCCGCTCTTTGAGATGTAATGGTGCAATACGCCTACTTCGTAGCACTCCCTTTGCAACATGCAAAGGTAACTTATGTTCTCCAATGTTTTGGTCTTAATATTACGGAAATGTAGCATGTATTTGGTCACTACGATTTTATTTTTATACTATCAGGTTTAGACATTTACCATGACCTTTCTCCTCGTTATAAAATTCAAAGTGAAAGTATGAATGTGTTTTATATCCCTCAGATTCGTTCTGTGAGGGTTTTTATCTATCTCTTGCAACTAAATTTATTGACATATTACTGAAATTGTTGTATCGTTATATAGTTTTATAATTATTTTTATTGCCTATTCTGTATACGATCATCAGTCCATTTTATATATTTAATTTCTCATTTCTCAGAACCAATTGACAGATACAGATTATTGCCTCATCTGATTTATAGAAATTTATGGGTATTTGACTTCCTATGAATATGAGGTGAGGGTTTTCGTCCTCAGTAGTCTTCGCTTCCCCCCTAGTTTTTGTGATGACTAAGAATGTTAATAATGAAATCTTATCAGAGATTGGGAATTTATCTACGTACGAGTTCTATTCTGTGTATAGAGAATTCACCTTTCATAAATTCCTTCTATAAGTAAATACATTTCAGTTATATTGCCAAATATTTTAATCTATTTCAGTTTTTCTTCTATATGTTTTTAACTCAGATTGATACCTTCGAAGTCATTCATTGACCAGGTAATAATTTTTTAAAACTCAGAATCATTCAGTCCCTTAGATAAGATTTCCCTTTTGTTCTCTTTCGTTTATTTTATTACTTATTTACTTAACTGACACAATTTCGATATTTTCATTTACAGTCACTAACATCTTTCAGTTCACCTAATGTCGTTCATTTACAGGTAATTATTTGTTACCTGCTTCGTCTGAGTACTTCCCGAGAGCTCGTTGCATTTTTCATTGAAGAATTTGTAATACCTTTCTCTCTGACACAGGTCGGTACTCATGAGAAACTTTAGCTATGTGTTGACTTGTTTCCTCTGCAACGACTTGTTTAACATTTGACTTATATCAGTCCATGGATAATATCGTTGAATCCAAGGAGATTCGTGCCATTGTCTCTATACTTTTTCTTATTATTTACACCGAACTTTATATACCTTGACTTGGGATCAATTTGCCTATATCGGGACGATATAAGTTTCCTCCATACTGTTATATTTTTTTTTCTATGTACTATCAACTATACCAGTTTATTTTGCCTCTTGTACTTTACTTCTATAAATTCCACATAGTACTCGAGTCAAGCAAAACTCTTTTCGTTTTCTACAGGTTTTCGAAATACTTAGAAATTATATATAATTCTATATAATAAGTGAGAACTCTCTCATGTTTAGTAATTGTAATCCATAGTACATAATTAATTTTGCAGTAACATGTTGTCTTTTCAAATATAAGATTTTAAATATTACATAACCATTTTCTACACTACTTCCTTCATTCCTTTTTGGTACTGGTATACTCCAGATCTTTAGAACACTATGATGGCAATGAGTTTATAAGGTTTTTGTACTCATCTCGTTAGACTTTTTATTTAAATTTTGTTGGATAGAATTTGTGTAACTATAATTGGTTCTCATGTCTAACATGCCATGTTAATTAGTACTGTAACCACCTATGTATCACAGGCCTTTGATTTCAGTATAGATAACTATGTAATGTATTAAATATACATCTGTGTTTAAATTTGGAATGAGTTTAATTCTTTGGCTAAACATATAGGTATACCTGTAACATACTCAGGTTTTGTCAATTTATTGAATTCAGTATATTGTAACTAATGATCCATGGCAATTTTACCAATTATATACTTTGTGTTTTCTGCTTATTTATTTCACTGCTTATTTCAAGTAAATACACTTTGCATCTAGTTTCCTTCCTCTATGATGCATGTAAGGGTACTAGGATTCCTTTTTCTATAATAAGGATTTAGTTCATAATACAGAAGGAGATTAAAGTTAAACTGTAATTCATCTTTGGGAAATATGTATTCTGAGATTTAGACTAGCTATGGTTTAGAGATTCTGATGAATTCCTTCCCATATATGTGATTCCTACAAATGTACAGAAATTTGAAGACTAATTCTTCCGATATTTCTGTTAAATGTATGGAATATAATCAACCACAACATACAACAGATAATACTTTCACATTCAATACAACATAAAATTTATACCTAGACCTTATAACAGAAAAATGTAAATGAACTATGCATACCACTTAATTATATGACCAATCCACCCAACCTTAGAATTCGTCTATCTCTAGAATTCACCCCCGAGCTGAGATCCCTCCAAGAACAGATCAACCTCTAATATGTTCAGGAATAGCTTATTTAAGCTATTGCTCCCCAAAGCCTGTTTCTAATTCTGCGTCCAAAATATTAGGATGCTTTTCTTCCTGTTTGCCTAGGCTTCCCTATTTAGGGACTTTTAAAGCTACTTTCTGCTTTTCCCAGCTTTTTTTACCTCTTCCCAACTACTATCCACATCATTGGGGAAACTATATTTTCCTCAAATCTAATTTGGAAATAAATTCTTTTAAGGATTTTTGAAACATTTTTGGGGAAATATTTGCCTTTATCCATCCTCATGGATTTAGCAAGTGATCTCATAATTCTCATTTTGGTCAATCTGCACAGAATTATTTTATTCATTTTCTCAATTTAAATATTTAATTACATCCACAAAATACTTGTCCTTTGGAGTCCACTCGCCTTAGGATTAAAGTTCAAATGCCTAGTTTTTTTTTTTTTAAAATCAAACACATAAACTAGGGGTGTTACATATTCCCCCTCTGAAAGCAAACACCATCCTCGGTGTTAATATCTAATTACTAGAGTTCATTTTTCAAACAAAAATGGATATTTTTCCATCATTTCAGCTTCTCTTTCCCAAGTAGCTTCTTCAGCAGTAAAGTGCTTCCACTGCACCTTTACTCTCGCTACCATCCGATTTCTCAATTCAATTTCTTCCCGCTCCAATATTTGAAGCGATTCTGGAAGGAACTCCCCTTCTGGTTCCACCTGTACCACATTCCAATCAACAATGTGAGAAGCATCATGTATATAGCTTTTTAACAACGAAAAATGAAACACATCATGAAATTTAACATGAGGCTGTAAGGCCAGCTTGTAAGCCATTGTTCCCACCCTTTCTAACACTTCAAAAGGACCACAATATCTAGGAGCTAGTTTTGCACAACTTCCAGCATAAAGAGTGCTCTTTTTGGGTTTAATACGCAAGTACACATGCTCCCCCACTTTGAATTCTCGATGTGTCCTTTTCTTATCAGCATATTTTTTCTGGCGATATTGTGTTGTCTTGATGTTTATTTGTATTTGTTTAAAAATTCTTTCCATCTCTTGTAAAGCATCTAGTACAAACATTAGTTTATCCTTAGGTTGACTCCAGCTCAAAGGAGTATGACACTTCCTTCCATAGAGTGCTTCAAATGGACTCATTTTGATGGAGGATTGATAGCTGTTATTATAGGGAAATTCAGCTAAATGCAAGTAGTCTTCCCACTTTGATGGCCTATCCATCACATACATTCTTAGCATATCCTCCAAAATTTGGTTTGTTCTCTCTGTCTTCTCGTCTGTCTGCGGGTGATATGCAGTGCTAAAATTCAGCTTAGTGCCCATGCCCCCAAATAGGCCTTTCCAAAAGGCTACTGTGAACTTAGCATCTCTGTCTGAAATAATGATCTTTGGGACCCCATGTAATCTTACTACCTCTTTTAGGAACACATCTGCTACTTGGGCTGTCCCAAAAGTAGATTTCACCGGTATGAAGTGTGCAGCTTTAGTTAAAGTGTCTACTACTACCATCACTGAATCATGTTGATACTTGGTTTTGGGTAATCCTGTTATGAAATCCATGGAAACAGTATCCCATTTCCATTCTGCAATCGGCAAAGGATTTAGAAGAATAACAGGATGCTGATGTTCAACTTTGACTAGGTGACACTCCATGCATCTAGCTAAATATTCTGTTGCATCTCTTTTCATTCCTGGCCAAAACAACTTCTTTTTCAAAGTTCTTGACATTTTCTGATATCCCGGATGTCCTGCATATGGCTGTTTGTGATATTCATCTAGAATCTCTCTTTTCAAGGACTCTACATTGGGAATGTATAATCTATTTTTGTAACAGATCAGTCCTTCCTGGTTTTGAGCGTAATCAACCATCTCCTTCTTTAGTATTTTCACTTGTAGGTTCTCATAATTTGGATCTTGGTCTGCTGCCTTTTTCACTAACTCTTCTAAATCAAGCTAGGCACTACTTCCAATGATGTTTATAATTTGACAGGCATTTCTGCTCAAGGCATTAGCAATTTTATTTTCTTTCCCTCTGATATGTTTTATGTCCATACCAAATTCACTTAGAAAGGACAGCCATCTGGCCTGTCTAGCATTCAAATCAGTTTGGGAAAAGAAATATTTAAGACTAATATGATCAGTCATCAATGTAAATTTTTTCCCAAGAAGATAGTGTCACCACATCTTCAAGGCATGAATAACAGCAGCTAACTCCAAGTCATATGCACTATAGTTATGTTCATGTGTCTTCAGTTTCCTAGATTCATTTGCAATAACTTAATTTTCTTGCAAAAGGACTCCTCCCAACCCCTCTTTATAGGCATCTGTACATACAACAAATTCTTTATCAGGATCTGGAATTTTCAAGATAGGGGCTGTAGTGAGTATTAATTTTAATTGTTCAAAACTGTGTTAGCACTTTTCAGTCCACTCAAATTTCACACCCTTCCTTTGTAGTGAGGTTATGGGATATGCTATGGCAGAAAATCTCTCCACAAATCTGTGATAATAACCTACAATCCCCATAAACGATCTCACTGTTGAAACATCAGTTAGCACCAGCCATTCTCTAATAGCTTTTATCTTTTCAAGATCAACAGCCAACCCTTGCTCAGAAATAATATGTCCCAAGTATTGGATCTTGTCTTTATATAATTCACATTTACTAAACTTGGCATATAACTGGTTTTATTTCAAAGTTTGCAACACTATCCTTAAGTTCTCCTTGTGCTCCTCCTCACTTTTGGAATAAACCAAAATATCGTCTATAAACACAAGCATGAACTTATCCAAGTACTTATTTAACACACTGTTCATTAGGCACATAAAGGTGGCAGGGGCATTTGTCAAACCAAAAGGTAGGACTACAAATTCGTAGTGACCATACCTGGTTCGAAAGGTTGTTTTGTTGATGTCTTCTTCTTTAATTCTAAGCTGGTGATAACCAGTCCTTAAGTCAATCTTCGAAAATACTGAAGCTCCTCTCACTTGGTCAAAAACATCATCAATTCTGGGTAAAGGGTATCTGTTTTTAATGGTCAACTTATTCACTTGACAATAATCAATGCACATCCTAAAGGTTCCATCCTTATTTTTCACAAATAGAACCAGTGCTCCCCAAGGAGACACACTCAGTCCGATATAACCCTTATTCAGAAATTCTTGCAATTGCATTTTTAGTTCCATGAGATCAGGGGGACTCATTCGATAAGGGGCTCGGGAAATAGGTGTTTCTCCCAGCACCAGATCGATTGAAAATTCAATCTCTCTTTTGGGAGGAAGATGAGGAATCTCATCTGGAAAAGATTCCTTAAACTCTCTTACTACTAGCAAAGCATCCTGCAGATTTTCTTCAGTTTTCTTTTCTGTCTCTTCTACATGTACGGCATAGACTTGGTATCCTTTCCTAGCTGTTCGTTTTAATTGCAGTGCTGATATTTGTCTTATAGAGATACGTTTTCGTTTTCCCTTGAGAATAAAAGGTTTCCCCCCTTCATCTACACCATGCAGGGTTTTATCCCAGCAATTCATCATGACCTTTTTCTTTTCCAACCAGTCCATTCCTATCAGCAAGTCATATGAACCTAATGGAAAAATGTTTAAATTTACCTCTGTTTGAAAATCATTTAATTTGATTGTTGTTTGAGGTAAATTACGAGTTACTTTCGTCTTGGTTCCAGTGGCTAACTGGACCAGCCAAGACTGCTGAAATTTTTCAGTTTTGAGTTTGCATTTTTCTACAATTTTTGGATTAATGTAACTCAAAGAAGCACCTGGATCAATCAAAACTGTAACAGATTGGTCAGAAATATTACCCTCCATTTCAGCCATGGTAGCTTGATATTCTGCTTGTCGATTCTCCAAGGCTGCACTGATAGTAGGTATATTTCTTGCTATTTAATTTACTGTGGTTGCTTCGTGATCTCTCATAATCATCTGAATGTTTCGGTGGGGAAAATCCCTCAACAGATGGGGTTCTCCACATCCGCAACATTTCAAAGGTTCCCTCATTTTGACCATGCCTTCCTTCCTATTTCCTTCATCTAGTTGTTTGGAACCGACTTGGGATTGGGCAGTTTGACTTTCCTTGGGTTTGTTAAATTTCTTTCGCTGATGACCCCTACCAAAGTTCTTCAAATAAGCTGGTTTATGTTTCCTCCCCCTGAATTCACTCTTATTTACCCAACTTTTTCCATGTTCATTTTTACCTTTGAACTGTTGGTAACATAGTCTGGCTTTTCTCACCACTTCATCCATGGTTTTTGGATTATCGAACTCTATTTTCTCCTTATAAACAGCAGGCAGACAGTTCAGAAACCTTTGCACATTTGCCTTCTCTTCCCTAATGTAAGGGAAATATCTCAACAGATTTGTAAACTTAGTAACAAATTCATCAATAATAAGTTGTCCCAGTCTAAGCTCATGAAATTCCTTTGCTTTATCATCATAATAACGTTCATTTAAATAGAGGTTTTTAAATTTAACCTGGAAATCTTCCTAAGTAACTGTCTTTTCATCAATGGCATGAACCATTTTCGTCTCTTCCAACCACAAGGTAGCCTTACCTTGTAGCTAGTAGACAACCAATTTGGCCTTTAGATTGCTTTCATATTCATAGACCTACAAGTACTTAATCATGTTCAGCAACCAGGCTTCAACATCTTCCTCCTTCTCCCCATCGTAGGAGGGAGGCTTGATCTTTCGGAATTCCCCTTGTAATTCCTTTTTCTTCTTATACTGATGCCTAACAGCATCATCTTCCTCAGACTCATCAGTATTCCTCTTTCCAAAACCTTCACCTTCTTGGCTGTTCCGCGAAGTTAGTTCTCTGATGAGCTTTTCCTGCTCCTCATTGGCTAATGACAATCTGTCATTCTGGCTTCTTAGCTCAACCATTTCTCGTTGCAAATTGTGCAACATTTCTATCACCGGAGTGTTGGGATCTGGTGTATTATCTTCATCACGCAGATTGACATAAATTTCCTCACTTCCATCCATTTGAATTTTCTTTTTTCGCCACCTTGTCCACTAAACAACACAGATCAGTAAAAAAAAAATTCTCAACAGTAATTAATTTATATAGTGTACATAACAACAGTGAGCATACACAACAACAACTCAGTTTTGTATAACATGGGCTCTGATACCATTTGTAACGTACTTCAACTTCCACATACGCCAATTTTTTTATCTGAAGGTTCTCTTTCTAAGACTAAACTCTCCTTCCATTTTAAAGTTATCATTTTCTTGGGATTGACGAAACTCAATCCTGTTCGTCTAACTAATATATAGGTGTTTAGAACTACCTTTTCAGTTTACACTTTAATATACTTTTGATAAACATAATATATATGTTTAATCTATTCCCCATTGTATATATGTTTCACTAAAGTACTTCTTTATAAATCTCTTTGTTATATTAACCGTTATATTTCATATCATTAACTCTTTAATTCTATTTCATATACATATCTATCCACCATAGATATATATATATATATATATATAAAATCCACAATATATAAATAATATAAAATTCATCATATATATATATAAAATCCACCATATATATATATATATATATATATATATATATATATATATATATATATATATATATATAATCCACCACATATATATATGATGATGATTTTTATTCAACTAGGGATTTAATTTAATTTAATTTAGTTATAAAAGTTCGAATTCTATGAGTTGTATTCTTGGCCATCCTGTACTTATCCAATGAATTATATATTGCTCTTTACATCGTCTTTGGCATACCTTACGACAGTGTTATGTATATGAATTTATCGTTCCCTTACTTGGTTGATATGGAGTACCCCTCAAGTACTTTATCATATATTGGTGTGATGGTTTCGTATTACCTATGCTGAGGTGTTTATGTCAATTTCATCGCATTTATCACACCCTGCTCATCATACATTTGAATTTGATTTATGGATTTTCTCGTATCCTCTAACTCTGAAATAAAATATATTTTATAGCGCTATTTGGTTACGGTTCTGAATGCATATTAAATTTCTTGGAGTACTTGTTCGTTTGGCTTTTATTGAACTCCTACTGAAATCAAATCATCAAGATCGTTGTCGATCCATGTGAGAGTCTACCAATTTGTGCCATTTTTATGGCTAGATTGTATTAGGGTTCTCGTATATGATTTCTACAAGAGTTGAACAATAAACCCTTGTTCGCTTCTCCATTCGAACTTCCGTTCCTAAATGCATCTCTTTTTTGTTATTGCTTTGGTCTCTCTGCCCGCTCTCTGAGATGTAATGGTGCAATACGCCTGCTTTGTAGCACTCCCTTGGCAACACGCAGAGGTAACCTATGTTCTCCAACGTTTTGGTCTTAATATTATGGAAACGTAGCATGTATTTGGTCGCTACGATTTTTTTTTTTATACTATTAGGTTTAGAAATTTACCATCACCTTTCTCCTCGTTATAAAATTCAGAGCGAAATTCTGAATGGTTTTTATATCCCTGAGATTCGTTCTGTGAGGGTTTTTGTCTATCGCTTGGAACCAAAGTTATTGACATATTACTGAAATCATTGTATTATTATATAGTTTTATAATTATTTTTGTTTCCTATTCTGTATACGATCATCAGTCCATTTCATATTTTTAATTTCTCGTTTCTCAGAACCAATTGACGGATATTGATTATTGCCTCATCTGATTTAAAGAAATTTATGGGTATTCGACTTCCTACGAATATGAGGTGAGGGTTTTCATCATCAGTAGTCTTTGCTTCCCCCCTGGTTTCTGTGATGACTAAGAACGTTAATAATGAACTCTTATCAGAGATTGGGAATTTATCTAGGTACGAGTTCTCTTTTGTGTATAGAGAATTATCCTTTCATAAATTCCTTCTATAACTAAATACGTTTCAGTTATATTGCCAAATCTTCTAATCTATTTCAGTTTTTCTTCTATATGTTTTTAACTCGGATTGATATCTTCGAAGTCATTCATTGACCAGGTAATAATTTTTTTAAAACTCAGAATCATTCAATCCCTTAGATAAGATTTCCCTTTTGTTCTCTTTTGTTTATTTTATTACTTATTTACTTAACTGACACAACTTCGATATTTTCATTTACAGTCACTGACATCTTTCAGTTCACCTAATGTCGTTCATTTACAGGTAATTATTTGTTACCTGCTTTGTCTGAGTACTTCCCGAGAGCTCGTTGCATTTTTCGTTGAAGAATTTGTAATACCTTTCTCTCTGACACAGGTCGGTACTCACAAGAAACTTCAGCTATGTGTTGACTCGTTGCCTCTGCAACGACTTGTTTAACATTTGACATCAGTCCATGGATAATATCGTTGAATCCAAGGAGATTTGTGCCATTGTCTCTATACTTTTGCTTATTATTTACACCAGACTTTATATACCTTGACTTGGGATTAATTTTCCAATATCGGGACGATATAAGTTTCCTCCATACTATTATATTTTTTTTTCTATGTACTATCAACTATACCAGTTTATTTTTCCTCTTGTACTTTACTTCTATAAATTCCACATAGTATTCGAGTCAAGAAAAACTCTTTTCGTTTTCTACAGGTTTTCAAAATACTCAGAAATTATATATAATTCTATATAATAAGTGAGAAGTCTCTCACGTTTAGTAATTGTAATCCATAGTACATAATTAATTTTCCAGTAACATGTTGTCTTTTCAAATATAAGATTTTAAATATTACATAACCATTTTCTACACTACTTCGTTCATTCCTTCTTGGTACTAGTATTCTCCAGATCTTTAGAATACTATGATGGCAATGAGTTTATAAGGTTTTTGTACCCATCTCGTTAGACTTTTTATTTAAATTTTTCTGGATAGAATTTGTGTAACTATAATTGGTTCTCATGTCTAACATGCCATGTTAATCAGTACTGTAACCACCTATGTATCACAGGCCTTTGATTTCAGTATAGATAATTGTGCAATGTATTAAATATACATCTGTGTTTAAATTTGGAATGAGTTTAATTTTGTGGCTAAACATATAGGTATACCTGTAACATACTCAGGTTTTGTCAATTTATTGAATTCAGTATATTGTAACTAATGATCCATGGCATTTTTACCAATTATATACTCTGTGTTTTCTGCTTATTTATTTCACTGCTTATTTCAAGTAAATATACTTTGCATCTAGTTTCCTTCCTCTATGATGCATGTAAGGTTACTAGGCTTCCTTTTTCTATAATTAGGATTTAGTTCATAATACAGAAGCATATTAAAGTTAAACTGTAATTCATCTTTGGGAAATATGTATTCTCAGATTTAGACCAGCTATGGTTTAGATATTCTGATGAATTCCTTCCCATAGATGTGATTCCTACAAATGTACGCAAATTTGAAGACTAATTCTTCCTATATTTTTGTTAAATGTATGGAATATAATCAACCACAACATGCAACATATAATACTTTCACATTCAATACAACATAAAATTTATACCTACACCTTATAACAGAAAATGTAAATGAACTATGCATACCACTTAATTATACGACCAATCCACCCAACCTTAGAATTCGTCTATCTCCAGAATTCACCCCCGAGCTAAGATCCCTCGAAGAACAGATCAACCTCTAATCTGTTCAGGAATAGCTTATTTAAGCTACTGCTCCCCAAAGCCTATTTCTAATTCTACGTCCAGAATATCAGGATGCTTTTCTTCCTGTTTGCCTAGGCTTCCCTATTTAGGGAATTTTAAAGCTGCTTTCTGCTTTTCCCAGCTTTTTTTACCTCTTCCCAACTAATCTCCACATCATTGGGGAAACTATATTTTCCTCAATTCTAATTTGGAAATAAATTCTTTCAAAGATTTTGGAATATTTTTGGGGAAATATTTGCCTTTATCCATCCTCATGGATTTAGCAAGTGATCTCATAATTCTCATTTTGGTCAATATGCACAGAATTATTTTATTCATTTTCTCAATTTAAATATTTAATTACATCCACAAAATAATTGTTCTTTGGGGTCCACTCCCCTTAGGATTAAAGTTCAAATGTCTAGTTTTTTTTTTTTTGAAAATCAAGCACATAAACTAGGGGTGTTACAATTATGCAATTTATACCCATGCTCCAAATGTATGGGTAAATATCCTTCCTCAAAAGCTTCATATCAAAGGATGTAAAGCAGTCAGTACTCCATTGGAACAAAATATCAAATTGAGAAATGACAATGGAACAAAGGAAGTGAATGGGACATTGTATCAACAATTAGTGGGAAGCATGAATTATTTCACTACCACTATACCAGACATTGCTTATGTAGTAAGCATACTTAGTCAATTTATGGATAAGACTCTTCCGAGCCATTGGATGGCTGCAAAAAGGGTCCTTCGATATTTAAAGGGAACTACCAATTTTGGTATTGAATATACTAATGATTTTAATGTTGAATTCACAGGTCATTCTGATTTTGATCGGGCCGGAAATCCAGATGACAGGAAATCCATCACTGGATATGTGTTTCATATAGGATCAGGAGAGATATCATGGAGTAGTAAGAAACAACCAACACTATCCTTGTCATCAAATGAAGCAGAATATAAAGAATTATGTAGTACCACCTGTGAAGCTATATGGCTTAGAAGAATACTTGAAGATGTTGGTGAAGCTCAAGAAGAACCTATAGTGATCAGATGTGATAATCAAAGCACCATTAAATTGGCAAACAAACTTGTATGTCATGCAAGGTCAAAGCATATAAACACACAATATCATTTTGCAAGAGAAAAAGTCCAATTAAAGGAAATTGACTTAATATATTGTAATACAAATGAGAATGTAGCTAACATATTCACTAAGCCTCTTAGGAAGGCTAAATTTGAGAGTTGTAGAAGTAAGTTATGTGTTGTAGAAAATCCAAATTATGTTGTAAGCCTAGCTGAGACTTAGACCAACCTAGCAGGCATGTCAATTAAGAGTATGTTTGTATCTTATGTATTGAATTATAGTGCATGTATGTCACATGGTCGGAATAAAGGGGAAGTGTTGGATATACATTAATTCCAACCAACTTGCCAACCTCATTAAATGCGTCAGGCTTTCTCAGAGTCTATAGAGAGTTTGTCTAACTTCGTGAAGAAGTCATCTCTACCGACAAGCACCCTCAAGAAGCCTCTTCGCTGTGTATAAATATCTCTTCCGTGCAATAAAAAAATACAATTTTGTATGATGAGCTATG
The DNA here is from genome assembly GCA_034641835.2 of Pinus albicaulis. Lineage (NCBI taxonomy): Eukaryota > Viridiplantae > Streptophyta > Pinopsida > Pinales > Pinaceae > Pinus > Pinus albicaulis. The sequence goes on along the minus strand of CM076576.1, from coordinate 897,359,782 downwards.
TTCGCTGATAGATGCTTCCTCGTCTCAATGAAATTCTCAGTAAAGTAAAATCGTGATCAAAATGTTTAGGATAAAACTTAAAAGCTTACAATTCTATCATATATGTATATTTATGAGCAGTTTACCCGACGGTTTTTAAAATTATGATAGTTTGATTTTTTTTTATTTTTTTATTTATTTTTTACCACCATAACGTGAATGATGAATCTCATATTCGAAGTCCAAAAATGATAAATCAAGTTGTGAATATACTCTGGTTGCGCATAGTTCAACAATAAAAAAATACCTTTCTATGTCTATTTTAAATTTATGCCCCTTACACCACTTTGATTTTAAATTTTTTTTTTTTTTTTTATATAAAATGTTGGCTTCTCATGTTGCTACGAACCCAAGCCATCCTAGCATACAGTTCTATGTATATCTAAAAATTATGTTGCATTGTTTTCCCTTACAAAGTTTGAGTTTTTTAGTTTTTTATTTTTTTTTACCAGAAATTCTTACCAATTGAATTGTATTTACTATTTTTCCAATCGAATTGTTACAACAACTACTAATTAGGTAACTTTAAGAAAATGTGTTTCATTCTTGCCAAAATGGCTTTTTTTTATAGCAAGAGTACAAACACTATAGGAAAAGTGAACTTTCAGAGAATAATGTTTTAATAAGTTAATGAAATTTATTTTTAATTTTATATCGTGTATAAATTTTACAGTTTCACTTATGGAGTGTGAGATAAAATCATAAATTTATTGTCAAACTATGAATCATTTAAATTCAATTTAGTATGTAAATTTAATCTTTATATTTCAAATAATATATATATATATTATTGAGAATTGTAAATATATATTAATTTTTATTTTTGATATATTATATTATTGTCATTTCTAACTTAACGTTTTCTATAAATTTGTACAAATTTTTTGACTATATTGAATACTAGTTTCCAGGTACCCGGAACACCCACTACCGAAAACTCGTGCAACATAACTATTATGCCTAAATTCTGTTGTTATATTGCTTCAATATTATAAATAAAAGAACATTACAAGGATCTCTCGGACGAAATGACTACAGTTGAAAGTAATTACTGGATACCGAATCGTATAATAATTTGTGGCAGAATTATAATATGATTACATGCTCATCCAGTCAAAGAGCGCTCATTGATTTTAATGAACTCAAAATGGTGGTTTCATTTTTAGTATTAAGATATCATTTTACTACACATTAACTATGGTGAATTATTTAATCAATCCGATGTGCTCAAGTAGTTCAAGGTATAATATTACATATTCTATGATCATCTTAATCAAGTATTCATACTCGATACTATATAAACAAGAATGGTTATTAAGCAGCAACTCCCTGCCAATGAGATCAGTATATGCATTTTTAATGTATAAATATATTTTATGGGGAGGATTGTTCTTGATCATATATTAACTAATTTTATAATATCTATTTTCCTGATATACATTGTTGGAGAGAAAAATTTATTTTATATTGAAAAGAACTAGGCTTCCCTGTACCATCATAAATTTTATTTGTTTGAGAAAAATGGACTAAGCTAGGCAGTTGGGCTATGCCTTTCTACCCAAGGTATGATATTACATATCTAGAGCATCTTAATCAGGTTTTCATACTCTCGATACTATATAAACAAGAATGGTCGCTAAGCAGTAAGTCCCTATTAATGAAATTAGTATATGTGTGGTTAAGGTATAAATATATTGTAGGAATATACACAGCGGAAACTAAACTAAAATTGCAAACATAACATTAAAATATGGAGATAGCATTTAACGTGGTTCACCCAACCAATCTGGGCTACATCCACCAAACAAAGGTATGAGCTTTCTTATTATTCAACAAGAGATTACAACAGCAGATTTGCACATCTGCACTTCCTCTTCCTCACCCTCATATCTAATATGTTCTACCTCTACAGGCTTACAATTTATAGATGTAGAGAAGAAACTAAATAATAAATTCTATTCCATCCTATCACAATAAAATATGATATAATATCTCCTTTTGCTGATTTTATGCCATTAGTTTTGAAACAAACCCTATTGTTGGAACTATCCATGAGATTTGTGCCAAAAATAATATGGAAAATCTCAACAATCTCCACCTTGACAATAATTAGCCTGATACCTTGTTTCTTGATTATATTTCTTTTTTATACAAGCCAAGAGAAGCCAGACACCATCGTAGCTTCTCTAATAAAAATGGTTTCGTGAACATTTCTGCACAGTTTTCCTTTGGATGCACTTTTTTAAGAGAGACTCCCCGTTCAGTGATAACATGTCTTACAAAATGGTACTTTATAGGTATATGCTTTGATTTACTATGATAGGCCGGATTTTTAGCCAAATTAATTGCACTTTGACTATCACAAAATAATTTTATGTTGTCTTGTAGCCAACCAAACTCACCAAGCAAACCTTTCAACCAAACCTCTTCTTTGCAAGCATGTCAGGCAGCTATATATTCTGCTTCTGTAGTGGATAAAGCAACAATGTTTTGTAGCTTTGACCTCTAGCTAATGGCTCCACCTGCAAGAGTAAAGACATATCCTGAAGTTGACCTTCTCTTATCCAAATCACCTGCAAAATCGGAATCAACATATCCAAAAAAAAAATTCACTACTTATGTTATAAGTGATACAATAATCGCTTGTGCCTCTCAAATACCGAAGCACCCATTTCACTGCTACCAAGTGTTCTTTCCCTGAATTTTCCATATACCTACTGACAACCCCAACTGCATGTGAAATATATGGTCGTGTACAAACCATCACATACATCAAACTTCCTACTACATTGGCATATGGTATTCGAGACATATATTCATTTTCTTCATTTGTATTAGGACATAAACTTGAAGAAAGCTTAAAATGGAAAGCTAAAGGGACTGAAACTTGCTTTACATTGTTCATACCAAACCTTAAGATTATTTTCTCAATATACTTCTATTGTGATAACCACAACTTACCATTGCTCCTGTCTCTGGAAATATCCATGCCCAAAATCTGTATTGTTGCTCCTAGATCTTTCATATCATACGTCCTAGCCATCTGAGCCTTTAACCTGTTGATCTCAGTTATGATTTTTCTTGCTAAAATAATGTCGTCAACATATAATACTAAGATAATGAATATGCCATTACTTAATTTCTTAAAGTAAACACAATGATCATATTCACTTCTTATACAATTTTGGCTCATCATGAAAGAATCAAATTTCTTGTAACATTGTCTCGGCGACTGCTTTAGACCATACAATGACTTCTTGAGCCTGTAGATAAAATTATTGTTGCAATTTTGAACAAGCCCTTCAGGTTGTTCCATATAAATCTCTTCATCTAAATCTCCATGTAAGAAAATAGTCTTAACCTCTAGTTGTTGTAATTCTAAATCAAGTAAAGCAACTAATGCTAAGAAAATCTGAATTGAAACAATTTTAACAACTGTTGAAAATATCTCATGAAAGTCAATTCCCGCTTTCTGAGAAAAACCTTTCGCAACCAGCCTTGCTTTGTACTTGTCTTCATTATCATCAACACCCTTTCAATTTGTAAACCCATTTACATCCTATAGTTTTTCTGTCTTTAGGAAGTTCTACTAGGTCCCATGTGGCATTCTTTTCTAATGCCTTCATCTCATCCTTCATAGCTTCTTTGCACTTATCATTGTTAGAACCTTCTACAACTCCCTGACAGCATAAAGGTTCATCATCCTTAGTGGTTAAAGCAACTGAAGTAACATAATCATCATACCTTTTAGTAGGATGTATGATTCTTGTGGACCTTCTTAAAGATGTTTCTAGTTCTTCCACAATTTGTTGAATGTTATTATCTGTAGGAACTTCTTCATGGTATTCATATGAAACTTGTTCATCTTTACTATCATCAGTATTTGAACTGGTTTCAAACTGAATATGTTGAAACTTAGGTACATTTTCCTGTTTCAATTTATTATCTACCTCTGGATTATCAAGTGAAGATTCATTGAATTTAACATCTCTGTTAATGATGATCTTGTGAGTAGTAGGATCCCACAACCTGTATCCCTTAATCCCATCACCGCATCCAACAAAAATATATCTTTTTGATTTAGGAACTAATTTAGAACGCTGATGTTTCAGAATTAGAGCATATGCATCACAACCAAAATCTTTCATTTTAGAATAATCACAAGGATGACCTTTCCATACCTCTTGAGGAATTTTTCATCCTATTGCAGTTGATGGTGATCTATTTATCACTCATGTCCATAATTCCTTCTACAAATTGTCGTTACTTAGCATACTTCTTTCTCTTTCTAAGAGAGTCCTGTTCATGCATTCAACAACTCCATTTTGCTGAGTATAAGAAATATTTCTATGTTTTTCAGTCCCAACTTCCTTGCAATAATTATCAAATTCCTTTGAAGTAAACTCACCACCATTTTTAGTTCTTAAACATTTAATGGTTCTTCCAGTGTTGTTTTCTACTAATGCTCTAAGCTGCTTGAAAAATATGAATACATCATACTTTCTTTTTAACATGTAGACCCATACTTTCCTAGAGAAATCATATATAAAAGATACAAAATATGATGATCCTCCATATGAGGTTGTAGGAGATGGACCCCAAACAATAGAATGGATATAATCAAGGATTCCTTTGCTAGTATGTTTTCCATTTTTAAATTTATGCATGCTTTGTTTCCCATAAATACAATGTTTGCATAAATCTAACTTAAAAGACTTTAAACTAGGAGTAACATACGATCAGATAAAATTTTTAATCCTCTTTCGCTCATATGGCCCAATCGTTGATGCCATAGTCAAATAGAATCACTACCATTTTCAAATACAATAGAAGCATGATTTGACTCTGTTCTTCCTTCTAACTGAAAACTATTTCCAACATTATTTGCTTTCATTACTAATAGGATTCCTTTGTAAATTTTCATTACTCCACCTTGAATAAAAATTTAATATCCATTTGTGTCTAACACTCCTAGAGAAATAAGATTTTTTCTAAGTTCAGTCACATATCTTACATCAGTTAAGATTTTGATCGTCTGATCAAATATTTTAATATGGATGCTTCCAATTCCCACAAAATTACATGAGACATCATTGCCCATGTAAAACACTCCATCATTAATTGATTTATAAGATTTAAACCATTCTTTATGAATGCACATGGGATTGGGCGCACCAAAATCTAATAGCCAATGTTGATCATTATTTAAAAAATTAACTGATAGAAATTCTTCACTTATACCTGAATCGGATGACGAACCTGAACCTGAATATTTCGTGTTTTCTTCTTTATTTTCTGTTGAAGAGTCTCCTTCGGTGTTTGCTGTCTCTTCCAATATTCCTTCTTCAAATGTCCCAATTTGCCGCAAAACCAACATTTTAACTTACTCTTCTTCCCTTTCAATTTTGACCGAGAGTTGTTTTTCTGACTGAAGCATTTTTCTTTAGATCAACATCTAACCATCATTACTTCTGATGTAGAGGTTTCTGAATTTGACCTTTTCTTGGCTTCTTCAAACGAAATAGCTCCAAAAACATCATCAAATTCAAGGGTTTCTGAAGAACTAAGACTTATAGAAGTAACAAAATGATCCCATGACTCAGGAAAAGAGCATAATAAAGTTACAGCTTTATATTCTGAATCAAATTTTACTTCTATACTATCTAACTGCACCAAGAGAGTATTAAAGGTATTCAAATGATCAGTTATTGTCGTACCTTCCTTCATGGGCAAGCTGTAAAACTATATTTTCAGAAGAATCTTCTTGGTTAAGGATTTAGTCATGTACAATTTTTCTAACTTTGTCCATAGACTAGCGATTGTTGTCTCTGATATGATGTTAAATAAAACATCATCTGCCAAACACAATGGTATGCCGCTCAGTTCTCTGTCATCGATGTCACTCCATTCATCATCTGTCATGGCGAAAGTTTGTTTGGATTTTCCCAAAAGTTCCTTCGCCACACCTTTTTGTACGAGTAAATCATGCATCTTGACTTTCCAGATTTCGAAGTTATTTCTCCCATTAAACTTCTCGATCTCGAACTGATCACTTTGAGTTTTTGACCTAGTTAATTAAAATTCTTCTCACGTATCACTATCATTAATATTACACATAGTAGCTTATCAACCAAAGAAAAAAATTAATGATACCTGAAATTTTCCATAAAATATACAGTAGCAACTCTTCTCTCTTAAGTAACTCACTCTTCGCCGATAATCTTGTAGACAATTGCAAGCCTCAACATAGATGAATATGTGAATACATTCACAATTTGAACATAAGATTATAAATAGAGTCGAAATTGCATATTCTTACTTATTTGACAAAATTATAGAAAAGTGCAAGAATTAAATTGTATAAATCCATCCCAAACTACAAACCAGCCAATTTACAACTACCACTAAGTGAAAACTTATGTAACGATGTTTACCAACAACCGATTTCCATATATCTATTTTCGCTCAGCCATAATGTTAGCAAGCAAATAAGCAACGTAGTAATTGGCAATCACCACCGGCTCTGCCTGCTGCAGCAAACCATTAATTGTTTCTCCATCCGATTTTGATATTTCTGATGTCTTCACAGATCTAGTTTTAAAAATCATTCGGCATCCACCGAACCACATTTCTGCCATCTATGCAGACACGGCCACTATAGTTCAATCATGTATGGATCCACGCTCGATCCACGTTACCACTCTATGGCGACTCTGTGGATCAATTTCACGCAATTTTTCTCTGCAACACTCCTTCAAACACAATCCAAATAATCATGACTATATCGAAACTGTGTATTAACTTAAGTCTGCTCACTCAAAACGAATTTGCACTCACTGATATTGTGTAACTTATATCTACTCACAGTCCTCGGCACTTCATGAATTAATTAAATAGGCAGTGACTGCTTCAATCAATTTTGTAGGTAGCATTAGGCAGTGAATCAATCTTGCTCTGATACCAATTGTAGGAATATACACAATGGAAACTGAACTAAAATTGCAAACACAACATTAAAATATGGAGACAAAATTTAACGTGGTTCACCCAACCAATCTGGGCTACATCCACCAAATAGAGCTATCGGCTTTCTTATTCTTCAACATGAGATTAAAACAGCAGATTGCTCAACTTCCTCTTCCTCACTCTCATATCTAATATGTTCTACCTCTATAGGCTTACAATTTATAGATGTAGAGAAGAAACTAAATAGTAAATTCTATTCCATCCTATCACAACAAAATAGGATATAATACCTCCTTTTGCTGATTTGATGCCATCATTTTTGCAACAAAACCTATTGTTGGCATTATCCATGATATTTGTGCCAAAAATAATATGGAAAATTTATTGTGATGATTTTTCTTCATCATATATATTAACTAATTTTATAATATATATTCTCATTGTTTACTGGGTTGAAGATCAAAATTTATTTTATCTTAAAAGGAATCGGGGCTTTCCTGTACTGTCATAAATTTTCTATGTTCAAGAAAAATGAAAATGGACTATGTTTGGCAGTTGAGCTAGGCCTACCCACGACTCGATATATATAAAGTAAATAATCCACTCAAATTTAGTTATTTTGTTGAAGTGGCCTAGGCCATCTGAAAGATCATCATTGAAAACAAAAGACATATAGGTTGTGAGTAATTAATATTATTCATAATATGATTGATTGAGGGGAATATGTAGGGCAACCTTATTATTATCAAAAAGAGAATATGTGTGAGTTTTATGTAATTTGTATTTATTTTTCTTTATGTTAATAAAATTTCAACCATATAAAATACATATTTGTAATTTGTATTTGTTTGTTCCTTATGCTAATATAATTTAATTCATGAAAGTTCAACAACAATGTAATAGTGTGGCTGTTCACCCTCCATTGTATCTATATTTTGATACTGCGTAAAATTTGGAAGAGTTTGTTAACACATGGTGTCTACCATTGTGGGCATTAGGAATCCAAGATAAATAACCGAAGAATGCTTTTTAGTAATAAATGACGACAATACATAGTTGATCATCATACTTTCAAACAACAGGGAAAACTTGAATGCTTGGTAATGTTAAACATTTTCCATATATTCATTGTAATGCATAACTAAGGAGGGTTTTGAAAAACAGAGTTAGATAAGTCGATAATTAGATAAACTACTATAACATTCATAACATTTCCACGTTTCACTATAACATTCATAACAGTTACACATTTAAGAGAACTCTCATTGATTACATTTACATAAGGTTTAGGGGAAATTCTTAAAGTTCATATCAAATGCTCAAATTCTGCTGACATTGGATAAACTAACGAGCCACCAGAAAAATTTTTAGAACACTAGTAGCCTCCCATGTCTATCAGCATGAGTAATAAAGAATATTTGTAATGTTTTGGATAGAAATCGAAACCCCGATGTTAAATGCATATCCAAGAATACTTATGTGGTAAGACGAAATTGCGTTCTTGCTATAATTATAAGAGACAACTTGTTATGGCCTAAATCTACCTTAGGCTGAAGGAAGGAAGAGTCTAGGGTAACATCAAACCACACTTAATCTGGTAGCTAGCCCTACCAGATCGGGAGAGGGCTCTCTCCTGGTCAATCTCAACAAAAATAATTAGTGAGGTTTGAGATGACTTGAATAAAGGTTGATTTTAGGCTAGGTATATATGTAAGAGAGTTTTATTTGATTTTTAGGGTGTTTGTTGGATCAAAGGGAAAGACAGATTTTGGGTCTGGGGAATGATCAGTTTTGCAGAGAGTTGAATGGGGCAAGAAAGACAATTGTTTTGACACTTCAAATTTGAATGAAATTGATATCTCAAACCGGTGAGGAGTTGAAGAGGGCAAGAGGATTTCAGGAATCCTCTTCAGACAGTTGAAAACATATAAAATTAAACAAAAATCAAGGTAGAGCACTGCAAATCTAATGAATTCCACCTTTATACTTGTTTGTTTAACTTAAGAAGAAATAATAGGGAAGATGATACACATAAAGCACCAGTAGACTTACATTAGCAAAGAGAAACACATAATCAAAACAAAGAGCCACATGAATCCCAAGGATTTTTGCAAACCCTGGTCTATTCCTTTTCCAAAATGCAGAGATGAAATGTACAATGAAGCTCAAAGCAATCCCAAGTGTCCAGCCCTAAAAATGATTGAAAAAATACAAGATATAGACAAGAATAACTCATCCCCATGCCTCTAGGGGTCGAGCTCACTAGTTTAGGAGCTGTTTCAACAATATCTAAACTAAGAACTGGAAAATAGGCAGTGGAACAGCTTGCCTCTATAAGATAGGAAACTGATTCATTCAGTTGCAATTCACCTTTTGATGGATGAATCTACCTCCATGAGTAAAAAATTGCCAAAATTACATCAAGACCCATAAAATTACATCAAATTACATCAATATTTTTACATGTGGAAGTAAGAAAGTCAAACTGGCCAAAACTAGGCAAAAAACAGAGTTACTAAGTCAAAAATGAGCAAAAATCCCCAATGCGTCGAGCCTGATTTCTCTATGCATCGCGCCAGTTTGGAGCTGATTTTGAAGCCCTTCCCTATGTCCAAATTTTCCCCAAGTGGAATTTTTGGAAACGTATACCTCTCTAATTTCCAACATAAGTGGTATTTCTGAATTTGGTCTTCATTTTCCACTCCAAAAATAATTTTTCCCAACACTGCTTCCTGTGTGTCCAAAAAGGGGCAGAAAGGTCATTTTTAGGGTGCTTTTTACCCTTCTGGAGGCCCAAAACTTGTCAAAATATCTGGGAAATGGGTAGGCATGAATGAATTTTCATGAAAAATCTAAAAATAAATTTTTTCCCCCAAGAGGATCTCCCATCATAAAAGCGCGCCAAGTGGCGTGACGCGTTGGGCGGAAAAATCTATGTTTAGGCCAAAAAAATCAAAATTGACAAAATGTGTCCCAAATTTCTTGAAATTTGGGCTGAGTACCTACCATCATGTGCTATGCTAGGCCAAGGAAGATTCAGCCAAAATTTGGAGTCTATCATGCCTTTGGCGACGCTTTAATGCCCTCTTTAACTTTGCCTTCAGGATCTTGATTCATGCCTTGCAAACATGATTTCTCACCCAATAATGATTCTTCATGTGCCTCAACATGTTCTTTTCATTTTTGGCCTTCTCCAAAAGTGTCTCCAAATGAATATTGACGCTTTCGAGCCAAGTTTCCCGACCAGCCTCAATCTCTCACTCAATAGATGCCATCTCAGTTTGGCTCCTTTGGGCAGCTTGCTGGTCCTCACGTATATTTTTCAACTCCATGATAGCTTGCTGATCTTCCAAATATTTTTTTTTCTGCTCAAGGTAGTTGATAATCCATTGGGATCTTTGAAACTTGACGGTCAAAGTGTTTATTTCCACCTTCTGCTCCTGAACAACCTCTCTCAGCTTTGCGCTAGGAGAGCCCAAATCCTCATCAATGAGTATGAAATCTGTATCGTAGCCTCCTAAACACCCCTCATCTTGCATGGGCTTCATACCCTTGTAATGTACCTGTACCTATGCTGCTGATGATGGAAGCGAGACCCCTTCCACCCCGGGTGGAGATAATACTCACCTGGCTGCTCCAAATAACCCTCTAGTGTCTCTCTGATAAGTGACATACATCGGAACACTAGTAGTCTCTGTCTCCTGACCCTCATGCTGATATGAAGGTTCACTTGCCTCATGAACAACCTCCGAAGGAACCTGAGGAGCTGTGAAGAAATCATTAGAAATGAAATCCTCCCATGAAATACCCTGCAAGTCGAGCTAATGCATAACCACAATCTTGATGAGTGCAAAGTGATAGATACTGCTATACTACTGCTTAGGAGTTTTCCTTTGCACGAGAGTGGTCATCTTCTCAATATTCCATCACATGAAATAAGGGAGGTTCATCATCCTCACCCTGGTGAAATGCATCAGCAACCTGATATGATAGGCATAAAGATGTGAAAACCGCCCTTCACAACTGAAATATTTGATGATAAGTTTCATCAGACGAGCATAGGAATACTTTAGGAACCAGAAAGGAAACACTCTGTTGAGTTGTCTCACAAAGCTAGGTCTGATATTTGGCTCATAGTGTACCCTATCAACCTACTGCCTTTTGTTCCATTGTTCTCCAACATTTGGTATTTCAATTGCTTGAGAGATAGTTTCAGGTGTTAAAGTGAATGTTACACCGGCAAGGGTGACTTGACCATCATGTAAATGCAACACAAACAAACAGGCCAGCTCATGATGGCGATGGAACCTGGAAACCATTTCGAAAAATTGATAACAATACTGTTGTTGAAAGCATGCCATGGCAAGTGGACAAGCCTGCGATTCAGCCAATGAAGTGGGCTCCTCCCTCACGTGTCTGCCACTCTTATGAGGCCTTCTAGGTGCATGTAATTCAGTGGTGGAATCACTGTCTCGATCATAAGATGTATCGGTATCTGTCTCCATGATGTCCAAGGTCTATATTATCTTGGATCAAAATGAAAAGTTTGGTGTCCTTGGTTTTGTTGCCAAATACGTGGTAACAAGTGAGGGACTATGGAGGGATAGAGCAGTGGGAATGATGGACTATTTCCAAGTGAAAATTTTCAATTGAATATTTTTTGGGGAAGTCACTTGGTTTCTTGGAATAGCCTTGGGGTTTGGGGAAATTTACAATTGGGATGGGGATAATGGGAATGGGATAGGAATGAGTGACTTAGGGACATAAAGAAATAGGGGAATGGGCTACTATGATAAAATAAACAGTGAGGAGGGACTAACCATGTGGGGGGAAATGGGAATGATTGATCACAAAACCAATTTCAAACCCTAAAGGAGCATTCATCAAACAAGATAATAGGGTTTGATTTTTTGTATTCAAATCCTCACAAACAACACCAAACACATGTTCATTGGCAATTACAAGATTTATTGACTTACTTGGACCAAGAGAGACCGAACAGATTTGAAGATTTTGAAGAAATGGCAATAAACTTGTTTTCTGTCCCTATGCGTCGCACAACCAACCCTGTGCACCACGTCCTTCCAATGCACTACGTAGAAGAGAATTTACACACAGGGAGCCGACCCAATGCGTCATGCTCACCCGATGTGTCACGCTCAGAAATTTTACACAGACTGCCCTCAAATTGCTTGCTTCACCCTCCACAATATCTCCTTGGCTTACTCCAGTCTTCTTGGAATACAAATGAAGTTTTGAAACATGCAAATATCTTATATGCAAAGGATTTTGATTTTTCTTTTCAAAAAAACCACTTTGCAATGTTTCAAATTTTGACACTTTTCAACAACTCTGTTTTGCTTCCTTTTGGCTTTTTAATTGAATGATGAGATTTCTATCTGTCTTGCAGGGAATGGATGGCTAGAGCTTTGGAAAATGCAACCAGGGTTGCGAGTGAAAGTATTATTACAACTGAGAAAACTTTAAAATCACATTACATTTATACATAAAGATAAAAAACACTATTTTTCTTCAAAACAGAGTTTTGAAGAAAAATCATTATTAAGCATATAATGATGAAATTTTAGCACTGAAACCTTATTTCAAACTTCCTCATGTGCCTGCTGACCATTATTAGGCATTATGAAGACCTGATTAATGAAACCCTAGACCTAATGAGACTAAAACTCTAAAATGACTCTTTGCCAACTATGAGACCAAAAATGACTGCAAATGATTTTAATGAACATAAATAGGCCAGCAGGTAAAAGACATGATGGAGATGAGCAATAAGCCACTACCATTAGATGATCCATTCTCCTAATGGAATGCAGCTGACTAAATGAGACACCTAATAATGCAATGCAACAAGATAAATTTGATCTCTGACAGAGGGATGAAGATACCAACACTAACACAACTCACTATAAGAACTTCGCAGGACTTCTTTCTCGTCAGTGAAGAATGAGAGCATGCGATCCAAGAACCAGGGCAACTAGGGTTTGATCCAATCACAGTTGCAGCCATCTTGAACTGTGCTGCTGGTATATATGAAAGATATATGAAAGATCATGCCTTAATTTGTAAGTTCATAGGAGTTTGGCCTACAGAAAAGGATTTACTGAAATGGATTCAAATAAAGTGGCAAGCCAAAGGTCATATTGACCTAAAATTTGGGGCCAGAGGTTTTTTCACTGTTATTTTTACTAATCTGTTAGATAAAGAGTGCATTTTTGAAGGCAGTCCTTACTTTTATAGCAATGCAGGACTTTTTATTAGACAATGGGAAGAATGCTATAACCCTAACCAGGAGCAATTTCTTGTTGCCCTTGTATGGGTTCGTCTGTTGGTCTTCCGATAGATTTTTGGGCTCTAGATGTTCTGGAAGGCATAGGACACTCTTTAGGAAATTTTGTTAAAATAGCTGATACAAATCGTCGTGGCCGATATACTTCTTTTGCTCGAACTTGTGTATACATGAATATATCAGAGCCACTGCCAGAAATGATAGAGTTAGAATATGAGGGTAAAATCTGGAATCAACTTCTGGATTATAAGCACATTATATTTCATTGTAGGCGTTACCATGAATATGGCCATCTCTATAAATCTTGCCCTTTTAATAGTCCAGAGGCACAATCTATTCTGAACCCTCCAAACCCTGAGCAATCTCGGATAGAGGACAAAGGATTTACTCCAGTCACAGCTAAAAAAATAAATAATCATTCTTCAGGTACACAACTGAATAGATTTGCACAGAAAAATTTGACTACTCAACAAGAAAATCAGTTTGAGGTCCTACAGGATGAAGGCGCACCATCAAATTCAGCCTCACCAGTCATAGAGCTAGAAGGAGGCAGCTCTATACTGGAACCTATCAATAAAAAAACTCATCCTGGGAAACGGAAAGAAATAGAAGATAATGCAAAGACTGAATTGATTCCACCAATAGATTTGAAAACAGATCAGATACCTATGGATGTTGAACAGAATAGAGAGGAACTTAGTGCTGAAGAAAGGGTTTTAAAAATTCTTCTAAACGATTGGAAAAATGTTGATGACCGCTTCATCCCTATAGAGGAGAAACAATTATATAAAGACACATTTGAATGGTATCTTATAGTGTAAGCACACAAGGAGGTTCAAGCTGTGGAACAGGCAACTAAATCCCCTACTCATCCAAAAGCTCCAAAGAAGCGAGGCAGAAGAACCTTGCAAGAATCCATACTACTAGTAGGGGAAATACTGATAAATACAAGTAAGATAGTACCGTTAACAACGGTATTCCAACAAAATCCTAAGTTCTCTCAATGAAATTTATTTCATGAAATATACGAGGCCTTAATAGTAAAGGCAAGAAAAGATTTTTAAAAGAGAAATTGAGATCTGAAAAACCTCAAGTTATGTTAATTCAAGAAACTAAAATCACTGGCTATAAACTGAGCAGTCTCCTTCACAATTTTAATCCCCATTATGAGTCAATGGCAATCGAATCTCGAGGTACATCAGGTGGCATAGAAGTTCTCTGGAACACAACAGAAATTGCAGTGGAAGGTTGGCTCACATTCCCTCACATTTTATTAGGTTATTTTAGACAAATAGTTTCTTAAGAACATATCCTTATCTCTGCAGTGTATGGACCATCCATTCTCGGGGAGCGCCAAAGTTTTCTTAATGAGATACGAAACCTCAATTAGCCATTTCACGAAAAGTATTCGCTCCTAGGAGGGGAATTTAATATGATTTTAAATTTAGATGAAAAGAAAGGAGGGCCCAGGAGAGAAGATCCATATATGGAGTTATTCAGAGACCTTCTTACTGATCTCCATTTGGTGGACATTTCAACAGTTAATGGAAAATTCACTTGGAATAATGGACAAGGGTAGTGACATCAAATAGCATCTCGCTTGGATAGGTTTTTGGCATCGGAAGAGCTAGTAAGCATTGATGTCCACTATGAAGCATCAATCTTACCATCCTTGGGATCTGATCATTGGCCTATTCATATTGATATTGATGTTAAAGCTCGACCCATGAATAAACATTTCCGATTTGAACTTTTCTGGCTTTGTGATCCTCATTTTCTACACAAAGAAAAACAATGGTGGGAAGCGAATTTAATTCCTGGGAGAAATAAAATGAATTCTTTTCAGTTACGGCTTAAACAGTTAAAAACTGAAATAAAAAGATGGAATAAAGAACATTTTGGAAATATTCATCAGGATCAGATTCACCTACAAGAAAAAATGAAAGATTTGCAGCAACAAATGATATTGCATGTCCAAACTGAAGCTTTGATCATAGAAGAAGGTATCACTCTCAGCAGCCTTGAAGAATGGAGAAAACAAGAAGAGATTTTGTGGAAGCAAAAATCTCGAATTCAATGGTTACGAGAAGTTGAGCGAAATACTACTTTTTTTCACAAAACAATGATTCAGCGAAGACATCATAATAGAATATTTTCTCTGAAAAATCAGAATGGGAATCATGTGTTTCAACATGAGGAAATGGCATAGGAATTGAGAAATCATTTCCAACATTTGTTAATAGAGCCCATGGCGAATAGGGAAGAAGCCATAGCCAAAATAACAAAGCATATCCCCTCCATCATCACAAGGGAGAAGAATCTAGCCTTATTACGTGAAGTAAGTTTGGAGGAAGTTGAAGCAGTAGTTATGCATATGCCGCGGAATAAAGCTCTGGGACCGGATGGCTTCATTGCTAAATTTTTCAAGGCAGCCTTGAAGTTTATGGGTCGGGATATCATGGACATGGTTGAGGAATCCAGGAGACATCGTAAGGTCTATCCAGCCCTCAATTCCACCTTTATCACTCTAATTCTAAAACAGGAGCATGCAGATACGCTGGTGGGTTTTCGACCTATATCGCTTTGTAATGTCATTTATAAAATTCTTTCCACTATTATGGTAAACAGACTCAAACCACTTCTTCTGATGCTTATTTCACCGGAGCAAACATGATTCGTTACAGGAAGACAAATTCTTGATGGAATCGTCACAACTCAAGAAGCAATTCATTCACTACAGTCCAAAAAAGTGAAAGGAATGCTAATCAAATTATATTTAGCTAAAGCTTATGATAGAATAATTGGCCTTATCTTCTGGCAGTGCTCAAGGGTTTTGGGTTTGATCAGCGATGGTTGTAGTGGCTTTTTTCCTTCATTTCCATGTTTCATTTCTCTATTCTTTTTAATGGCATTCCATCTCATCCTTTTAATATATAAAGAGGCCTTCGGTAGGGAGAACCCCTGTTGCCTTTACTCTTTATCATAGCAGAAGAAGGACTAGGCCAGTTAATCAAAGCCTATCTATCATAAAGAAAGATATACGGCTTGAAACTATGGGGTCTCGATATTGCCTTGAATCATCAACAATTTGTTGATGATATTTTTCTTTTCTGTCAAGCTTTTGTCCGAGAGATCAGAACCATCCTTCAAATCCTCATTATATTTATGGCTTCTTCAGGTAATCTCGTCAACAATGATAAATCTCATGTTTATTTCTTTAATGTTAACAATGATTGTCAGGTGTATTTTTCACGACTCTTAGGTTTCCATATTGGTTCCTTTCCCATGAAATATTTGGGAGTTCCTTTATGTAAAACTCAGTTAAGAATTGCAGATTGGAGAGATCTCCTTACAAAAATGGAACAAAAACTGCACAATTGGGCGTTTCGAGTACTTAATGCTCCTCGTAGATTAAATTTATTAAAATAAGTTCTTCAATATATTCCAATATATCAACTTTCAGACAGAGCTGCCCCGAAGAATATATGCAATCAGCTAGTGACTTTGTTTAAAAAAAAATTATGGCAAGGACCTCAAAATAGTCGGAAGTGGGCGCTCATGTCATGGGAGACGTTGATTAAATCTAAATCTTCAGGGGGTCTTGGTCTACGTGATCCCTTTATACTCAACCAAGTAATGGGTGCAAAAATGTGGTGGCGGTGGCTCCAGGGAGGACAGGAATTATGGAAGAAAATCTGGGAAAGTAAGTACGAGATGCCACATTCAATTTTAGGAAAATTAAAAATTGATGTTGTCCCCAAAGGATCTACAATTTAGAATCTTGTAGCGGTTAACAGATCTCTTATTCGACAACATAGCTTCTGGGAAATAAGGGAAGGCACAACTGTGCTTTTTTGGGAGGATTCATGGAAACAACGAGAGAAATTATTTACTATACTTGATCTTGCTGAACTCTTTTTATTTACCAATACCCCACATCATAGATTTATTTGTAATTATTGGAATCAGCATCAGCAGAATCATTGGAGGCACTGGAAAGAAAAAGCATCATGGCCTGGAGCACCAGACACCCTGCAATGGAATAACTATGACAGAGAGCTGAAAACTAGAAAAATCAAAGTAAAAATTGGTACTGACATTCTCCGCTGTGGTTATCAAACTAATGGAATGTTCACTATCAACGAGGCTTATAAAATACAAGCTCACATTCACCATGATCATGGCTCCCCTATTTGGAAGAAAATCTGGTCCATGCAACATTGACCTAAAGTGGAGTACTTCCTCTAGATTCTTAGTCATAAGAAAATTTTAACGTGGGATAATTTGTAGAAGAGAGGTATGTATGGCCCATCGGTCTATTTCTTATGTAGACAAGCCAGCGAAACTACTAAAAATATTTTTAACAGTTGCTCATATGTTGATCTCCTTTGAAGAATATTGGAATTTACATTCAAACAATCCGATCGTGATCCCTCAAGCATTACTACCACAATATTGGATTGGCGAAAAGGCGGATATAAATGTGTTGTTTTAAATCAAGCATGGAAACTAGTACTTGGGTTTTTAATTTGGGATCTTGGAAGGAACGCAATCAGTGGATTTTCAAAGGCGAGGAAAATCTCAATAAAAAGGTATGGGAGAAGGTGATTGATAATATAAGAGAAACTATCCTGGTCGAAAAATGGCTAGAAGACGATTGGCAAGTAGATGGGTTTCAAGCACAAATATTGCATAAATTAAACCTCAATTCACAAATGCTAGCTATTAATCTCTGGAAATTCAGAGTTCCTCGGCAAAATTTCCATCAGTACTGGCGGTTGCCTAATATAGGCTTCATCAAACTTCATTTTGATGGTGCCTCTAAAGGCAATCCAGGACAAGCAGGCATCAGAGGTGTCTTCAGAAACTCTCAAGGTGCAGTCTGCATAGTATATGCTATGGATCTTGGCTATGCAACAAATAATGAGGCTGAACTAAATTCCCTTCAACAAGGGTTAATCATAGCCAAACGAGAAAACTTCCAACGTATAATCATTGAGAGAGACTCTTCTAAGGTTATAAGAGCTCTGATTAAACTTCAACAAGGTACACACTGGAATAAAATTAGCAAAATTTGGCACACATCAACCTTACTGCAAGATATTGAGTCCTTGGTCAGTCAATTGGATTACATAATTCCTTCTCATATTAGGTGAGCATGCATGAAGCGGCTAATTATCTAGCAAATTGTGGATGTCAAAATCTTGATAGACATCTCGATATAACACCCTCTACTAGGCCTTGGAATATTGAATTTCACTCTTTGCAACTCATTGTCGATAGAGATCTACGAGATGACCCCTGATCGGGGTGCCACCTTGAGGAAAGACATCAGGTCCACAACTCGACTGTCAGAAGAATTTAAGGTATGAGTTGGCTGTTAGTTTAGCACTAAAGGAACTGATCCTCTGCATGCAGGCACGATCTCTAGTTATCCTGCCACCAGCCGTTGATGCGACACCTATTCAAGGCATATTTCTATCAGGTTTTATGCTCTTCTGCATTACTCACTTGCACATTCCTTCCATT
This sequence comes from Pinus albicaulis, assembly GCA_034641835.2. Lineage (NCBI taxonomy): Eukaryota > Viridiplantae > Streptophyta > Pinopsida > Pinales > Pinaceae > Pinus > Pinus albicaulis. Next base: position 897,340,941 of record CM076576.1, on the reverse strand, counting down.
TGGACTAGTGTAGGCGGTCATCACAGTGGAACTAAGGGTTGGACACAGCGGCCGTTTAGTGGGCTTTCAAAATTCCAGATCAAGAGGAGTGGGTTTTGGTATGTTATGTCTACCTTCTTCACTGTAAACTCTGGTTATTCTTCGCAACATGCACTGGAATTCCCCAAGGAGATGGGTTCATTTATATTCATGATTTTCTGTAGTTTTCATGATGATGCTGAGGTTGAACCTTGCTTTAGAAGTCCCCCTGCCTATCATTGTCTCATGTTCCGGGTTTTCAAGGTGTTATATGTCGGATTCATTCGCCACTCTTGCAATTCTTCATCATATTGCTGCATGTTTTTTGATGATTGTTATGGGTGGATTTTTTGTGTCATGCACTGCTTTAGGAGTCATGGTTTTCTCTGTTTTCGGCCTAGACTCTCTGCCTTTACATCTCATCATAATTGTGTCCAGTTTCAAAGCTTGGGGTTTGTATTCTGGAACATCGACCCTGTTTGTTTACATGTCACTCGAAAGGCTGTTGCAAATTGTTGTTCTTATCTGCTGGGTATGCACATTGATATTCAGTCACTTCTATTTTCGTCTATATTCTTCACTGGGGTCTTTGGCTTTTTCTCTAAATGGGTTGGATTATTGCATTTTGCCAACACGCAGCTGGCTGATACTTCTGTGGTGCACATTTTTCTTTCCCTTCCTCATTGGTATACTTTGTTTCTCTATTTGTATTTAAGAGGCTTTTCTAGTGCAAGTATGACAAAACCCAGAACGTCAACCCGCAAACAGAGTGCTAGGGTTGATCAACCCAACGTCTCTCCACGACCCAGCAAGAGAGGTTGGAAAACTAATGAACATGTTGTTGAAAATTTGGTCCAAACCTACAAGCTAATACCCCTCAGCATATTTGAAAATACATCCAGGGATGGGAGATGCAGAGTTCTAATGATGAGGTAGATATTCAACAGCAGCAAGATATGATGGATTTCCTAAATGACCCTGCTAGTACTAGGGGAAGGGTCTCCCTTTTTCAGCAATCTGTTAAAATGTACTGGAATTTTAAGTGTGTTCTTGCTAAAGCTCTGATGAGTATGAAGGAACAGGAAGCTCATACTTCCATCCTCTTTGACCTTAATCACATTAAACAAGACATGAACTCAATGACAAAGACTCAAATGTAGCAGAATGCTAGAATTGGACGAATTGAGGAGTAGTTGCGAGCATTGCAGTGGGTGGAGATGCCCGGGTCCTCTGCTAAATACCTAGTACTAGTAGATTCTTTAGATGGATAGGCACTTTCCGGTTTTTTGGTTTTTTGTATGCTTTTTGTCAATAGAAATTATAGCTGTTGCTTCATTTGTAAATATTATGGACATAGCCGAGTAGTACTCGCAGCTACTGATAGACTGAAACGGTACCAATTTTGGTTTTCTTTTAACTTTTTAAGATGGCCAATAGACTTGGTTTCCTTCGGGCAGGTTGAGGCACAAATTTATTGTTGTATTTATTTAGCAACTTGCTCTAAATAATAGAAAACGTCAGGTCCTACGGAATTAACAAAAAAAAAGAAGAAGAAACAACTCACTATAGTATAGAACTATGTATTTATCAATGTTGTGAAGTTCATGTAAAGACAAAATATATTTAATTAATTCGACATATGTTTGATAAAAAAAAATTTCCTTAATTTTTGTTTTTACATGGACATCAGTCCTCTAACTAGCCAACTATTTATCAATGTTGTGAAGTTCATGTAAAGACAAAATATATTTAATTAAGTCGACATATGTTTGATAAAAAAAAATTTCCTTAATTTTTGTTTTTACATGGACATCAGTCCTCTAACTAGCTAACTATTTATCAATGTTGTGAAGTTCATGTAAAGACAAAATATATTTAATTAAGTCGACATATGTTTGATAAAAAAAATTTCCTAATTTTTGTCTTTACATGGACATCAGTCCTCTAACTAGTCAACTAATCTTCTTTGACAACTAGGTGTCTAGTTTGAAGTTTATGTGTTTTGCATGAACTCAAGTGTCCCAACTTCTCCACCACCCTGACTAGTAGCACGGTTGTCTCTTAGCTTCCTTTCCTTCAAATCCTGACCAATAGCAACGACGTAGCTTGGCTTCCCTTCCTTCTTTTCAGATTGAATTAGAGGGCTTACTTTGAAATAGAATCCCTTTCCATTTTAGTAGCAGGAATTTGTGGATATTACACACCTGTATTTTCCAAAAGAAATAGACACGTTAACATTGAGCATCGGTAATGTTTAAACAACTTGTTGATTTGAATGCTTTGCTTTATTGATGAAATCCTTAATTCTTTTTTATCTTGGAGCACAGACCTGCTGGTCATACTTGCTGCTAGTGATTGACCAAATGTCCAAGGTTTACTTCCACTTTCCCTGCCCAATCATTGCAAGCACAAAATTCGTTTCTTTTGTATGGTGAAGGTTGGATAGTTTAGTATCACTAGCCATTAGAATGGGGGATCTCCATAACTATATGTAAAAGTAGTGAGTGATTGAGACCTACACAAAGGTGCATGAACAAGCAAGTTTAAAATCAAGATGTTATGAGAAGGACAGATCTTGTGTTTCGTATATGAAAAATACAATGACTAACGTCTGCAAACAAAGTTTGAACTTTAAGATTTCTGAGTTAAGAAAATATGTCATATTTTTTTATAGGTATAGTTACACTGATTTCTCTACAATTCTATGTGTTGGGTTTATGGCTTTGGCTCTGACACAATCCATTATGTACTTTCCCCTTATCATTTCTAGAAAACGAGAACTGACAGGATTTTAATTTGAGGGTTTAGCTCAGAAGCAAAATATTTGATTACCTCCTCTCTCGAAAACCTATAGATTGCATGGTCTTGTAATTATTTTTGCATTTGAAAGATAAATCACTAGCTTAATGAATGTCACAAGGCTTGAAGACATATTGATATGTTCATGTTCGTTATTTATTTTCTCTTTCTCGTCCATTTTCATGGCTATTATGTTTTGTTTTTACAGAGCAACCATGAAGGTGAACTTTTTTAAAGATATCAACAATGAATTCATGCGCTCCTTGATTCACACAAAATGAAAAATATGATGGCCTATGTCCTAAGAATAAAACCAAACTCCTTAAGAGAATTACAAATTGAGAAAAAGCAGGGTTGGATTCAATTTAATGTTTTGGTTCCTGCCATACATTCTTATAATAATTTTAAAATTCTAAATGGGGAATTAAATAAATTGGCTTCCGTTGCTTTCTTACTTGAAGAACAGGATGTATAGCTAAAATAAGTCTCTGAATTTCAGACTTCATCCTTTCTAATGGTTTCAGGGAGCCATGCGGCGCATCATGGTCAAAGGTGAATGAAACAAGCTTTTCAAAAAAGGTTAGTACTCTTTACCATTTGTTATTATTTCACTTATTTTCCTCCGTGTTTTTTTTTGGTGAAAAAGAATCTATTATTTTGAGTAGTGACCCTGGTTGTTACTGTTCCCTGCAAAATCATGTGAAGTCTCGAGGCCGAGCCTTTCCACCTTGTTCAGAGTTGTGCTTAGAAGATATAGTGTTACTGGTCCTCTGGTCTTACAACGGAGGTAGACAAGTTCTGCGATTCTTGTGGAGTGGAGATAAAGTTGAATTGTATGAGTTAGTGGAGGTAGCATTGTAGTAGTAGTCATGAGAGCCATGGAAGATCACTACTTGACGATGGAAAAAAGTCTTCACTTTATGTTTTTTAAAGCAATGTTTGTATGTGCCTCTTCATCTTGGGAAAATGCAATACAAGATCTCCAAACTTTCCAAACTCTTTATTAACTAACGCAAAGTGGTGTCAATATTTAATTGAGTGGACAAAACGAAAACTAAAACATTTATATTATAACTTTAGGTTTCATGTCTTAAGTTTTATTTATTTTAGTACACATATCAATATTAATGAACTCTCTTATTATTATAGTTTCTACTACCTTAGGGTAGGGATTAACGAGATGTTGGAATATGTAATTCCTACTTGTCTCAATTGTGACTTTCTATGTAAGGAGTCTCTTTCTATTCCATAGGAGTTAACTAAATCTATATGTTCTTAGTTTGGAGTGTGGTTAAGATATTCTCTCAACCAACTTATTGTGTGTCAAACATAGTTTCTCTACCTTGAGACAATACTTCATGTATATATGTAATCATTTTTTTGATTAATAGAACATAGCGTGCATGCTCATATTTTAGCTTGGTACAGAGCCCATATGGGTCTGGCCTTCACCCCTTCTGCGATGAGGGAAATAAGTTACTATATGTGTTTTTTTTTTTTTTTCCATTCATTTGGGCGGTGGTTGGAAAAGTGTGGATGATTAATTTCACTCTTTTAAAGTAATCTTTTATGGATTGTGCTACTCAAGAGTGGTGGAGGATTTCTTGCTGGAGCCTGGGTGGAGGTGTATTGAAACAACGATGCTCCTGCTCGCGCTTAGGTGCTCATTGTTTAGCTTGGAAATGATTGAGAGCTGTGAACTGGTGCGGTGAGCATGACTGCAGCTTGTGATCAGCGAGGTGCAATGTTCGTGGAGATCATGCATTTGAGCCAACGAGGAGTGTGCTTATTGAAGAGTCTTCTGCAACTGTGTGCTTTGGAGAAGAACCGATGGAGTTTTCCTTCAGGAGTATAATGAACACATTTACACAATTATGTTTAATGCAATCAATAGTGGCATTTTTTTATAAATTTCAAAATCTGAATCATCGACTGGAAATCCTTGGAGGTTGTGGTGAGTGGAAGTGTGATTTGGCCCTTATTTTTTTTTTAATTGACTTCTACACTTGATGCGGAGGAAGCTGCTGAAGAGATCAAAGGAAGTTGTCAACGAAATATGCAGCAAGAAGTTGAAAGGAGGCGTATAGTTATTCAGTGATTGCAGATCTTCCTGTTCAATTGTGAGGAGATTAGGTAGACAGTGGGTCTTTGCTATTGTAGCTTGGCAGTGAGTGTGAGGAGGAATGCTTGGAAGTAGTCACCCATCCTTGATATTGTGAATAGGGGAAGTAGCATTATGCTCTGCTGTCGAGGAATTGGTGCAGAACCGAGAATTTTGTGTGTAAACTCATTAAATTTTATGTATTTCGACAGTGAATTTGTGAGCGACACAAGATCAAACGGTGGATTCGTGGATTCTCATTCTGAGACAAAAAAATTTCTATTGTTTCTCTTCATGCGGATGTGAGTGCCCACATCTAGATCGTCTCTACTGGAATGCACCATATTAAGATGAGTTGAAAAGTCGCCGATCTGTTGCTTTATGAGTGGACCCCTCTGAGGTATCATTGGAGAAGAATGGTTGTTGCTATGTTTTGGAAATAATCATCTTTGGGCAGACATAGAGAAATTTGATATTCTTGTTAATATGAAAAGTTTTTTTCTTTTCTTATCTTGGAATCATGTTTAAAATTATTGAGCCTTATTGATCCTAGCTATCTCAATGTAGGTAAAGTTACTTTGTTATAATTCGAGACTCTAAAAAATGACAGTTTAAGCATAGAGTTCCAAGACATAATTGACAAAAGAAAATGATGCCCAAGATGTGAACAATGAAAATATGAGGTGAAGGAGCAACAACGTCGATTATGATGGACAACTAAGTTGAACTTTTTTGTGTGAGTTTGTGGGATAGACTCATTAGCATGTTGTATAATGAGTCACACATTTTGATTGTAAGCAATTCTAGGATGTTTTTTGTAGTGGTCTTTGTAGGGTATGTACCTGGTAACTTGATACATGGATTCTGCTATAGAGCAGATCCGAGAATATAAAACACACACTCCACTTAGCATGAAAACTCTCAATAATTATTCATTAAAAACATAAAAATATTGAGCTAAAAATATACATATGAAGGAAAGAGAGCCATTCAAATCAAATATTGATATAAAAACATAAAAACTCTTTAGCCAAATATCAGATTGGGCGGCCTCTTGGCTCTTGGCCCTTCAAACCTTCTCTCACTCTCACAATACTCCTTACTTCTCTCATCTGTCTTTCATCCTCACAAAACCCTCCTATATATACATAAATAATGAATTTATTTCACTCCATAAATTCCTCCACACAAATCTCAACTTAAATATAATTTAGATTTATTCTAGTTTTGGACTCAACAAAGTCCCGTATATGGAATTCCTACTCCATAAATTATCTACCTAATTCCATTCCATTCATTACTATCCTTTAATTATTAAAGAATATATATATAATAATCCTCAGCTTTACATTTTTCTCCTAATTTATTAAAATAAACAATTTAATTAATAAAATAATTAAAATATCTGAGCCCCTTTATTACATAATTATATAATGAAAATTTGGCTTAGATGCTCCTGCATCATACTCCCGATGTACAGAAGTTTCCATAGACTCCTATCTATCAGGTCTGTCACTTTTCTGTAACAATGCGACAGCTACAAGTCTTGATGACTTGCTCCCTCCAGGATTCCAAACTTTGTTCTGCCACTAGTCCTTCAGAGTATCAAATCGATTTGATAACTCATCATCCACTCTGTGGATCAGATTCCATCGTCTTCTCCAACACTTTCTTTCACCAATTCCTCGGAGTAATTCCTCTTTGTCAAATTCTTTCACTTCCAACTGAGTTGAACTCTCAACTTCTTGTAATGGAAAAAAATCAAGAATTTCTTCTTGATCATAACTATAGTCATTGATTTCTTTTATAGCAATAATTTCCTCGTCTGGTGTTGTATCTGCATTCACCAACAAACTCTTATTTTTAAAAATATAATACCTTTCGATCTCTCCGTCTTCTGGCAACATTTCGATTTGATGCTCTAACATTCTCTCCTTTATCAACACATTAGTATGCTAATTCAACTTCTTCAAACAATTCTTGAGACTATTAGTTAGTCTTTCCTCCACATCATATGTTTCAAGGATGTCTCTTTGCTCTAGTTCATAATAATGAAATTTTTCATTCTCATTCAGCTCTGACTTTGTGACGTGAACACTTGTCCTTATTTTTCTAGCCTTTTCTCCAGAATACTCAATTCCTGCAAAAAATCTGTCATTTCATTTGAAAAAATCTTTGTGCATTCTTCACTATCTTCTTCTTTTTCACGAGTCAAATTTCCTATTGATACTATCTATTCATTCTTCATCAGAATAGAAATCTGATTTTCTATCTCTGCAATAGTTTTAGTTGTTTGTCCATCATTTTCCCCTTGGAATTTTAAGAAAATCAATTTCTCACTGTCATTATCAATAACAAATTCATCATCATGAGAAATAACTGTCTCACCTCCACTGAAACAATTTCTTTCATAAAACAAGGAATTTATGAACTCCTTTTGTTGCAACAGTTCAATTTGATCATCACCTAAAAGATAGTCATCATCATATTTTTCTTAGCAACTTTCAACCTCACTCAATATAGTTTTATCCTTTCTCTGGAACTCCTCCTAAGTTATCTTGTTTTCCTTTTCATCACACTGCAAAATTTCGTCAGAAATTTTATTAAACAAATACATTTGTTTACCTCCTTGGAATATATCGTCACCATCTTCAGTATGCTTTTGTTCCATAACAGCTTCAACTTGCAGTTTTACCCCAACCAAGAATTCATTTATGATTTCTTCCTGTTGTAACACATCATTACCTCCCCCTCTGAAAGGCATTGTCCACTATACTTTACCTCAAAAGTTTCCTTCATCTTTGTGACAGTTCCATCAGACTACTCACCATCTCTCACATATCCTGCAAACATACATAAACTATGAGAAAAATTGCAAGGCTTCATAGCCTCATTTGATTCTCTCGCCAACACATCTTCAGATGCTTTTGAAATATCTCAATAGTTCATGAGATCTTCCTCATTGATCTCTTCACCTAGAATTCCACCGTGTTCTGGGCCACAAATGGAAACATCCATTTTTAACTTAGCCTCTCTGAGTTCTTCATAACTCAACATCTGCTCGAGCTTCCTAAGATCCTTTTTCAACCATATGTTTACTTGATTTTCCATTTTTGTGTGTAGCTTCTGCCACTTTACCTTCTTTCTCATGGTCCAACCATGTGTCTGGTCTTTCACATTCTCCTACAACAATTCCATTAAAAATTCAAGGGCAATTTTTATCTCAGCCTTCTCCCACTCGTACTCTTCATCCATCAACTATTCACATATGCCACTTACCTTGGCATTTTCCTTCTTCTTCCTTCTGTTGTGGTCTTCATTAGATATTTGGAAATTACTATCAGCAATTATCTTCTCCTCTTTTTTGAACTTCATCTGTTCACGTGTGGATTCCATTTAATCTACTTCGTAGCAATCCTTCTCACTTTCCATTCATCAAAATGAAAGTTATCCTCCTGTGCTTGGCTTCTCTTAGTTCTCTGTATCAGAACCAATCTCTGGCAACCCTATTGTTTCACTTTGTTGCAAACAACACTTTAGTAACACATGTGTTACAATGACCAATTCTTTGGGTGTTGGGCTCTACCGATCATGCACCTAATTACATTCAGACTCTTGACTTAGTTTATGACTCTTCGACTTGAGACTTACACCAATTTGTCATCTTGGATTAAAATAATCAATCTCAATTCAAACTATCCAAACTTCCATTTGACTCTAACATCTATTTTCACTTCAAGATTTTCCCAAATGATAGTGGATATTTTGACTTAATTGAAATAAACATACCCCCCTAATACATTTTTACGATGTAAAATCTTCAATCTCTTTCATACTTCATTCTTATGAAAAATCATCAGTTCACACATATCATTTTACATGATATTGAAGTCTTTAGTCGAAATGAAATTCAGGTTTTTCAAGATTTATTTTAAGGTGAAAATAAATAAGCCATTCAATATTCAAAAAACATTTTCCTGAATTATCAGACCTCATGCCCTGTTAAGGTTATTAATAAACCTTTTTGTCTGCAATCTCAACTCTTTGGTTTCCATTCTTATGTGCCATCTTTGTCACTATCCATACTTGCATGCCCATAAGCTTGTCATCCTAATGCAACCATTTCCCTGTACTTTTATGCGCCATGCAACATCAATTCACATCCCTTTACCTTTCCAATTTTCTGCACCCTTCTAATTTGTCCGAGTGAACCCACTCTCAACCCATTGACTGGTCTATTCACAAGAAAGATCTCCAAATTCGCTTTCAACATTCCTGTCTATGCGAATTGAAAATTTGCAACTCAATTTTATTGTTCCATGGCCTTTAATTATTGCATTTTATGATTTTTAACACATAAAAATATATAATTTCATGGATATATACATATTCCAATATAACCCAACATTTAAATCAGCATCTGCGGAATTCATTTTCCTTTTGTAACCATAAAAAAAATGTTTTCCTTATGGCATATTACTTACCATTTCACACTCACTTTTATCACACCCTCTTACCACTTGAATCTGTGCGAATTCTGTTGTTTGGGTTGCAAAACCATTTACGGTTCTGCTGCACTACCGACTCACAGTTCTTCACTTATTCATCTCCTAGTTCCAAGCAGAAGGGTTTCTAGGTATTTAACGCTCTTGCTGCATCTACCCTTGCTCCATTTACTATGCTTTTGTTGTGTCTTTGCTCACATCTTCATCTGCAAAATTTAAAAAAAAACAAATCTTTGCTGATCTCACATCATAAAATAAAAGTGAATTGCCACTTTTTTTTGCAGTTTTCTGGTGATCACATGTAAGTACTTTGCCCAGAAAATCAACTGCTTCTAGAACACTGAGATGATGTCTGTCAACATTAATGAATTTTGACCACGCTATTTTCTATGCCTTCCAAAAAGTGCTTCTAGATAAATTCCATTCACCCAACAACAAAACATAGCATTTAAAAAAAAAAATCTTTACAATTCATTTGAAATTCCAATCGAATTCTATAGATAATTACTGCAACCTTATCTCCTTTGAGATGCAGGGTCAGATGCATAGAGGAATTGACCTCTTTAGCATTGGTCGTCGATAACCAGATCCATTTCAGAGAGAGAGATTGCTGTAATGCAAAGTCATGCTGATCATTTCGATGCCACCTTCCTTAATTGGTTGCATTACGACTCATACACGGAGCCTATCGTATTCGAAGTCACCCAATTAATTCAATGAAATATTATCTTGAGTGCTAGTTGCACATCGACCTACATGAATGAAAAATTGATCTCTGTTGATGTCGATCTCTTTAGCCACGTTCTGGGCATTGGTGCCAATTACACCATTCACCATATAAAATCAGTTAAGCATGGATTCTACTATTCAACTATTCTGAAAATCCTTCATAAATAGCTCTACTTGCTGGTTGTACCTCCACAAAGTCCATCGATTGATACAGAGTCATGAATTCATCAAAATTCACAGACCCATTGCCCTTGATTTCCACGGTTTGAGTGAGCACTGTTTCAGCATGCATTGGCTACCAACATCTCTCCATGCATTCATGCAACAAAAATTTACTTACAACAATAAGAAATGGTGTTGGATCTTCGATGATCAATGCACTCAATCATCCAATAATTCATTGTGCTCCAATCAAATCTCCTCCATTGCTTTGCATTGTCAAACATGAAATTTGTCAAAACAAACGCAAAAACTTCTTTTTGTTCGAGACTGCAACTCAATACCATTACCATTTACCATTCTCGGCAAATTAATCAAAAACAAACTCTTCATTGTGGCGCTATGCGCTGGTTGGTTGTTGTGACATATCACAGTCAATCACATGTTTCAACGCTATGCATGGTACAAACAATGTCATAATGCAGCGTCCCTTGGTTATTATAACCGTGTGTGCACACCGTTGCAGTGTCCCTTAACTACTCCTTTGAGCCACCGTTTGCAGTGTCCTTCGACTACGCTGCTTCTTCACGGTGCTTTGAGCCACACCTCACTTTGATACATGTGCATTCCATAGATCTACGTTTTTCTACATGCGCATACCACTGCTATTACATACTCAGTTAATTCATACCACAATGATTTCATCCTAAAACTCAAACTCAGCATACCCAATTGTTAATGCAGACTTACAATTCACGTTGATTCCATACAGCGGTTTCACGGTAGCAACATCCTTTCACTAAGATTGCATTCAACGTCAACCATTCTTGCTTCCATACACAACATCGATTCATACGTTGCCCAATTTCAGCTTCACCAGCAACGTAGGCTCTAGGAAAATTCATCTCCCTAAAATTTCCAAATCAATATACTTGCAGATTCAAAACAAAATGTAGGACATGCATCTTTCTGCTCTGATACCGAATGATGAAGGGATTCTGCTATAGAACAGATCTGAGCCTATAAAACATACACTCCTTCACTCAGCATGAAAACTCTCAATAATTCTTCATTAAAACCATAAAAATATTCAGCTAAAAATATACATATGAAGGAAAGAGAGCCATTCAAATGAAATACTGATATAAAAACATAAAAACACTTTTGCCAAATATTACATTGGGAGGCCTCTTGTCTCTCGGCCCTTTAAACCATTTCTCATTCTCACTGTACTCCTTACTGCTCTCAGTTGTCTTTCATCCTCACAAAACCCTCCTACATATACATAAATAATGAATTTATTTCACTGCATAAATTCCTCCACACAAATATGAACTTAAATATAATTTAGATTTATTCTAATTTTGGACTCAACAAAGTCTCGTATATGGAATTCCTACTCCCTAAATTATCTACCTAATTCCATTCCACTCATATCCTTTAATTATTCAAGAATATATATACAATAATCCTCACCTTTACATTTTTCTCCTAATTTATTAAAATAAACAATTTAATTAATAAAATAATCAAAATATCTCAACCCCCTTATTACATAATTAAATAATGAAAATTTGGCTTGGATGCTCGTGCATCATAGCTCCAAGATTTGGAGTGTATAATGTAAGTATGATGCGGCATATGTATCCCCATGAAGTTCATGGTTATCTAAAAACCACTTTGTAATTGGAATTTTGTGGTTACTTGAAAACCACTTTGCAGTGTTGATTTGTGGTAACCCAGAAACCACAAGTGAGAGTGAAGTTGACAGGGATTCCTATTTTCATTGTTGAGGGTGAGAAGCCAAATCCCTGGGCTTGGTTGGGTCAGTTCTATGAGTTTATACTTACTGGCTAGAGGGCCTTCCTAGCTAGAGAGCCTTCATGGCTACAATACCCTAGTGCACATAGGAACCTTAGTGCTCACATCGGAATATAGGTGGTCTCTAGAAACACCTTACTCACAGAAGAAACTTGGTTTCTCACAGGTCTCAGTAAGCTGAGCGCAAAGTGTTCAATGCTTATTTGGGTAAACTGATAATACCCATGATAATTATATTGGAGGGGGATTTGCAGGTACTATTACATGTATGAAATTATAATGGTTGATAGAACCATGTATGCAAACAACATCCTATGATACTACCGGTTGCGAAAATTGACACCCATGCATTCTGGTGGATGTTTGCTCTTTTATATGGATGTTGACATATTGTTTTGTTATGTTTGACTACAACTAGATTTTTCAGATTGATATCGAGACAAGTAGCCATTAAGGGATTGTGTTGGAATACGTAATACCTATGTGTCTCAGTTGTGACTTTCTATGTAAGGAGTTTGTTCCTATTCTATAGGAGTTAGCTAAATCTATATGTTGCTAGTTTGGTGTGTGGTTGAGATATTCTCTCATCCAACTTATTGTGTGTCCAAGATAGTTTCCCTATCTTGAGACAACACTTAAAATCCCTTTTTTATCTCGAGAAGATGACACAAATGAGATAAAATGTGAGTAATAAGCATCTATTTGACTTTTTAACTGTATATTTTTTTGTGTGCTCAATCTCATTTTTATGTTCTCTCTTAAATGAATATATATGTATTTATGAGATCATTACCTTAATTTTCTCTTGTAAATAAATATGTATCATCATTATTTCAGGTTATGATCATTATATTTCATATGATCATTATTCGTAAAATAATACTAAATGTGTTATTATAAAGAATATTTTCATGTGATCATTATGTATCTCGCTAGTTTTGGTTTAGGGTTTCTTCTAACTAGCACTTTCACATTTACCAATGTGGCTGATATACACAAATAGGCATATAGGTAAACCCTAGTCCATTTTTCACTAATAGATATAAACTCAAATCTTAAAAATGTTATACAACCAAAATCATAACCCTAATAGATAAATCTTAATATGCACTCTTTTTCACCATTAGATCAAATGTTAGATGATTGAAATTTTCTTTGAAAACAACTCCCCTAGCTGCCACTATGAACTCTTTTGAACCATTAGATCAAATGTTAGAAAATTGAAAGTTTTTCCACCATTAGATGCCACTACTTTAACTGCTTTAACTCACAATTGAATCTTGATTTGTGCAACCATTCACATTATTCATCTTCATTATAACCCATAAACATATTGCACATACTTCACTGAATTTTATTTTTCGAATAACATTCCTACCATTTTAGAGGAGATGCGTGCCCTCTTACAGTTGTAGATTTGTTGGACTTTATGACCAATATTTTCCAGTAGCTTTGGATGACCTTTGATCTGCCAGACATTCCACATGATTTCTTTCATTGTTGAACACAATATTATAGAAACATTTTTACCACTTCCCTCGTTGACTACCCAACTCTGATATTTTATAGCCCCAAAGGAAATCATTTTTCGTTAACCAATGAGAAAAAACTAGTCATTAATTCATGGCCCAACTCCATGGGAAATCTCTTGTAAATTTATTTAATTACAGTCATAGAAGATGCTGAAAGGAGGTTGAGGAGAATCCTGATGACGGTCTTGAGGTTTAAATCCCTTTAGAAATTTGTAGGGCAAGTGGACTCATTGAAAAAAGATCACCAAGCTGAGTAATGGATTGGTAAAGATCAGGTGAAAGCTTTTCCTATATTGAAATGTTACAGTTTCTCTCTGGCTTGTGATTTGTTTTCAGACATAAACAACGAACAATCCAATATTTTACATCATTTAATGGTTTTTGTGAAAGGATTAATGCTAATTCCAATAGATATACCATGTATGCAATATAAAAAATCCAAGCCCTCAACTAATTCCATTCATCAAGAACCCAACAACACTATTAATGAGAGTAAATATGCATTAGAAGTGGGAAAAGGTTCTTGAGAACATAATGTGTTGTCTTTCCTGCTGTCTAATGCTGACAAGGAGGGTGTGTCTCTCACATACAACAAGATTTAGGACAATATACCTATGTTATTATATGATATATGTAGGTCGTGACACCAACAATTGTACATTGATGTTGGTGCTTAAATCTTTGGTAGGTGCTATGAAGAAGTACTAAGAGGTATGCCTAGTTAATTAATTATCCTCTAATATTAGAATTCGAGATTGATATATCTTAGCATCTATTATATTTTCTCATAAGATAAGTCCCTTATATGGGAGTGTACTTATTTAGGGATGTTATGTTAGAGAATAAATAGGTTAAGAATTCTTGAGATATTTATTGAGAACCTTAGTTCTCTTGAATGTGCCTAGATAACGAGTTTTCCCAAATGGAAATACTTGTTTTTTCTCCCTAATATTATGAGTAATTTCAAGTGGAATTTAGTGAAGCCTGGTGAGAAAGCAATTATGGACCCTATGCCTGACCCTATCAATGAACTGCTCATAAAATGCATCCCACACGAATAAGTAAGGACCTCCCCTCTTTAGAATTTACTGTAAAATACCTTTCCATTACAATGTTAACTTCTTGTATTATTTATCATTACACATATTTTATATGGATATTATATTCTTATTCTTATTTGTTAAACTTTAATATTTACTCTTTTAAGTAGCTAAATGGTGTGATTAGAGTGGCATGTGGATGTCTTCTTACTTATTATTTGAATAAAATTTATAAATGTGTTTAATTTATTATATTTTATAGTTTAATTAAAATGGAAAAAATACAATAAAATATTAACTTGGTAATATATCTATAAAATCTTCTTTTGCCTACCCTTATTGAAATCATCAAATTAATAACAACTTAAAAATTGTAAATTTGATTTGAAATACGCATAAACTTTAATAAAATATAACCTATATATATTTTTTAAATATATAAAACCTTGGAATTAAAAATCAATTTAAGAAATTTATTTTATTTTATCATTTTGTGAGCACGATTTGAATTCAAATATAATTTTTTTATGTTAATATTTATTATACTTTCAAAAAGTCCATATATAATTATGTTTTTATTTTATTTTTAATTTATTGTTAATTAATAATAGTATTAACCACATTAAATTTTTATTATTTTAATATTTACATATAATAAAACATTATTTTGAAAAATTATGATAATTTTCTTATATAATGTTATTTTACATTTTAGAATAAAAATAGAATAAAAGTGTGTTTCACTATAACAAAAAAATAATAGCCACTCTAACCACTATATATATATATATAAAATTAAAAATAAAAAAATAAAATGTTTACTTCCTATAATTTAGTTATTGATAAAATACTTTAGTAAGAAATTATATTGACATATACTTATGAATAAAAAATAATTTTAATTTGCATCATAAAATGTGTAGATGTACATGTTATAAAAATAAATCTTAAAATTTATGTTCTAAATAGAAAAATAATGTCTACTATAATTAAAAAAATGGAATATATTGTAAAGTAATTAGAAATAAAATAAAATATGTGTGAGTAAGATGTTTACATCTTATAATTTGGGTATCGATAAAATACTTTAATAAGAATTAATATTGACATATACTTAATAATAAAAATTTATTTAAATTTAAAATTTATGTTCTAAATAGAAAAATAATGTCAATATAATAAAAAAAAACAAAATATATTGTAATGTAATTAGAAACAAAAAAAAAAAAAACAAAAAAAAAAGTGTGAGTAACATGTTTACATCTTATCATTTGGATATTGATAAAATACTTTAATAAGAATTAATATTGATATATACTTAATAAAGAAAACCTCTTTTAATTTGTGTCATTAAATGTCTATAGGTGCATCTTATGAAAAATAGTTTAATGTATTTCAATGTCAATTGCGTATACATTATATACCATTTAAAAAATTATGTATATATCTTGAAAATTTTAATTTTTCATGGTTAAAAGTTTATTTTGTTAGAAATTAATGCAGAAAGTTAAGTTAGGATAGGATTGAGATCCTAACTCTAAATCTTAGATCCTAATATTCAGGGAGTGGTTCAAACCACCCGATTGTGAGAAATTATGTATGTGCTAGGTTTTTCTCTTGATTGTATGTATCAGATTATGTGAGTGTGTTTGTACACTCTCCAGGTTCTCACCTAGAGAGCCATTTCATTAATTTTATCATGGTACTGGAGCTACATATGAACCTATGTTGTGAGGAGGTGCTTCTGGACATTAACCGGGCTGTTGCAACCTCCGTATCCTAGATGGAGCAACCCACATATCCTGCGTATGATGTCGTAAGCCATCCCCATCTCAATTTGCAGCCGTGAGCTTCCATTGAGGAACAACGATAGCGGGAGAGGCGGTGTCAGTGCCAACCAATGCGGAGTCAAGACGAGGTCTGAAGGAACGATCTTTAACTCCCCCTTTTGGCCTTACATTGATTAGCTAAACGAGCCTATGTGAAGGCTGTGACAACCCGTGGTATCGGATGTGAGAGTGGAGGCCTGTAATTTAATTTTCTGGTACATAGAAATTGCATCAATTTCTTTATTTAATACACAAATTTCCGACTCAAATCCCCGCTTGACCAATTGGTCATCTGCGTGGTCATTGTGTTTTTCATGTCAATTTTGAGGCCCGCATCATTTTTGACATCTTTGATTCGTATTTATGGAGTGACCCGAATGGTTTACTGCCTAAGTGAAGCATGAAATCTGCTTGAGTGGTGGCATGGACTGCCAAGTTATGCCTCTTGATTTATGCCTCTCAAAACTTCTCTAATTGCATTGCTAAATCATTGTTATACTGTGGTTCATTTTCCTATTTATTTTTTTGTTGTTGTGAAATTTTAGTGTTCTAGCTACTCCTTTATGATGTCCTTCAGTTCCATGAGAGTGCTCCTCCAGGTAAATTTAAGTAACGTTGCTGAACATAACCGGTTTGAGTGGAATTTACCTCAGTTGCTGGGCTTTAAATTGTGAGGTAGCCCGAAATATTTGAGTGCAATAACATCTTTTGTCTTTGATTTTCCGGATCCATTTTCCATTTTGAATTGTTTGTATTACAATTTTTGTTCTGCTCTCCATTGTAAAACTACGTCTCCATTTTAAATTGTTGGGTTCAAGAGCTGCAAATTTAGATTCCGCTATAAATTCTTTTCGTGACTGTCAATTTCCTATAAAAATCAATTTTTTTTGCGGCTGAGGGGGATAATTGGATGTGTGGATAGTATTCCCTATTGCTGCATTATCTCGAGAGCCCAAAGGACGATATTGCATGTTAATGCTTCTGTGATCTGCTTGTGTGGTCTAGTAGATTCACTTTGAAATTTTATTGATTGAGAAACAACCCATCTTCAAAGATATGTATCATTAGAGATCACATGCATCAGAATTGGATGGTGATATCATTTCTAGTTTGTTGAGAGGTCATTTGTTGCTCGTTGCAAGAGTTGAGGGCACTAAGCCCTACGTGTCATATAAGCCATAGTCTACAAGGTTTTACTATTGAAGAGCTACCAAAGGGAGGATTCCCACCTGTGTGGTAATGAGGTTGTTGGAGCTCGTTAGAGGACTGAGTGGAGTTGAAATCTGGAAGCAAGATAAAACCAGATAAATTGGACCTTTAACAATGCGTCTATATTTTTAGATATTTTTGATTCTGATGATGATGATGATGATATTATCATGTTTCCATCTGGATGCATTAGCATGAGTAGTATTTTTAAGTCTGGAATTTTTTTAGAAAAACAATGTGGTTCTGTTGATGACCACGAGAAATAAGAGGCACAATCTGTTGTGCAAGATACTGATATTAAAGAGTCATGAGTTGATCTTCAGGAAGGATATAAAGAGGAACAAATTGTTGAATATCAATTCGATGAGCCACCTGAAGCTGATGGCAAAGACGTCGCAGAAGAAGACAGAGATGGAGAGAATTTAAAATGTGATAATCTCATCAATATTTATGTATGTGTAGATGAAAAAATTGTTGAAATTTACATGAATGACACCAGAAATGGTGAGAAAAAATAATTTCCTATTAAGCATGTCATAACTTTCGAAAGGGCCAGGATAAGCGTTTAAGCGTTCCATCACTGGGGAAGAAATGAGGCGAAGATACATCACTATCTCATGACAAAGAAAGTGAAGATGAAGCCTCATCCACGAATGAAAAAATATGGTCTCACAAGCATAAAGACCAAGATGAAAACTCTGTTACCAATTTTTTATGTTTTTTTACCATTGTAAGCCTAGCTGAGACTAGACCAGTAGGCGTATATTATCATATGTTATTGTTCTGTACCTTTCTCCATTAAGGGGGAGTGTTATAAATTAATGGAGAAAGTTAAGTTAGGATAGGATTGAGATTCTAATTCTAGATCTCAGATCCTAATATTCACAGAGTGGTTCAAACCAGCCGATTGTGAGAAAGCCTATATGTACTAGGTTGTTCTCTTGATTGTATGTATCAGATTGTGTGAGTGTGTTTGTACACTCTCCAGGTTCTCACCTAGAGATCCATTTCATTAATTTTATCATATATGGTCCTATATATACTCTATTTAGCATTCAAAAATGCAATTTAAACAATGAAAAATAACACATTGTATTTATCATTTAAAAAAAATTATGTATAAATGATGAAAATTGTATGTTTTCATGGTTAAAAGTTTGTTTGGTCATATATATACTATATTTAGAATTTAAAAATACAATTTAAACAATGAAAAATAACACGTTGTATTTTAAATTATAAATAAGTTTGCACTTGAGCCATGTTAAGGTTGGTGTGTACTTCCTCGTAAAATGTTAAGGTTGGTGTGTACTTCCTAGTAAAATGTTAAGGTTTGTATGTACTTCCTGGTAAAATGTTAAGGTTGGTGTGTACTTAGTGGTAAATAATCTAGGCATGCTAAGGTTTGTATGACCAAGGGTGCAATTGCAAGATCATTTTAGAATTTACCTACCTTCTTTAGAATTAAGTTGTGTTGTTGTTGTAGTTTTTTTCATTCCCCATTGATCTTCCATTGGAATGTCACTTCCATAAACATTTTATATGGATATCATATATGTGGATGCCTTCTTAGTTATTATTAGTTAAAATTTTTGAATTATGAATAAATTTTATAAATGTTTTTAATTTATTATTTTCTATATTTTAATTAAAAGGGAAAAAATATAGTAAAATGTAGCCTTGGTAGTATACCTATAATCATGTTCACTTAAATTTATTAAAATCATTAACTTAATAGCAACTTAAAAAATGTAAACTTGATTTGAGATACACAAAAAATTTAACAATATATAATCACAGCCACATGCTTGTAGTCATGCCCACCTATATTTTTTAAAACCTTGAAATTAAAAGTCAATTTAAGAAATGTGTTTTATTTTATTATTTGGGTTGAAATTCTTATATAATGTTATAATTAATAAGTTTAAGGAGCTTAGAGTAGATGGTAATAAGGTGTTTTGTTAAAGAATTTGGTAATGAAAAGATATGCCATGGTAAAAAAATCTAGTCATGTTAAAGTTAGAATGACAGAAGATACAATCATAAAATAATATTGAAAGCTTAAATGAATCTACCCAAATAAAAAGTTAAATATTCTAATGGCTCACATTACCTAAAGAATAAACAAAATATTATAATCAATAAATAGTTAACATCCTAATAACATTATATGAATAATTATTGTAAGCATTTTTGAATTATTACCATATTCCCTTGGTCTATTTTTTTTCCTTTAGCTTTAAATTAATTACGTTAACTTTTAATTTGTGAAAAAATTACATTTAATAGAATGAAATAATTATCGTTTATCTTAGTCTGTTTTTTTAACTTTAAACTGATTACCTTAAATTTTAATTTCTGAAAATGGCATTCAATATAATGACATAATTAGAAAAATAAAACAAAAATCAAAGTTCAAGGTTGAATATTGCATTGTTACCATAACATAAGAAAATATTCATCCATAGTCAACTGGCTCAAAGAAGGGGACCGGAATACAAAATTCTTCCACAGAGCCATGCTACAGAGGCGCCAGCATAACAGAATTTTTTCTCTAAAAGCAGCAAATGGAGACCGGTTAATTAAACATGAAGATATGGAACGAGAGCTGGTGAATCATTTTCAATATTTGCTAACTGAACCTATCCATAACCAACAGGCAGTGACTCAGAAAATCACTACACACATCCTTCGAGTGATCACTCGAGAACAAAACCTTGCTCTACTACGAGCAGTAACATTAAAAGAGGTAGAAGAGGTGGTCATGCAGCTACCTAATAATAAAGCCCCGGGGCCTGATGGATTCACAAGTGAATTTTTCAAAGCAGCTTGGCCATTGATCGGTCCAGACATCTTGGAGGTTGTGGAAGAATCCCGAAGAAATAAAAAGATGTCTCCAGTGTTGAATGCTACCTTTTTGACCCCTATTCCCAAGCATCAAAATGCAGATACTCCAGTAGGCTTTCGACCTATAGCTATCTGCAACGTCATTTATAAAATTCTCTCCACTATTATGGTTAATCATCTAAAACCTTTGCTGCCTATGTTGATTTCTCCTGAACAAACTGGTTTTGTCAAAGGAAGACAAATCTTGGACGGAATAGTGGTGGCTCAGGAAGCAATTCATACTCTCAAGAAAGACAAAAAGAAAGGATTATTAATTAAATTGGATCTTTCCAAAGCATACGACTGTATAAGTTGGCAAAACTTGATAGAGGTGATGCGGGCCTTCGGGTTTGACGAAAGATGGCTTCAATGGTTGCACTCATTTATATCCTCCCCACATTTCTCAATAATTTTGAATGGCAGCCCATCTGCTCCGTTTAACAGTTCACGCGACCTCAGAAAAGGAGACCCCCTCTCTCCATTCCTCTTCATCATCGCTGCAGAAGGCCTAGGTAGACTAATCAAAGCTCATGTAGCCGAAGGAAAGTTACAAGGTCTGAAATTGTGGGGGCCTCACCTGTCACTGACCCACCAACAATTCATAGATCATATTTTACTATTCTGTATGGCATCACTAAAAGAATGCAAAACTATCCTCAAAATTCTGGAGGTCTTTATGGAAGCTTCTGGCACTAAAATCAATAATGATAAGTCCAATGTGTATTTCTTTAATTGTACAGCATTGATGCAGAATTATCTTACTGGGGTCTTAGGCTTTCAGTGAGGATCCTTCCCTCTAAAATACCTTGGTATGCTTTTAAACTCGGGACCCGCTCGAATAGCATATTGGAAAGATATTATTGTCAAGGTAGAGAAAAGAATACAAAATTGGGCCTTCAGAACCCTGAATGCACCTGGGCACCTCATCATGTTAAAATCGGTACTTCAAGCCTTA
The DNA here is from genome assembly GCA_034641835.2 of Pinus albicaulis. Lineage (NCBI taxonomy): Eukaryota > Viridiplantae > Streptophyta > Pinopsida > Pinales > Pinaceae > Pinus > Pinus albicaulis. The sequence continues at coordinate 897,319,358 of CM076576.1, read as the reverse complement.
CCCATATATCAGTTGTCGGGAAGTGCCTATCCGAAAGGAATATGTGTTCAACTGGTAAGCATCTTCAAAAAAAATTTATGGGAGGGCACACAAGCCAATAGAAAGTGAGTGCTCCTCTCTTGGGATAAATTAATCAAGTCAAAGGCAGTAGGTGGATTAGGCCTGCGTGACCCTTTCAGTTTAAATAATGTGTTGGGCGCAAAACTCTGGTGGCGCTGGCTCATGGGAGGGCAGGATCTTTGGAAGAAAATATGGAAAACAAAATATGATATGCCACTAACAATCTCAGGCTGAATGAAAGTTGACAGGGCACCAAAAGGATCCACAATATGGAATCCTGTAGCAACGAATAGATATTTAATCCGTGCAATTTTTTTTTGGGAAATTAGAGAAGGAAATATAGCGCTCTTCTGGGAAGACTCTTGACAACAACAGGAAAAATTATTTACTAGTTTGGATCTGGGGGAAATTTTCCTATTCACAAATACCCCCAACAACAGGCTCGTGCAACAGTACTGGTGTAATAATCAAAATGGTATGTGGAGGAAATGGAAGGATAAACATGGGTGGCCAACACCTCCAGCAATGGAACAGTGGAACAATTTTGCTAAAGAGCTCAACACCCGCAAACTTAGAATAATTCTAGGTTCAGACATCCTAAGATGGGGACATCAAACAAGACGGATGTTCACTATTAAGGAAGGTTACTATATCCACATTCAGCAAGCTCTGGCTAATGCTCGACCAATATTGAAATGAATCTGGGAAATGAGACATTGGCCAAAGGTGACATATTTCCTATGGTTAGTAAGTCATCGCAGAATTTTAACTTGGGAAAACCTTCAAAAGAGAGGTGTGATAGGCCCATCGCGCTATACCCTCTGCAATGCTGAAGAAGAAATGACAGATCATCTGCTTAGTTCCTGCACAAAGGTGAAACCTCTATGGGAAAACCTCGCCCATCTGTTTAGGCAGACATATAAAAACAATGAAAGCATCACAGAAGCCATAATCAACTGGAGAAAAGGAAGATTTCATTGTCAGGTAATTAATAGAGCATGGACCCTATCATTTGGATTCTTACTCTGGAATACATTGAAATAGAGAAACCAGAGAGTCTTCCAAGAAACAGAACAACCAATGAATCATATATGGTAGCGTTCCATAGACAATATTCAGGAAACTATCTTAACAGAAAGATGGACGGATGAAGATTGGCAGACAGTAGGTATTGAATCTCAGATATTAGAAAATATGAAGTTCAAACCACAGATGCTCTGCAAAGGTCTTTGGAAATTCAGATCTCCTACCCAATCAATCGAGGAACACTGGCTTCCTCCCCAACCAGGATTTCTCAAACTTAACTATGACGGGGCTTCGAAAGGTAATCCGGGACAAGCAGGGTCAGGTGGGATTTTCAGAAATTCTCAGGGGGATGTATGTAGATTCTACGCACTGGACTTAGGGCATGCAACCAATAATGAAGCAGAACTCATCGCGGTTAAGCAAGGTCTCCTGATTGCATTAGAGAAAATTACCAGAGAATCATTGTGGAGGGAGATTCATCAATGGTCATAGGGGTGCTTCGAAAACTACAACAAGGCACACCTTGGGAGAAAATATTCCAAAGTTGGCGAACATCAGCCCTTTTAGAAGAAGTCAGTCATTGGCAAAATGCATACAATACTTGATCCCTCACCATGTTAGAAGAAAAGGTAATGCAGGAGTCGATTACTTGGCTAACTGGGGTTGTCAAAATGTAGAGCGCCACATTGATGGCCGCCCAACAGATCTGATCTGGAACGTAGAACTTCACTCCCTCCAAATTATCATGGACAAGGATCTTCAACCCCCCGATCGGGGTGTACAGTTGTTAGAATGAAATCTTGGAGGTGGTAACTTGGCATGAGTTCCCACGACATGCAATTAACATCATTAAAGACGGATCGTCAGTCCAGTTGGGCGAAGTGTGTGAACATTCATATTTGAATGATGGCGCAGAGTGGATAGGCTATTTGGACAGGACGAAGAAGGAAAGTTTCGGTTAAGGTATGTGCATCCCCTCCACTCCATTCATTCATGCACGGTTTCCTGCATGCAATAGTCTGGAGGCGGCAGAGGAGGAGACTCAGCGATTTCCATTCGAGCAATCGTTCGATTCTATCAGGGTATGTTTCAGTCATTCTCTTATCTCTAATGATGCCATTTGAAGCCGCTCTATTTAGTTTGTAGTATACTCAAGCTCGTTTCGGTTTGAAAGAGAAATTTTGGTGGATTACCCCTAAAATGCAACCTGTGCCTCCTTGTTTCTGAGACCCTTGCATGTTGTTTGTCCAGGTTTTATACCCTATTCGCAAGTATTTTCGAGACCCTTGCATGTTGTTTGCCCAGGTTTTATACCGTGTTCGCATGTATGGTAGTATAACTCCCAACATTCTGTTAAAAGATTACTGCATTCACTGGTATCTAGGGAGTAAGTTAATAATCTATTGGTTGGAAATCCGAAGTCATAAGGTCTGTCACGTTCAGAATATGAATTGTTCTCAAAGGATTTTGTCGATTCAAGCTTTTCATCGAGTCAATTGTCATATTTACAATCAATGGCATTCTCATTTAACTCTCTGTTTCGGTGCAACGAGTGTACTTTTCACCTTCAGGACTCATTTTTATTATGCCCGCAAACCTAGAGGAGTTCAGGGTAGTTTAAAGAAGAGGGCGAGGAATCTTCGCCCTTCTGCCAACTATATTGTTCCGCCCCTTCGCCTGAAAAATTTGACTTCAAGTCATTATACTTATTATTCTATGTTTATCTCGCATACTTGTTCCTGCATGAGGTTTAATAATCATACGGTGATTTGCTATGTTAAATTTTGGAATTACTCACTGTATATAGTCACAATGCCAGTTGTTCAATGCTCTGAATCTCTATATCAGTTGCAAAGTAAAGTCAGGGGCATTGGGTTCTTGTGTTTGTATGATACTCAGGTTATCACGGCGCAAAGGTGGCGCACGCTCTGTAGTAATAAAATTCCTCACATATTTGCTGTTCAATTTTGTATGTCACTGCTTTTACATAGGTTCATTCCAGCAATGGGGAAAAGACGCCAAAGGGCCAATACTGCCAAAGGAAAATAGCAAGCTCATTTAGATTCTGCCCCCAAGAAACGGGGTCGTAAAACCAACCTGGAGCACCTGGAAATTCTAGCAGCAAACTATGTGACAGGAAATTCCTCTGAAGTTCGCCATGAAATTCATGGATGGGAAAAGGAAATCTAGATTCAACCTGAAGACAATGAGGTAGAGGCAGAGATCCTTTATTTCATTACAGATCCAGGCAATACCCGTGGGCACCTTACATTGTTCAATCAGACTATCCACACCTACTGGATAGTAAAATGTCTGATAGCGAAATCCATTCAGAGTATTCAACCAATTCATGCCAAGACAGAACCGATAAAACCAGACCTTCGCATTCAGGCTCAGCTTCTGGAGATTCAGGACTAGCAACAGCACATCAAGATAACACAATATCAGGCAGCAGATCGAGTAAGTATATTAGATGATAAAGTGGGCCACACGGAGAAGATCCTTCAAAATATCCTTCAACAGCTCCAACAAGCAGAAATGCCTGGGTCCAATGTCAAAGACCCTGCCCCAGTCTCTTCATCTGATGGATAGGAGATTTAGCTATCTAGATTTTAGATGATACTTTAGTTAATTATGAACTTTTCTTATGTTATATGAATGTACAAACTACAGTAGTATAACAATTAGCTCAAGAGACTTTTAGATGTATGAGACAGTTTCAGTACTGGGATGCTCATCATGCTTTTAGATGGCCAACAGACCTAGTTTCCCTCGGGCAGGTTGAGGCCAAAGACTGATTTTTATATTTTGTAGCCTGTCCTTCAAATATAAATTGAAAATAGCAAGGTCCTAGAGAATTTACAAAAAAAAAAGGACAATATTCATCCATAGTTTCCCTTGTGCTTTACTCATTATTTTTTAATGGTTAAGATGGTATTTTAACCTTAAATTAATTAACTTGGGTTTTAATTTGGGTAAGGATGCATTTGTTCACAGCATATGGTTTCACGTACTGAGCACGAATAATTAATTAATTATAGTAATTATCACATAAGGCATTCTCTCTGTGAAGAAATCCCCCAATTACCATTGTGCACTCCTTGACACTCTTAGATCTCACTATTTCTACTAACAATTGAATGTTGATTTGTACAATAGTTCACTTTATTGATCTTTATTATAACTCATGAAAATATTGCAAGTATTTAGAGGAAATTCTCCTCATTTTATTCTCTTTAGCCACAATTTTACTTGTCCCTAAATTTTATGTTTAGTTAACATCTATTAAAAATGTTTTATTTAATTTTTTTTTTACGAGTAATATTCCTAGCATTGGAGAGGAAATTTTTTCTCTCTATACAATTGTAAGAGTTGAGAGAGGTGGTAAATATTAGCAAGCCTTGGGAAGCAACTGATGAGGTCACATTGCCATTGGTTGAAACCCTCATGAAAGACCAATAATGTTACTAGTGGACAATTCAAACTCTTTCCTCTTATATTACCAAAGATTTTATCATTCAAAAAACCATCATCCCACATTTTGGTAAATGTTGTTCTACAAGAAAGTAATGTGCATCAAGGGGAAAATCTAGATAAACTTTTTCTCCCACTATTAATGAACAAGGAAGGGTTAAATGTATCTTTTTGAATTCCTTAACAGAATTATTAAAGAATGCTTACATGCAGATCATGTCTCTTCTTTCATCCAAAAATTTCCATTGTAATATTACCAGTACGGTCATGTGTCCTCTTTCTTCCACATATTTCCATTTGAATATTACTGGTGGTGTTCTATTATATGTTTTCCTTTCATTAATGCCAAATATCCCATTATCTAGTATGGATTGAACCTGTTTTTACCTTCTTCTAGAATATTTTGAATCACTAGGTTTCGTTAACATAAGAAGAAATTGGCAATATAGTTCTTCCTCTCGAGACGTTGCTGGAGAGTTTTCCAAGTCCTTAAAATTTAGCAATATTTTACGTTGTCTTGTGAAAGAGTATGCTTTCCTCCTTAGAATTCACAAGGTTTTGCTTTGAGGAGTGGCAAAAATGACCAACACATTTATTACAAAGTCTATATGGTCAATGTTTGGCTTGTCTTTTCATTAACCTGTATTAGTAATTGATTGACTACACTTCATTTCCTTATTAAAATTTACCCTGGTTAAATTTTCAATTGACTATTGTATTGGATATTTTATTCTTGTTAAATTCCAATTTTTTTTTGCTACCCTTCCCCTATCCCTCTAGGTAATTTAAATTTAGAAACAATTGTTAAATTTGATTCTTTTCCCCATGTTATTGATTGAAGGACAAGCGTTGATAATGCTTGCAGCTCAACATAGATAAATCTCTTTACATTGAAAAGAAATCTCTTTATATTGAAAAGAAGATAAATTTGCATGGAAATTATTACTTTAGGTTGTAAGTAGCCTCATTCACTTTCGATCTTCATTTTAATAAAACTACCACAAAAAAATCACTCAACAACTACGTTTTTCCTAATCCAACCCTAATTCATGAGTGATTTTCATGAAGAGTTTATGTCATCACTTTCAATGTACATAATATCTATGGGTAATTTTTTTTCCATCAAATAATAATTTTAATATTATTAGCATCTATTAAGAAATGGTAACAATCGGTTTATGCTTAAGATATGCTCATGGGCTTCAACTATAGTAATATGACTAATGTAGCCAAAATTCGAGCCTGATAAAAATAAAATTGGGAGTACAAGGTTAGTCATAAAGATAATTTTATGCATCAAGAAACTGCACCAACATAGTGCTTTTGTAGAGCATGTATCCCCAATTAATACTTTTATTTCAAATAGGGAGATTATATCTCACTTCACTTTTGCTATTCTAAATCACCTTAGACAATAAAAAACGTATTATCCAAGTATGTGTGATTAAGGTTGTTTTGACATGAATATAAAGTCCCACATAAGATCCTTCATACACTACTCAATCCTAGCTTCCCCTCTTTTTATTCTATCTTTCACCTTGGCGCTCCTCCTCCTAACACTCAAGTCATAGGTTAGATATACCACTCATCCCAAGGCTCACATTAATTAACAAAAAAACAAAATATTATAATCAAGAGACAATCAATATCCTAGTAACATTATGTTGATAATTATTGTAAACATTTTTAAATTATTACCATATCATAACAAAATATTTCTGTATCATTTCCCTTAACCTAATTTCTTTTTCCTTTTAACTTTCAATTAATTACCATAACTTTCTATTTGTTGAAATGACATTCAATAAAATGACAAAATGAGAATAATAAAAAACAACATTAAAGTTAAAGGTTGAACATTGCATTGCTACCATACCATCATACAATATCATCTATGTTTTCCCTTAAGATTTACTCATTATTTCTTAATCATTAAGATATTATTTTAACTTTAAATTAATTAATATGGGTTTTAATTTGTGTAGGGATGCATTCTTTAATGGACATAGTTTCATGGATGGAGCATGAATAATTAATTAATTATAGTAATTACGTTGTAAGGCACTCCCTTTGGGAAGAAATATCCTAACTACCATTCTCCACTCTACATTATCAAATCCAATGTTAGATGATTGAAATTTCTTCCAATGTTTGATCCCACTGCTTTAACTACCAACTAAATCTTGATTTTCACAATTATTCGCCTTGTTGATCTTTATTATAACACATGAATATATTGTGGGTATTTCATTGACCTTTCCCTCATTATGTTCTCCTCAACCATAGTGCCAAGATTATGCTTGATCCTAAAATTTATGTTCACTTAACATATCTTAGAGATGATTTATTTCATTTTTATTTGGTGAGTAATATTTCAAGCATTGTAGAGGAAATATGTGTCCTTTATATAGCTATAGAGTTAAGGGAGGTGGTAAATATTATCAGGCCTTCAGAAGTAGTTGATGAGGTCACATTGAAATTGGCTTAGACTCTCATGAAATACCAAAAATAACATGAGTGTTCAAGTCAAATTTTTTCCTCTCTTATACTACCAAAGCTTCTATCATTGAAAAAATCACCATCTTGCATTTTCTAAAATGTTACAGTACGGGAAGGTAAAGTGCATTATGGGGAAATTGTGGATGAGCCTTTTCTACCACTGTTATTGGATGAGGAAGGGTTAATTGTAGTTTTATGTGAAGGCCTTACTATAATTATTAAAGAATTTTTACATGTATATCATGTGTCTTACTTCTTCAAAAAATTTCCATTTTAAGATCACCAGTAGAGTCATGTGTATTATTTCTTCGAAATTTTTCCTTCTGAATATCACCAAAATGGTTATGTTGTATGTTTTCCCTGTCATCAATGCCAAATATCTCAATACCTGGTATGGAATAAACATTTTTTTACCTTCTTTCATAATATTTTAAATCACTAGGTGTCGTTAACATAAGAAGCAATTGGAAATATAGTTCTTTATCTCGAGGACTTTGCTGGGGTTTTTTCCAAGTACTTAAAATTTGGCAATTTATTGACTTTTATTGTGAACAAGTATGCTTCCCTCCTCAGACCTCACAAAGGTTTTCTTGGAAGGGTGACAAAAATGACCAACATATTTAAGACAAAGTCTATCTTGTCAATGTTGGACTATCTTTGCAATACCAGTTATTAGTAATTGATTGAATATACTTCATTTCCTCATGGACATTTTATCCTTGTTGAATTTTCAACTAAATATTGTATTGGATATCTTATCCTTGTTAAATTCAAATATTGTATTTCTACCCTTCCCTTTTCCCTATAGGTTATTCAAAATCAGAAAAAAATAAATCTTAAATTAGATTCTTTTCCCCATGCTATTGATCGTAGAATAAGTGTCGATAATGCTTGTATATCAATAAATATGTTTTAGGAGTGAGATTAGCAAGAAATATAAATCTCTTTATATCGAAAAGAAGAGAAATTTTCTTTTTGATTGTTGCTTCATATTGGAAGTAGCCTCATTAATTTTGGATCCTCGTCTTAGTACAACTAACATAGCCAAATCATTCAACAACTGTGTTTTGTCTGATATAACCCCAATTCATGAGTGATTTTTGTGAAGAGTCTATGTCATCACTGACAACGTACTTAATATCTATACGTAAATTTATGTCCATCACATGATAAATATTGCAAAGGCGAAGATAATTTGATAATGTATGTGCATATGTTACATATATTATTATAAGCCTCAACTATGGTCTCTTTATCAAGCATCTATTAAGTAATGTGAACAATCGGTTTGTGATTAATCTATGCTTATGGGATTCAACTACAATAACACAGATAATAGAGCCCAAATCTACGCCTGTTGAACATAGTATATGGAATACCACAACAGTCATAAAGATATTTTTAGCTATCAAGAAATTGAACCAAGATAGTAATGTTCTAGAACATGTCCCTCCAATTAATACTTTTATCTCAAATAGGGAACTTATATCTCACTTCACTTTTGCTATTCTGAATAACCTTTTATAGTCAAGAAATGTATTGTCAAATCATGTGTGATGCATAAATAAGGGTGCTCTGACATGAATCTCAAGTTCCAAACATGGATCTTCATACACCGCTCAATCTTGACTTCCCCTCTTCTTATTGAATCTTTCACCTTGACACTCCTCCTCTTAGAAAAAATTTAAACCATACGGCACAAGGTAGTTGTTTCATATAGGAGAAGTTATATCAGATAAGGAAAGTGTAATGCTCTGTTGTAATTTTCTCTACAAATTTGATGGCAAGTGTAACCTTGAATGTTGGAAATTTCATGGTTATTGTAGTATAAGCTAAATGCAAATTTACTTTCTTTATACGATATCAGGAAAGCTATGCCTAGTATCCAACAACACATAGCAATACATCTTCACCAATTCCACATTTGCTACCAGATCTCTCTCGGTGTTAGAGTTATTTTTTCAATATCCTTTTTTTTACTGCTCTTGAAGTTATGAAAGCCACTGCTCCATATATTTTTTACTAGTTGCACAAAGAAAAAAATTGACCAAATTCATATCAACTTCTGAAATGTAAATTAGTTCCTTTTAAATCACTAAAAAATACAATGAAAACTTAGTTGATTAAGAAATCTTCAATAGGTTAAAAACCTACAAAGAAAAAAGAATACTCAGTGAGTATGAAATCAAATCAACATAAAATGGTTAACAAAAGCCATATAAAACCCTCATCAATCTCCATATATTTATTTTTAATCTGAACAAAGAACAAAAACAACCAACTTCATATCATCCACTGAAATATCAATCAGATCCTTTTAAGACACTAAAAAATACAATGAAAACTTAGTAGATTAAACAATCTTAGATAAGTCAAGATCCCATAAAGGAAAAAACATACTCCGTGAGTATGAAATCAAATCAACATAAAATGGTTAATGAAATCAATATAAAGCCCTCATCAATATGGAAGTAGGATTTGTAAAATAGTTCAATTCACTATAGCACAATATTAAGATTCTTAAGGTTTGTAAGAAGAGTACCCAAAGAAAGTATAACATAGAACAACATATTCTCAAGAGGAAAAACCTTCATGCATCGTTAACTTCAACATAGCCCTCATGATTTCTAAAGCTCAAAGAAGTAATATTTTGTCGTAGCATGGTACTTGCCTTTTGTTGATATTTTTTTGACATTTTATGTCTTTCAAGAGTTGTCAAATAAGCATAAATTAGTTCTATATCCTATCATGTTAGGACGTTTCCTTTTTAACATATAGTGCAATTTCAAGTTTAAATTTTCACCATTAAACTAATAGATATAAGCACAAATCCTAAAAATTTTATACAAATAAAACCCTAACCCTAATAACTGAACCTTAATATTAAATTGTTACCACTAAATTTACCTGAATCTAGCCAACTACAAAACCTTTTAATTTACAAATTGTACCCAAGTTGTGTTGCAGTAATTATTGCTTCGAATTTTTTTCCTTTTTGAAGTCATCAAAAAACACTCACATGATAGGTTCCCTAATACGAATGAGGAGGTATAGTGCTTGACAGCAAATTTGTGACTTTAAATTGGCTACACAAATTTAATCTATCGCGACTCTCATGGCATCTCGATCAACAACGACCTATGATACATAATTCAAAGATATGAAACTTTATACATATGTAAGGTTTTTAGTAGGAACTTTATCAGTTTCGGTAGTCGAACGCATTGGGGTAAATTCTTAGATAAAACCGTACACAAATATGAAAATTTGAGTGAAATTTCCTAAACAAATAAAACTCACTACCATGTTTTCCAACTGATCACAAATTGTCCTCGGTAATTCATAGCCAAATACTTTAAATTTTATCTCTGTTGTGTAGCCATAACCACACTCTTTATTCAAAGACAATATCGACTTGTCTTTCTTTTCATATAAATTTATAGTTGATGGTTATGAATTATCACTACTCTTGTGAGACGGTTACACTTGTTAATCTATCGTGACCTGATTGGCATCTGGACTGCATCAACATTGGATACATAATTCAAGAACGAAAGTAGACATTTCATAAACCTTAAGTTAGTTTTTCATAAGCGAGGACGAGGGCAAACGTTACGGGAAAAAGAGCATAACCATTAGCCACTTTACCACAGGAGAATGATGGGACATATATATTTGAATGAACAACTAAAGCCCTGCAAATTATTTAGTTGATAGAGGTGTTGTAGTGGTGTTGTAAAGCATGCGCCTCTCATTCCACACCCTAGGAAGCTTCATTTTTGTTATTGATCAGGTTCTTTGTTTATATATTTGACACATTTTTAGTCTTTGTGTTAGGCATGGGACTATTGTAATCGAAAGCAAGTTTTAGACATTAGTTTGCTTTCTTTTTAATTGTTATTGTAGTTTATACACCCTATTTGACTCGCTAAAAGAATAGTAATTTATTTCAGGGTTTTGGCCTCTTCCTGAGACAGAGAGGTCAGAAATCGAACTAATGTTAGCATTAGTTTCCTAGGCACAAATGTTTTATGTTTTATGTTAATTCAATGATGGTTTCTACCCTTAAGATTTGCTGGCACATATGTGGGAAATAGAGTTTTATGTTTCATTATTTTGCATCACTCTATGAGTTTTGTGACATATGGGTCCTGTGAGTTTTGTGACATATGTGCTTACCTTTTATGACATTTGGAATCCTCATTTTACACCTGCACATTTTCACATTTTCAATCTTAATATTTTCATTTAGTGCTTTAATCTTCACATTTTCATTCAGTGCCACTATTACTGGATTCTATGTAGTTAGAGGAGGGAGGAGAAACACTTGCATCCCCTCTGATCAGGACGAGGATGGGTAGTTAAATTATAGCTCTCCCTCTACTATCTATCGTTCTTCATTGGATTTTTCTCCCTCAAGAGAGGAAACAAATATAATAGGATGGTCGGGAGGAGCTAGATGAAGAGTCCCTATTAAATGCTATTTTGCTCATTAGGAATTGAAGAAATTGGTTCCACTCACAGAAGCTATAAACTAAGTGGTTCCTAGTCGGGGGAAACTATTCCTCCGTGCTTGAGGTTCAACATTCAGATGCATCAAGAAAAGTGAAAATGATGGGAAGCTAAAGGAACTTACTTATGAGAATAGTAACACCTTTGAACTTTAAATTTTTAATCATTGGAACGAAAAAACAAAGTAGAAAGATTTAGGAATTCTTATTACTATTAAAATTTAAAAGGCGTGTATACCTATAATACAATCACATGAGCATTTAAACCCAGGTTTGAATTTTGATATGCAACACAAATTCATGCTGCAATATAAGGATAGTAATTCCTGTCTCATTTGCAGAGGACCGTGCACCAATATTACCTACGATAAATATTGTAGCTTGTCTTGACTTTCAATTTCTTAGAGATACAGCTCTTGCAATACAAGATTGTTCTCTTTCAATTCTATGTATTGAAAAGCAAATACTGATGATGGAAATGAACTATATGCTAGCATCTGGAGCAACAAAGAGGCTTCTCTACGTTTGGTTTGGAAATTAAGCAATATTTCTTGTTTATCAAGGTTTTATAAAACCCCGCAGACATTTAAATGTTATTTTGGTCACCAAACCAAATTCTCCTCCTCCTCAAGATATCATGTAACTTGTTTGAACTCACTCCAAAATATTTCATGACTGATAGATATTTTAGGTGTTTTTTGAAAGTAAAGGAAAATATTATTATTCATATCAATATTTATGCGGGCTAGCTGAGAGCCTAGTGGAATGGAAATAATTCTCACATCATAAAAATGGAAGCACATGTGTTTCATTAGTTTCATTAATCTTTTCACATAAATTGTTAAATCTAGTATGTTTTTCAACTCACTTGTTTTTAGCAATAAAATGCAAGTGATATCCAGATATTGACGTTGTATTGAAAACAGAGGTTACCGTTGCACAAATAAAATTAGATAAAGAGCTCATATTGAAAATAGAGGTCACCATTGGAAAAAGAAAGTTAAACAAAGAGATTGTATTACAGTGCAGTTTATGAAGAGCTCCATGGAACTTCAAACATTTCAACCTTGACTAGTTGTATACATGTGCTCTGATTTGGGAGTGGGAGTTCAAGTGTTGTGGCTTCAACTGAAGTGCATAAAGGTCAAAAAATATAACAGTCTAGCTACATGAGTTCCTTTTTTTCTGTTGTTGCTCTAATATGCAACGATAACCATTTCTCACAACTTATGTAAATTCTTACAGGAGTTGTCTTTTTGTACTTACATGGTGCCTGATTGGCCTCGTCAAAACTTTTCTCAGCCACCATTGGGTGCATTGGAAAAGCATCTTGTTTCTCAAACTGTGTAAATTCTTGGACATCAAACTTGGCTGCAATCAATCTAAATCCTTGCACACCAAATCCAGCTGAAAATTTTCCAAATCCTTACATACCATATTAGGTTGCCAAATAAAAATCAGATATTAATATGGATTAATGCATCAATTTCTCATTCCATTGTAATGATTTAAATAAGAATTGTGATTTAAATAAGCACTGCCTTAGAATCTAAATATGTTTGTGTCCAATGAAATCATCCCTTCTTCAAAATCTGAATTGAACATCCATACTTCAAACCTTGTGCTCTCTTCTCTCTTCCCTGCCTTCATTCCTTGCTTTGCGCAAAATCCCTGCTTCATTCCTTTCTTTGCAGAAATGACTCATGGAGCAACAAAGTCCAACACTTCATCAAGAATTGGAACTCATGAAGGATATGGTGTGTATTAAAACTTGGTAATGGTCGATTCAGACACTTGGAGATAATGCAAGCTCAAAGTGAACTTCATTTGTTATTTATTTGTTTGTAATAATTTTCTTAATTTTTTATTTTTATTTTAAATAATTATTAAATTCAAATAATATAAATATAACTAAGAAGTACAAAACATTATAGAAAATAAATCAACAATGGTTAATATGGTTACTGCCTGGTTACTTCAATTGGGATCCATATAATGTGTATGCCATCGCTTCAAGCTTGTCTGAATTACTTCCTGTGGAAAATTTCAGAGGGTTGACTCTTGCGCTCAGGGTGAAGCTCAAATTCTTGTCTCTGTTGCTAAAATTTAGTATTTGTGGTTTCTTCATTATGGAATTCATATGCATGCCCAAAATGTATGGGCAAATATCTTTCCTCAAAAGTTTCATGTCTGCCTCTCTTGACAGGCCTACTATATTCAATTGGTTCATTATGAAATTCATATCCATGCTCCAAATGTATGGTTAAATAACCTTCTTGAAAAGCTTCATGTATGCCTCTCTTGATAGGTCTACTATATTTAATTGGTTCATTATGCAATTCATATCCATGCTCCAAATATATGGGTAAATATCCTTCCTCAAAAGGTTCATGTCTGCCACTCTTGAGAGGCCTACTAGATCTAATTTCTTCATATCCATGCTGAAAATGTATGGGCATTTGTATTCCCATAAATTTGTACATCATAGATTCTTCTTCATTTGATGCATGTTTTCGCTTGAGAGACTCATGTGAGGAACTAATCTTCTTAGGAAATTTGGGTTTAACTTGTCGTAAATACAAAGAATCATAGAAAAATAGCTTGAAATGGATTTATATGTCTTTCAAGGTCCCAAATGGAAAGTACCACCACAATTAGCCCCTTGTCCTCTTCTATTAATATACCCAGGATAACCTTCTGTATGAAAATCAACCGCTTCTTTCAAGAACAAGCCACATTTATTAACCTGTTTCTCCAACTTCCACTTATTATAAGGCTCTTTCTCTTGATGAATCACATGAATTCCTCCTCTCCTTCTCGGCATAGTGCTTGCACTCTTAAAAAACATCTTCACCAAGTGACGATGCTTCTTGATAACGGGTTTGTCAGCCTCGCATCCCCAAAACCCTGCATGGGGAAAATTATAGACTATTTTATCAAACATCCTATCTCTGAACACTTCTATTTGATCCATAGAATTTGCATCAACACCATGTAATATAGCAGCTCCATGCCACTGCAAATCACAGAGGATTTTCCAAGAAGTTTGATAAGATGTCAATAGTTTTTCTATGTTGTCTAGAGAAGTGGAAAACATCTTGAATGAAAACCCAAATGCCTTTGCCAGAACATAAGAAAATGAAAAATCTCCTTCCCCAACTAATAAAATACCCTTGATATTGGAGTAATGCATAAACCTCCTCTCTTCTATTTTCTCAGATCCAGGAATGAAAGTATGCTAGTATTTGATGGTCAAATCCATTGTTGAACAAATGTAGGAACCGAAACTGCCAGTGACTAGGTATCTCAGGAATGAAATCTGCTCTACCCTACTGGAGCAGTTACAGTGGCCATGTAAGTTGAAATTACCAGACCAACAATGGTGATCGTTCTAATGAAGCTTGTCGACTGGTTAGAATACTACACCTGATTTAAAAAAAAAAAAAACTGAAAATGAAGGATAATTGAGATTTCCAGTATGTCCTCCTTGAGCAGGAAATCTAACATTTGTCCATGTGATGACCCTCCCCACGGGAGTGGAAGTGGTGTGTGCCATGACCAGACCTATCACACATGGAAGGGATGTCACTTTGGTTCAACAGACCATAAATTTCTTGTAGCCTTCTTTACTTACCTACAAAAAAGGTACGGACTATTTTCTTAGCAACACACCTTGTTTTATTCATAAAACGAAATTGCAAAGAAAATTACACTTTGCATATGCTAAAAAAGCATTCAATCATAAAAGTCCATTTAGCTAGTGCTGATAAATGCTATTAAAATAAAAATAGCTATAAAATTTACATTTTGGAGCTAAATGTAAAACAATTAGCTACCTTTTTCTACTTTTCTTTTACTCTACTTTTCACCACACTCTTCCACCTTCAATGATACATATTTTTCTAAGTTTGAACTCTTCAATGTATGAGATATTTTAATGCCTCCCATCTTATTTTAACTGGGTTTTTTTTTTTCATTTTACTACACTACAACTATAATTTCTTCTTTGAACTATTGTTCTTGTCTACTCAACCCTCCATTGGCTAATATTCCTTCTGGTTTTTCAGCATCCAAAAATTTCTCCATTATTTTTTCATCCTCTTCTTATGAAAAATGTTTCACTTGAAACCGTGATCCCTTTGTGTTGGAAAGGTAAATCCTCTCTTTGGACTGTTAGTGACGTATAAATATAGGATTCATAATTTTGACTTGACTCATGGTAATCTTGTAAATATGTACATACTTTACCTTCTGCAAGTTGTATTCCCATATTTTGTAAAAAAATAAAATAAAAAAAATAAAAAAAAGGAGGCTAAAAAGTCCTAAAAGAACAATCCAAGGAATTAGAAAAAATAATAGACCCCAAAAGGAAAAAATTAATAAAACATGAAAGTGTGTTAAGGCCTAAATGCCACTACTTTTACCTTTCACAATTGATTATGGCAGAGTGTCAATAAATTCTGTAATCCATGATGAGTTAAACATTTTAAACTTGACTTGTCATGTTTCAATTTTACTTGTTGTAGATAGAGAATAAAGAATTGTCATATAGTTTAATCATGATAATTCAGTAGTTAGGTAGAAAATAAGTGAATCCAACAGTTTAATATGGATTCATGGATGAAATAAGTGTATAACTAGATAGTTTTATTGCTTTTAGAAAGAATAAATGTTGTAAAGGTTGCTAGTACAAATGCATCTAATCAAAATGGAAGAAAAAATGTTAGCAGTTAAAATTGGGTAGGTAGAAGAAGGTGAGAAACATCATTGTAAATATTATTCACCAAGGCTGCAAATAACTAACTTCCCTTCCCCATAGCCATTTATCATTTTAAATTATCAGTCAGACGGGCTCAAGGCATTTCCTTGACTTTTGTTGGGACCGGACCCAAGGCTCTATGGCTGATTAGTTGAAAATGTTAAGTTGTTATATTAATCCCAAAAATCACATCATTTTCCATTCATGCATTCATTTCCATGAAAAATCATAAGTAAAAAACCTCATTTTACATAATGATGTTCTAATCTCCATTTGATTAATTTCCCACATTTCATGAAAGCATAAAACCCTCAAAATGACATTTTATCCTAAGTTGGAGTGAAAAAGTTATTATAATACAAATTTGTCTTTAATATTCACTTGTCTCAGTTTCATTAATGTGTTTTGTGTATTCACTTTTCCCTTTTCATATTAACACCTAACATATTTTAATAATTCCCTAGAAAAATAACCTTCCCCTATTTAATATAACTCTCTTTTATTAAATAGCGCCAAAAAGCCATTAATATAACTTTAAGCCGAAGTTTATTATCCTCACATGTTTAAATAAAACCCACATTAAACCCCCTTTGGCTAAAAATAACTTTATGCAAATATCCTGCCCTCTATGGTTATTAAATCAATTTGATTTAATTAACTATATAATAAAAATATAAAGAAATATTTAAACATGTTTATATGTGTTTAAAACAAAAACTATAAAACTCGAAGTTTAATTTAAGCTAAACTTCAAAGAAATCATATTCCCCTGTTTATATTCCCTTTCCCGAATACCTAACCCAAGGTTAAAACTTTAAATCTATCATTTTCCCAACATATACCCCTTTTACCAAAGATCTAACCTTGGTTAAAAACCTTTTAATACCCCGCTCATCCATTTTATTCCATGTGTAAAGCCTTTATATATATAAATCTTACTAAAATCCCTCATCGCATTCGGATTTAATATCAACCATCTAATCTCCTCATCCCACTGATCCGGCGGTTCTCATCGAACGCGATGAATAATCCCCAGCCCCCTATCTTTCCCCCATCGCATTGAGTATTAGCCGTCCGATCCTCAAGCATCCCTCTAATCTAACAGTCCACATCTAACCTGATAACATATACCCCCTCCCCCAACACTCCTCATCAGGTTAAACATCAATTATAGATCTTCACTCACCAAATCTATGGCTAATATTTAAAGCCCCAACCCCACTGCATTTACCCCACATATTTCAATCAAATCCTGATTGTTCGCTCTAGTCTGCCACATCCGACGGTGTAGATCCCATATCGCATTTTTAAAGTGATCGACCAAAGTTCCAAAAAAATTTTGCGAAAAAAGTTGTTTTTTGAAATCGGCACTTGTTACATGTCCGAAATATATTGGATCAAATTTCTAAAGCTAAAAACCACTTCTTGAAAGCAATGCGAAAACCATTATTGTTTTTCCTTTCAAATGAAAAACTGCTCCGGCCATGTCCACTTGAACTACAATTAATACTCACATGATCCATAAAAAATAAGGTTTTAACCTTAGTTTTTATCATTTTCACACCTGTGCACCCTATTCCTCTGAGAATTAATCGTAGACACCATTGCTGAGATAATTTCAAAATAATATACCATCCTAAAGTCATTCCTACTCTGAAAATTTACTGCCAACAACTCCCAGTACCTTATATCAAACCAATGTAACCAGTTTAAAGACTAGTACCACCTGCAATCCCTTTCGACCACAGCAATACCTGTTCAAAATTATTTATTAGTAATCCGAGCCTGCAAATTTCAAATTTTTAAACAAAATCAAAATTAATTTCTAAATTAAAAGCCAAAAAGTACTCATCTGAGAGTACTTAAACCTTGAAGAAACAGGGGAAACCCTATCTAAACTTTTCGAAAATTTGCTGCTTCTTGATTAAGATTTTTAACCATCGAAGAGATATTCCTGCAGTTAAAATACCTTAGAATTGCTGAAGAAACCATTGAAAACCCCTTTCCCACCTTCTACACAGTACAAATTTGCTTTTTCCTCATAAACCCTGGCCCATATTCTGATCTCCTTCCAAATTAGCTTAATTAACCCTCTGCTTTAATAAAACGCTGAACAAACAATTTAATCTTCTTCATTTTCTTCAAAAATGACTAAAAAATAGGTAATCCCTAAAATTGGAGGTCCTAAACCTCAAAAGCTTGCCTCTAGCAAGCTTCCAAATCCTGAACCTCCCAATATAGATAAACCTACTCCTATTTTAACTGATGATTCTACTAAAGTGGTCAGACCTTTACAACCTCCTGTCACCACTGAAGAAAACAATCCTTTGATTAACTTACATTACAAAATTGTTGATGTCACTCTTGAATTTGATCTTCTGGAAGTGCATAGCTAGTGTCAGGAAAAATTTGAAAAGAAAGTGGCCAATGACATACCTGTATGGGATTCCAATTTTCCCAAGTATGTGGTTCCCATCACCCATCCTTCTTAGGATTTTATTAGGTTGTGTCAGATGCATTATATTCCTGATCAAAGGTGCATGGTTAACAAAGATAGTGAGGTCTTATTTTATATCACTGTTGAATCAATCAATGACATGCTCCAGCTAAGCCATGATCCACAAGCACTATCATTGTTAATTGAAGACTTGACCTAGATGTATTTAGACCTAGATTTCACTGGTAAGTTTGAAATCATTCAAAACTTCATGCCTAATCATGTCTACCTTCCCAAGGTGGATCCTCCTTATGATACCTTTGATTTTCCTGAAGGCTCCAGACAGGTCATTTCCATACTGTCATTTATTTTAGGTTATGTTAATGATGAATTCATAGATGCTTCTATATTAGGCTTCCTCTCCACTTTGTCTCCTGGACAACAGCCAGAGTTGATCTTTGAATTTGCCAAATTTATTGCTGACAATATTCATTATCAGCTAATAAAACTACCTGATGAAGGAGTGTTCAGATATACTTCATATTTGCTACATCTCTTCTTTTTCTCTCAAGCAAATAATTTTCCCTTTGCATTACAGAAGATGGATATGGAAGACAAACCACTTTCAGTAATATTTTGGATCTCTCTTCTAAGAAAGAATAGTAGTGAGTATAGCTAGAGTGATTTCAATGACATATTTATCAAACCTGCAATCATTTTGTTGGATAAAGAAGAACCACCAAGAATAAATGAAGAGATCAAAAGGATTTTAAAGTTGTTTGAAAATTGTAAAATGGGTGATTGGTATTTGTAAAAAAATCACACCGAGATTAGAATATATGGTGCAATCTTGGCCCCATACAGATTGCCAAAGTTTCTAACCATCAGGATCTTTTCTGTGGAATACATAAGGCAGATTTTGAATGCAAATGCAGTAAATTTTATAGCATCAAAAAAGAAGGCACAATTCAAATTGAAAAGTCAAATTGGCTCTTTAATAGTTAACAACAAAGATGCCTTGAAGGACGTAACCAACAAACTATCAGCATTCAAATTTCAGGACAATTTTTACTGGAACTATGATCCTCACGGTATTCTAAATAGTCTCAGGATCAAATTCAAATTGCCCCCATTCCTCCATGAATCTAATCCACTAATTGAAAAATATTCCAATCAGTTGGAATGGGTTGCCAATACTTTATTTAATGGTGATCAGGAGATACAGACAGATAATTTGGACAGTACACAGGTGGTTATAGTTAACCAACTAGTAGAGGTATCCAACAAAAGACCGAGGAGAGAAGAAGGATTTGGTCGAAACAATCACTGAAAACAAATTTAAAACAGTCTATAGCAAAAATTCCAAAATGACTACTCTAGAAAAAGAAGGAGCCATAGATGTGGATGATACTAATGAGAAGCAAACAGATGATGAAGCCACCATGATTGTGAATGAGACACTCAAAGAAATTCAAAATGAATAGGTACAAGCACAAGTTAAAGGCAAAGAGATGGTTGAAATGGAAATGGATACAGAAGCTCCCTCTTCTTATAAAACAACTGAAGGAACTAATTCTGATATTCAGAGGAGGTTCAAGCTAATCAGGGAGAAGAATGAAGAAATAAAAAATTAAGTTTATTCTAAACTTTTGAAAGAAAAACTAGGAGATAAGGACAGACTAGTAACATCATTTGATTAATCAACCAATAAAATGATAATGTCTTTTGTTCAACTAGTGGTAGCACATCCAAAATCAGCCTCAGACTACATAAAGACAGAATTTTCAGTAAATGTTGATACTATTCATGAACTAGATTAGATAGAGTTCCACAAGAGTGCATAAAAAATGTTGTATTCAAAGGTAGTAAGCAAAACAATGAGTGCTACCATGCTACAAAAGACTGTATCCAAATTGCAAACTCAAATGAGGTTGGATAAAGCATCTTTACATGCGAAAGATTTGAGAATAAAATCCTTAGAAGATCTCGTAATTGAAACAGGAGAAGATCCTTCTAACACTGAAGTTGCTAGAAATTTAATAAGGTAGAAGAATGATGATATTGCAGCCTTAAGAAAACAGCTTAAATTGCCACAGAGTGAGCACCCTCAGGCAAAAGAAGTCCTTTAGGAAAAGACAGAGAAAGAGGAAACTCTGCAACCTCTTTTGAAAATGACAGCCCAAATAAAAGAAATGGAAAACCAAAAAGTATATTTAATCCAAGAAAATGAAAGTCTGAAGAAAGCTCAGGAAATTTCCATTCCCACAGTTATTCCAACTGTAAGTACAACTATTCCGTCAACACTAGCAGAACATTTGGCACCGAAAGGAGTATTGGAAAATGTAGTGTAAATTACTTCAAAATATATCTCTGCCACTTCTTCATCAACATCACAGGTAAATCCATCAGGGGAAACAGTTGCCATAGTCAAGGTTATGGAAGAAATGTCCATGAAAGATAAAGAAATAATAAATTTAAAAGGCACCATCAAAAATATTGAAATATCTAATAGGTATTCCTTAATCACTTCCAAAGGACATTAGCAGAGGGCCAACAGATTGCAGGAACAGGTTAAGATTCTTCGACAACAGGTAAATCTTACTGAGTAGGTATCTTATATCAAAAATTATCTTTGGAAGAGCATCATCCAGGGCATACATTTACAATGGCCCTCAATTCAAATTATTTATGAGCAAAAAGATTTACTTAAAGCAGCACAGATAGAAATACAGAAGACAAAAGAAGAATTAACTGACAAGTCTGCCCAAGCCTTTAGGCTTATCACATTTTTGAATAGCAAACACAGAGAAGAACTTGAAGAGTTAAAAATTCAAGATAGAGCTAAAAGCATACTTCAAATCAAAAAGGTCCTGAATAAGAGAAACATGATGAATAATTTGGAAGACAGGTGCAAGGATATGAACTTGGAAATCACAAGATTTTGGGCCAAATACACAGTATTATCAAAAGCAGGTTTACCAGATATTCATGCATTGAATGAAAAGTTTATGCCATAAAAATATTATGATAACAAAATCAGGGCATATGCCAAAGAGCAGGTCAAAAAACCTTTACCTCAAGGGTCTCCTACTGGTAAAGTCATCTTGGAATATTTTGAAAACTTATTCTTTTTTCAAAATGAAATCAAACATATTTTCATAGTAAAGCCCAATTTTTCAAAGTATACAGAGGCAGATGAAAGTTACAAGAAGCTAAAGAGCATGAGAATTACCAGTGCAGAGCAATGGTAGGAATTCACTTATTTACTATGAAAGTTTGCATTCAAGGTATATCAAAATGAAAAATCAATGATTAAAGAGTATCAGTGGTCAAAGTGTATTATTAAAAACAAGATGTTACTACTGGCTATTTTTAATTACAGCAGTAAGCAGTGAAAGAAAGCAGAGTAAAAGAGTATCAGAGCAGAACGTGACAGAGGAGGAGTACACTACAAGTCATCTTCCACAAGATAATGCCCCAAGTGCCAACAATACTTCCAGCTAAACAAAAAATTAGTTTTAGTAGATAAATTGTTCTATTTTTCTTGTAAAAGAGGATAGCTTGCCCATCTGTTTTGCAGATGTCCCTCTTCTTATGTAATAATTCCTATTTTTTTCTTAAGATATTCTCTCAAACTTTTGAGATATTTTGTAAGCAATTTATTTATATAAATAATTCATCTTTCGAATTAATTGGTGTGGAATAAAATTATCAAGACTACTATAGACTTTTTTGTTGAAACATTGGGATTTTATGTGAGTTAAGTTGAAGCAGCAGGCTGGAAACTGAAGAAAATAGTCATCATAACTAATGATCCTCATGCTAATTAGATTAGTATTGTATCTTATAGTTTTCATTGTTTATTTCTTTAATTTTCATTCATACATCTTGTGTTATTTTCCATCTTAAATGAATAACTAGGAAAGGTATTACAAAATCAATGTAAAAAGATCTTTGCTTTTACTAGTTTTCATGTTTATGTTTTCTGCTGATTTCAAGACTTTAGAATTCTTAATTTCTCTTTAGTCTCGTTTGACCTCAATTTCCCTCCTCCTTTTCTGTGATCTAAGGATTCTTAACTGCCCATAGTCTAGATCATACCACTTCATCAAAATAGCCTTTTTAAACCCTTTGAAGATCAACTATCTTGCCCTTAGTATATTTGTTCTTTTGACCTTAGTTTTCTAGTCTTGTTTGCTATAAATTTGACTCCATTTCCCAATGCTTAGGTAGATCTTTCTATGGTTTCCCTTGTAGTCCTTTATTCCTACCAACATTCAAAAAATCAAACCAAATTGTCCACTCATATCTAGCCTAAAATCCATTACAAAACAAATCTAAATATTAAGGAGAGATCCCTCTCCAGAATTAAGGAAGGCTAGATAAAAGAGGTTCTTGGTTACCCCTAGTTTTCTTTAACTATAAACCAAAATCACACGACCTAAGAATTACTAGGGTGATAACATACCAGAGACCATACTGGGGAACTAACCACTCCCGAGTTATAACTTTAATCTTGAAGGAATATTTTTTTAACATATCTTTTCTACTTTAAGATTAAGTTTAAAGGTTGTGGGTATTTACACAATAAACATTCTGGCTCCCAAAAAAGTCTATTATACTAGATCCAACCCTCATCCCAACCCTGCAAATATAGTAGACAATCTGAACTAGATAGGAAAAAAGAAAAAACAAACTGTTAGTTCAGAAACTAAAATACCTCTAAAAAGAGTTGATTCTTTACCCAAAGAATTAGTAAGCTTATCAGATATTGAATTTGAGTTGAAGTTTGAAAAATATTTATTTAGAACCAAGTATGAAACTGATTTAAAGGAAACTTTTTCAGATCCTATTTTTACTTCCTTTGTGAATGAAAATCAGAAAGTTATTTCAACACCTATTAAATCAGATAAAACTAAAAGTCAAATTCCAGTAAAAAGGGTAAGCATCACTAAAGTTAAAGACATTGATGAAGCTATAAAGTTAGCCAATTTTTTGTCTTAATTTAAACCTCCATTTTTTGAATTATACACCACCATCTTCCCAGCAGTAGATTATACTCTGTATGCTACCACCTCATTTACAGATTCCACTATCATTTCACCCCTAAAGCCTGTTAGTCCCGAGTTGCCTTTGCAGCCTATGATCATATATTCATCATATCCTCAATCCACCGCTACTTCATCCACATATCCATTCATTCCCGAGCTTCCGTTGTGGCCTAAAGTAGTATTTCCATCCTTCACCAAATCTATTACAACCACCACCATAAGCCCTAGCCATACTACTTCTTTTTCATCTCCTTTTCCAAGCTCTTCAAGTACATCCACTATTGTAATCAACACTATACCTGCAACTACTACTGTACCTCCCTGTTTAGCAAGAATCCAAGCCATGGTAGCTAGATATGCTCCCTTGGTATTACCTCAAAATCTCCATGACATGCCCCAAAATTACTAAAAGGACATCCCGTTGTTTGATAATTTCTCGCAAATTATTGCACAACAACATATCACTAGAATGAATGATTTTTGGGAAATTTATGAGATAGATGAGTCTGATGTCAGAATGAGGTTATTTTCACAAAGCCTAACTGGAAAAGTAAAAACATGGTTTATAAATTTAGGTGTTGGTACTATAGTAGACTTAGCTGCATTCCATAGAGCTTTGCTAAATAAATGGGAAAATAAGAAGAATCCCATGCAAATATTATCCGAATTTGATGCTATTAAAAGAGCCCCTAATGAGTCTGTGCAAGATTTTTGCACCAGATATAATAGTGTTTACAATTCCATTCCTGCAGATCTTAAACACACTCTGTATTCTGTGCCACTCAAATTCCCTGATTGTTTTGATGTAGACATGGCCTACCAACTTAGAGAAAGAGATGCAGAGACCCTAGAAAAAATGCAATTAAACGTTGTAGGTTTAGAAATCAATATCCTTACCAAGAAATCCAGACTTAGAAATGAGAGGAGGGTTACTATCAAAGAATAGGCTTCAAACTTAGATGGAAAATTTGATTTTATCAACAAAAAAATAGAAAAAGTAGTTGAGAGACTAGACCACATTGAAAGAAAACCACAATGGGAGAATCAATCCAAAATCAGGAATCCCAACTATAGGAAAAACAAAAATCCTGGGAAAGGTAAAGAACCCTCCCCATATTAGAACATAAGACCCCCATTCCAAGAAAACTTTGCAGAGAGTTCACAAAAAAAATTTGAGGAGGAGGAAGACATCAACATAGTTATGGGGATAGATGAAAACAATACAATTTTCCTCACAAAGGAGGACCAGGAACTCTTTGAGCTACAACAATTCAAAGTGTAATCTGGTGAATCCTTCAACTATAAGCAATGTTATGATTTTTCAATCAATGAAATTCACAATCAATATAGCCTTAGGAGCAAGAAAACCAATGAGCCTACTATAAAAAGAAATGCACCAACCCAGCAAAGCCAAAACAAAAAGAATATTGAGGCTCCTAAATTTTTTTTTTGCAGATTCTTCCTAGAGATAATAAACAAAATTCAAACCCACCGAGTCCTAAAAAATAGCAAAGTCCAAAGATTGTAGATATTACTGATGAGGTGGCTCAATCCTCTAAAGATGCCCGAAAGGCTAATACCACAAAAATGACTAATTCAGCAACAGTTAATGATCCAAAAAGGAATCCACCTGACTCAAAATCATATAATCCTAAATCTTCTATTGAGAATCCCAAATCTGATAAATCATCTGTTAACACTCAAACTGTTCCTAAAAAAGAAATCAAAGATAACAGAAACTAGGAAACTCAAACAGAAGACAAAAGAAAACTTCAAGACAAAAGTAAAACTATTGAAACACAGGAAAAATCATCACAAACCTCAATTCCAAAAGATGAAATAATTCAAGCCATCAAATCTCAGTCAACATTTAACATGCAATCTGAAATATCCAAGTTAAAGATAGTTGTTCCCTTAGTAGAATTGGCTAAAAGTGACTTGTATAGATCTATTATTATTGAAACATTGAATGTAAATCAAAATGAAGATACAATTAATATGAGTGAGGATAGACCTGAATTAATCTTTTGTCCAAATGTAGATGGTAAGCATTCAGATGGGTCAGTACCTCCATTTTATTTGAGTCTTATTGTACATGATCACAGATTACACAACGCTATGCTAGATACTGGAGCTTCCCATAACCTAATTCCCAGGGCAATAATGGAAACCCTGAATCTACACATAACCCAACCATATAAAGACCTGTTTTCATTTGATTCATCCAAAGTCTAATGCATAGGATTGATTAAAGACCTGTGTGTAAACTTAGTCCAATATCCTAGTAAAAGCATGATCATGGATGTTGTGGTACTTGATATCTTGCCAAAGTATGGCATGCTTCTTTCTCACTCATGGGGAGAAAAGTTGTAGGGATCTCTACAGCTTGACATGAGTTATGTCACTATCTTGGTATTTGGACAGCTCAAAAATATTTACAGAGAAACCTTAATGAAGTTTATCATCAGTAATGCTGACAGAACTACCAATTATCTAATCTATTCAAGTCCTACTGATCTTGATTCCTTTATTCTCTGTAATTCTGATCATAATAACAGCCAAACTGAAATCACTGATAAGAAGCTTAAAATAATGGGTGATTACTTTTGTCATGAGGCTTTACGGCATTTAGATTTTGATGGATCATTGAATAAATCAGGAGCTGGAGCTGGTGTATGGATTACCAACATTGAAACAAGCCATTCCCTAGGACATGCCTTTAGATTGAATTTGAAATGTACAAATAACATGGCTAAATATGAGGCTTTAATATTAGGTCTGCAAATCATTAGAAAATTGGGAGGGAAAAGAATATTAGTTATGGGAGATTCAGAGCTAGTTATCAAGAAAATAAATGAAGAATACTCAATTCAGAGTCCTAGATTAGCCAGGTACAGGGACACAACACATGATTTGGTTGAATATTTGTTAGAAAGCAAGTTTGCTATCATCACTAGAAAACAAAACATGCAGGGCCATTGTTTAGCAACCTTTTCTAGCACTTGAAAATTTCCACTTTCACCATTACAAAAATACACTTCTGAAATCAAACACAGACCTATTGTCCCAGATAATGTAAAATACTGGAAACTTTTCTCAGAATATGAACAAATCTATCAATTTTTGAACAATGAACGAGAGTTTCAAAATTGCCAAATTGATATTGATTGTAATATAGATTCAAATTCTTGTCAAATAGATGATTTAGATAATTTAGATATACATAATTTTAATAGACCTACTATATTTACTCAGAGTGACATAGATTAATTGGAAAAAGTAGATATAGAGGAAATTGTGGAAGATAAACCAAATTTGATTGATTTAAAGCTTTTACCTAGAGGTTTAACTCCCCTAGAAGATTTGTTTGATTCCAATGATGTGCCCAAAAGGCCAAAAATGGAACCAGTCAAGTTTTGATATAGAAGAGTATAACTGAGGTACAAATGAAAAACCAAAAATGATTAAAATATCAAAATCCTTGTCATCAGAATAAACGGTTAAATATATAGAACTTTTGAAAGACTATCAAGATTTTTTTGCATGGAGTTACGAAGATTTGAAAACTCACAATGACATAATTCAACACAAGATTCCTTTGAAAGAAAACCAAAAGCCTTTTCAACAAAAACTAAGAAGGATTAATCCAATCTTGTTACCTTTAATCGAGAAATAAGTTAAAAAAATGTTTGATGCACAAATAATTACACCAGTCAGATATTCTAACTGGATATCTAGTTTAGTGCCCACCAGAAAAAAAACAGGAGAAATTCGACTATGTATAGACTTTAGAAATCTCAATAAAGCTTCCTTGAAAGACAATTACCCCTTTCCTAAAATGAATCATATTTTGTAGAGGGTGGCAGGTTCTTCAATAATTTCTTTACTAGATGGTTTCTCCGGTTATAGTAAAATTCTAGTTCATAAAGATGATCAAACTAAAACTTCACTTACTACTCCTTGGGAAACTTTCATGTACGTAAAAATGCCTTTTGGATTGAAAAATCGAGGAGCTACTTTTCAGAGGGCAATGGATATTGTCTTTGCTAAGGAGATCAATGAATTTTTAGTTATTTATCTTGACGATATTACTGTCTTTTCAAAAACAAATGATGAACACTTAGATCACCTGAGACAAGTCTTTATCAAATGTAGAAAGTATGGTATATCCCTTAATCCTAAAAAGACTCTTTTCAGACTAGAAGAAGGAAAACTGTTAGGTCGTATAATCTCCAAAGAAGGCATTAGAATAGACCCTACAAGAATTGAAGCTATTTTGAACATTCAACCACCAAGAAACATAAATGAACTTCAAGAATTCTTGGGTAAAATCAATTTTTTAAGAAGATTTATGTCTAATCTGGTTGAAACCATAAAATATCTCAACAATATTCTTAAAAAGGACTCTGCGATAAAATGGATGATAAAATCCAAACAATCTTTCGAATCCATAAAGCAGGCCTTGAAAAAAGCACCAGTCCTCATTAGCCCTGATTATACAAGAGATTTCATAATATTTTCCTTTACATCTGAGCACACCATAGTTGTAGTTCTTCTGCAGAAGAACAATCAAGGCTTTGAATAGCCAATTGCATTATTTAGTAAAGCCCTCAGAGATGCACCTCTAAAGTATAATATAATGGAAAAATAGGCTTTAGCCGTGGTTAAATCCTTCAAGGATTTCAGATTGTATATACTTCATTCACACATCATTGCATATGTCCCTAATGCAGTAATTAAAGATATTCTAACACAAGATGGACCTGATAGTAGGAGAGGAAAGTGGATAGCCACTATCCTTGAGTACGATCTAGAAATCAAACCAACTAAGCTCATTAAAGGACAAGGTTTATCCAGATTGATGGTTGAATCAAAATTGCAATGCTTTAGATATTAATTTCATTGCACAAATAGATGACCAGGAGGATGAGGCCTATCTAGACTCACCATGGTACTCTGATATTATCTTGGTACTAACAAATTTATAAGCTCCTCCTGGGCTAACTAAAACCAAAGCAAGATTCATCAAACAGAAAGAAATGAGGTTTTGTATCTTAAACAGTGGAATTTACTAGAAAGAAAATAGTGGGATTTTACTAAATTGTTTATTAAAATCTGAGGCTGAAAAAATTCTTGAGGAATTTCATGTAAGTGACTCTGGAGGCCACCTATACTAGAAGAGTACATCTAACAAAATACTGAGAGCTGGTTTTTACTGGCCAATTTTATTTT
Source organism: Pinus albicaulis (assembly GCA_034641835.2). NCBI lineage: Eukaryota > Viridiplantae > Streptophyta > Pinopsida > Pinales > Pinaceae > Pinus > Pinus albicaulis. The sequence continues at coordinate 897,290,309 of CM076576.1, read as the reverse complement.
CTAATGTTAAACAAATTGTCACCTCTTGCCACAAATGCCAAATATTCGAAGGGAAAAAGAAACTATTACCTCTTAATCCTATATCAACTGAGAAACCATTTCAACTATAGGGGTTAGATTTCATTGGTGAAATCTGTCGTCCCTCTTCAGGCCAACATAAATGGATTTTAACTGCTACAGATTACTTTACCAAGTGGATAGAAGCCATTCCTACTAGGCAAGCCACTGATTCAGTTATAATCTCATTTATAGAAAGTAATATTTTATCAATATTTGGATGCCCACATAAGATTATTACTGACAATGCAGCAACATTCAAATCCAATAAAATGATTTCTTTATGTCATAAATACCATATTACCTTAGGTCATTCCACAACATATTATCCCCAAGGTAATTGTTTAGCCAAATCATCAAACAAAAGCTTAATCAATATCATCAAAAAATTACTCCAAGACAAAAAAAAATACATGGAAAAAAAAGCTGGTGTATGCCCTATGGGCTGATAGACTTACCACAAAAAAATATATTGGAACTTCACCTTATCAGATTGTTTATGGAACAGATGCATTTTTCCCTTCTTCCTTGGGTGTTCCAGTCATGAAGATTATCCAGGAAACACAGGTGGAAACAAATGATATTCAATGAATAATCAAAGAAACCATACATCTCCAACAAACTAGGGAAGAAGCTTATGAAAAATCACAAGTTTTACATGAGAAAATCAAAAATATTTTTGATAAAAGGGTTAAAGAAGATGATTTTTTCATAGGAGATCAAGTTTTGAGATGGGACTCACGAAGAGGGAATAAAGGTAAGCATGGAAAGTTTGAATTTATATGGAAAGGACCCTATGTGATATATGGTTACAGAGGTAATAATTCCTTTTTCATCAGGAATTTGGATGGAACTGAACTTCAAGAAGGACCAGTGAATGGCAGGATGTTGAAACACTACTATTCTTTAGATTCACTCAACTCTTACATTGATTTAATTTATCATTGTAAATATTCATTGTCAGTGTGTAGATTGGATTGGAGATTTTATCTAAAAATTTGAAGCCTGAAGGGAAGGCCCTAAGCTTTGCATTATAAAATGTCATAAGTATGAATTTTTGCAGAAAACAGAAGAAAATTATAGGATCACCAAAGTTAGAGATGAAGGCTACTGATCTCAGAGTTCTTGAAATTTCTCCAGGAAATGCCATCCCCAAGTGAAGCCGATTTTATTGACCTATAAATATATGATGCATAATTTTGAATTAACTGATGGTAATCTTGTAAACATGTACATACTTTGCCTTCTGCAAGTTGTATTCCCATATTTTGTAAGAAAATCAAAACAAAAAATCAAAAAAAGAGGGTAAAAAGTCCTAAAAGAACAATCAAAGGACTTAGAAAAAAAAATAGACCCCAAAAGGAAAAAATGAATAAAACATGAAAGTGTGCAAGCCTAAATGCCACTACTTTTACCTTTCACAGTTGATTATGGCATAGTGTCAATAAATGCCATAATCCATGATGAGTTAAACAGTTTAAACTTGACTTGTCATGTTTCAATTTTACTTGTTGTAAATAGAGAATAAAGAATTGTCATACAGTTTCATCATGATAATTCAGTAGTTAGGTAGAAAATAAGTGAATCCAACATTTATTCTGGATTCATGGATGAAATAAGTGTAGAACTAGATAGTTTTATTGCTTTCAGAAAGAATAAATGTTGTAAAGGTTGCTAGTACAAATGCGCCTAATCAAAATGGAAGAAAAAATGTTAGCAGTTAAAATTGGGTAGGTAGAAGAAGGTGAGAAACATTGTTGTAAATATTATTCACCAGTGCTGCAAATAACTAACTTCCCTTCCCCATAGCCATTTATCATTCTAAACTATCAGTCAGAAAGGCTCAAGGAATTTCCTTGACTTTTGTTGCGACCGGACCCAAGGCTTTATGGTTGACTAGTTGAAAATGTTAAGTTGTTATATTAATCCCAAAAATAAAATCATTTTCCATTCATGCACTCATTTCCATGAAAAATCACAATTAAAAAAACCTCAGTTTACTTAATGATATTCAAATCCCCATTTGATTAATTTCCCACATTTCATGAAAGCATAAAACCCTCAAAATGACATTTTATCCTAAGTTGAAATGATAAAGTTATTTAATGAAAATTTTCCTTTAATCTTCACTTATCTTAGTTATATTAATGTGTTTTGAGTATTCACTTTTCCCTTTTCATATTAACACCTAACATATTTTAATAATTCCCTAGAAAAATAACCTTCTCCTATTTAATATAACTCTCTTTTATTAAATAGCCCCAAAAACCCATCAATATAACTTTAAGCCAAAGTTTATTATCCTCACATGTTTAAATAAAACCAACATTAAACCCCCTTTGGCTAAAAATAAATTTATGCGAATATCACACCCTCTATGGTTATCAAATCGATTTGATTTAATTAACTATATAACAAAAATATAAAGAAATCTTTAAACATGTTTATACGTGTTTAAAACAAAAAATATAAAACCCGAAGTTTAATTTAAGCTAAACTTTAAAGAAATCCTATTCCCCTGTTTATATTCCCTTTCCCTATTACCTAACCCAAGGTTAAAACCTTAAATATATCATTTTCCTGACATATACCCCTTTTACCAAAGATCTAACCTTGGTTAAAAACCCTTTAATACCATGCTCATCCACTTTATTCCATGTATAAATCCTTTGTATATATAAATCTTGCTAAAATCCCTCAACGCCTTCGGATTTAATATTGACCATCCGATCTCCTCATCCCATTGATCCGACAGTTCTCATCAAACGTGATGAATAATCCCCAGCCCCTATCTTTCTCCCATCGCATTGAGTATTAACCATCCAATATTCAAGCATCCCTCTAATCTAACGGTCCACATCTAACCCGATAACATATACCCCCGCCCCCCATCACTCCTCATTGGGTTAAACTTCAATTGTAGATCTTCAATCACTAGATCTATGGCTAATATTTAAAGCCTCGACCCCACTGCGTTTACTACACAGCTTTCAATAAAAACCTGACCATTCACTCCACTCTACCACATCCTATGGCACAGATCCCATATTGCATTTTTAAAGTGATTGACCAAAGTTCCCAAAAAAATTTGCGAAAAAAGTTGTTTTGTGAAACCGCGGCCCACCACGTGTCTGAAATATATTGGATCACATTGCTAAAGCTAAAAACCACTTACTACTTGAAAGCAATGAGAACACCATTATTGGTTTTCCTTTCAAATGAAAAACCTCTCCTACCATGTCCACTTGACTTGCATTAATACTCACATGATCCATAAAAAATAAGGTTATAACCTTAGTTTTTATCAATTTCACACTTGTGTGCCATATTCCTCTGAGAATTAATTGCAGACACCATTGTTGAGTTAATTTAAAAATAATCTGCCTTCCCAAAGTCATTCCTACTCTGAACAGTTACTACCAACAACTCCCAATTCCTGATATCAAACCAATTCAACCATTTTGAAGACTGGTACCACCTGTAATCCTGTTTGACCACAACAATACTTGTTCAAAGGTATTTATCAGTAATCTGAGCTTGCAAATTTCAATTTTTTAAACAAAATCAAAATTAATTTCGAAATTAAAAGCCAAAAATTACTCATCTGAGAGTACTTAAAACTTGAAGAAACAGGGGAAACCCTGTCAAAATTTCTCCAAAATTTGTTGCATCCTGATTAAGAGTTATAACCATCGAAGAGATATTCCTATGGTTAAAATACTTTATAATTGCCTAAGAAACCATTGAAAACCTCTTTCCCACCTTTTTCACAGTACAAATCTACTTTTTCCTCATCAACCCTCACCCATATTCCGATTTTCTCCCAAATCAGCTTAATTGATCCTTTGCTTTCAAAAAAAATCTGAACAAACAATTTAATCTTGTTTAATTTCTACAAAAATGACTAGAAAGCAGGTAATCCCTAAAACTAGAGGTCCTAAACCTCAAAATCCTGCCTCCACCATGCTTCCAAATCCAAAACATCCAAGAATAGATAAACCTACTCCTGTTTTAACTTTTGATTCTACTAAAGTGGTCAAAACTTTATAGCTTCCTGTCACCACTGAAGAAAACAATCCTTTGATTGACTTAGATTACAGAATTGAAATGCCACTCTTTAATTTGATCTTCTGGAAGTGCATAGCTGGTGTCAAGAAAAATTTGAAAAGAAAGTGGCCAATGACATACCTGTATGGGATTCCAATTTTCCCAAGTATGTTGTTCCCATCACCCATCCTGCTCAAGATTTCATTAGGTTGTGTCAGATGCATTATATTCCTGATCAAAGGTGCATGGTTAACAAAGATAGTGAGGTCTTATTTTATATAACTATTGAGTCAATCAATGACATGCTCCAGCTAAGCCATGATCCACAAGCAGTGTCATTGTCAATTGAAGACTTGACCCAGATGTATTTAGACCTAGATTTCACTAGGAAGTTTTAAATCCTTCAAAACTTCATGCCCAATCATGTCAACCTTCCCAAGGTGAATCCTCCTTATGATACCTTTTATTTTCCTGAAGGCTCCAGATAGGTCATTTCCATGTTGTCATTTATTTTAGGTTATGTTAATGATGAATTCACAGATGCTTCTATCTTAGGCTTACTCTCCACTTTGTCTCCTAGACAGTAGCCGAAGTTGATCTTTGACTTTGCCAAATTTATTACTGACAATATTAATTATCAGCTAATAAAACTACCTGATGAAGGAGTGTTCAGATATACTTCATATCTGTTACATCTCTTCTTGTTCTCTCAAGCAGATAATTTTCCCTTTGCATTACAGAAGATGGATATGGAAGGCAAACCACTTTCAGTAATATTTTGGACCTCTATTCTAAGAAAGAATAGCAGTGAGTATAGTTACAGTGATTTCAATGACTTATTTATCAGACCTGCAATTAGTTTGTTGGATAAAGGAGAACCACCAAGAATAAATTAAGATATCAACAGGATTTTACAGTTGTCTGGAAACTGTAAAATGGGTGAATGGTATTTGTACAAAAATCACACCGAGATTAGAATATATGGTGCAATATTGGCCCCATACAAATTTCCAAAGTTTCTAAACATCAAGATATTTTCTCTGGAATACATAAGGCAAATTTTGAATGCAAATGCAATAAATTTTATAGCATCAAAAAAGAAGGCACAATTCAAACTGAAAATTCAAATTAGCTCTTTCATAGTTAATAGCAGAGATGCCTTGAAGGAGGTAACCAAAAAACTATCAGCATTCAAATTTCAGGGAAGTTTTTACTGGAACTATGATCCTCGAGGTATTCTAAGTAATCTCAGGGTCAAATGAAAATTGCCCCCATTCCCCCATGAATCTAAGCCACTAATTGAAAAATATGCCAATCAGTTGTAATTGGTTTCCAATACTCTAATTAATGATGATCAGGAGATATAGATAGATAATTTGGACAGTACACATATGGTTATAGTTAACCAACCAGCAGAGGTATCCAACAAAAGACCTAGGAAAGAAGAACGATATTTGGCCGAGACAGTCATTCAAAACAAATTTAAAACAATCTACAACAAAAAGGCCAAAATGACTACTCTAGAAAAAGAAGGAGTCATAGATGTGGATGATACTAATGAGCAGAAAACAGATGATGAAGCCACCATGATTGTGAATGAGACAATCAGAGAAATTTGAAATGAACAGGTACAAGAACAGGGTAAAGGCAAAGAGATGGTTGAAATTTAAATGGATACAAAAGCTCCCTCTTCTTCTAAAACAACTGAAGAAACTAATTCTGGTATTCAGAAGAGCTTCAAGCTAATCAAGGAGAAGAATGAAGAAATAAAAAATGAAGTGTATTCTAAACTTTTGAAAGAAAAACCAGGAGATAAGGATAGACTAGTAACAACATTTGATTACTCAACCAATAAAATGATCGTGTCCTTTCTTCAACCAGTGGTAGCACATCCAAAATCAGCCTTAGACTACATAAAGACAGAATTTGCAGTAAATGTTGATACTATTCATGAACTAGATCATATAGAGTTCCACAGGAGTGCATCACAAATTTTATATTCAAAGGTAGTAAGCAAAACAATGAGTTCTACCATGCTCCAAAAGACTGTATCCAACTTGCAAACTCAAATGAAGTTGGATAAAGCATATTTACATGCCAAATATTTGAGAATAAAATCCTTAGAAGATTTGGTAATTGAAACAGGAGCAGATCCTTCTAACACTGAAGTTTCTAGAAAATTAATAAGGCAGAAGAATGATGATATTGCAACCTTAATAAAACAACTTAAATTTCGACAGAGTGAGCACCCTCAAGCAAGGTAAGTCCTTCAGGAAAAGACAGAGAAAGAGGAAAATATGCAACTTTTTTTGAAAATGACAGCCCAGATAAAAGAGATGGAAAACCAAATAGAATATTTAATCCAAGAAAATGAAATTCTGAAGAAAGCTTAGGAAATTTCCATTCCCACAGTTATTCCAACTGTAAGTATAGCTATTCCCTCAACATTAGCAGAACGTTTGGCTCCGAAAGGAGTATTGGCAACTTCAATGTCAATTACTTCAAAGGATATCTCTGCCACTTATTCATCAACATCACAGGTGAATACAATAGGGGAAATAGCTGCCATAGTCAAGGCTATGGAAGACATCTCCATAAAATATAAAGAAATAATCAATTTAAAAAGCACCATCAAAAATATTGAAACATCTAACAGAGATGCCTTAATCACTTCCAAAGGAAATGGGCAAAGGGCCAACAGATTGCAGGAACAGGTTAAGATTCCTCAACAACAGGTAAATCTTACTGAGCAAGTATCTTATATCAAAAATTATCTTCAGAAGAACATCATCCAGGGCATAAATTTACAATGGCCCTGAATTCAAATTATTTATGAGTGAAAAGAGTTACTTAAAGCATCATATATAGAAATATAGAAGACAAAAGAAGAATTAGATGGCAAGCCTGCTCAAGCCTTGAGGCTTACACATTTTTTAATAGAAAAAATAGAGAAGAACTTGAAGAGTTAAAAATTCAGGATAGAACTGAAAGCATACTTCAAATCAAAAGGGTCCTGAATAAGAGAAACATGATGAATAATTTGGAAGACAGGTGCAAGGATATGAACTTGGCAGCCACAATATTTTGGGCCAAATACACAGTATTATCAAAAGAAAGTTTACCAGAGATTCATGCATTGAATGAAAAGTTGATGCCACAAAAATATTATGATAACAAAATCAGGGCATATGCCAAAGAGCAGGTCAACAAACCTTTACCTCAAGGGTTTCCTATGGTAAAGTCATTTTGGAATATTTTGAAAACTTATTCTTTTTGCAAAATGAAATCAAACATATTTTCATAGTAAAGCCAAATTTTCCAAAGTATACAAAGGTAGATGAAAGTTACAGGAAGCTAAAGAGCATGAAAATTCCTAGTGCAGAGCAATGGCAGGAATTCACTGATTTACTATGAAATTTTGCAGTCAAAGTATATCAAAATGAAAAATCAGTGATTAAAGAGTATCAGTGGTCAAAGTGTATCAGTAAAAACAAGATGTTACTGCTGGCTATTTTTAATTTACAATAGTAAATAGTGAAAGAAAGTAGAGTAAAAGAGTATTAGATCAGAACGTGAGAGAGGAGTACACTACAAGTCATCTTCCACAAGATAATGCCCCAAGTGCCAGCAATACTTCCAGCTAAACAAAAAATTAGTTTGAGTAGAAAAACTATTCTATTTTTACTGTAAAAGAGAACAGTGTGCCCATTTGTTTTGCAGTTGTCTCTCCTCTTATGTAATAATTCCTATTTTTTCTTGAGATATTCTCTCAAACTTTTGAGATATTTTGTAAGAAATTTATTTATATAAATACTTCATCTTTCAAAGTATTTGGTGTGGAATAAAATTATCAAGACTACTATAGACTTTTTGTTGAAACATTGGGATTTTATGTGAGTTAATTTGAAGCAATAGGCTGGAAACTGAAGAAAATAGACATCATAACCAATGATCCTCGTGCTGATTATATGAGTACTGTATCTTCCAGTTTTCATTTTTTATTTCTTTAAGTTTCTTTCATACATCTTGTGTTATTTTCCATCTTAAATGAATAACTAGGAAAGATATTACATAGTCAGTGTAAAAAGCTCTCTGTTTTTACTAGTTTTCATGTCTATGTTTTCTGCTGATTTCCAGACTTTAGAATTCTTAATTTCTCTTTAGTCTCATTTGACCTCAATTTCCCTCTTCATTTTCTGTGATCTAAGGATTCTTAACTGACCTTGATCCAGATCATACCACTTCATCAAAATAGCCTTTTTAAACCCTCTGAAGATCATCTATCTTGCCCTTAGTATATTTGTTCTTTTCACCTTAGTTTTCTAGTCTTGTTCGCTATAAATTTGACTCCATTTCCCAATGGTTTGGTAGATATTTCTATGGTTTCCCTTGTAGTACTTTATTCCTACCAACATTCAAAAAATAAAACCAAATTTTCCACTCTTAGCTAGCCTAAAATCCATTAAAAAAGAAATCTAAATCTTAAGGAGAGATCCCTCTCCGGAATTTAGGAAGGCTAGATCCTGAAATCTAAAAGAGGTTCTTGGTTACCCCTAGTTTTATTTAACTATAAACCAAAATCCCAGGACCTAAGAATTACTAGGGTGATAACACAGACAAAGATGATCCCTCTAGCCCTAGAGTGGGTCTAGCAACAAGGGAACAAGCTATTGTGTAGGTTCCTAGCTAATGAATGAAATAGGTTGGGGTAGATTAACCTACCTAGAGTCTGAAACGATTGTCGTAGCTACAATAGTGGTGAACTCTTGATCTCTGTCTCGATAGGTTGCGGTCCTTTAGCATTGATACTCATATTCCTGCACGAAGATCAAAGACAAGAGCAACATACAAGACAAAACTTCATTCATAGTTAACTAGTTACTCAAGGAGGACGAAACACATTGCTTAAAATAAACCATATTAATAGAAGATGCGAACCAAAAAATAGTCATGTATATATAAATAGAAGAAAGAGATTACAGTCGGAGCCTCGACGTCACAACCTCCTTCAGCTGGTTCAGTGGAAGTGCATCTCGAAATATCTTCGGGAATTGGGACGAGGTGAGGACACAAGCCTAAGCTCTCTCTTGACAAAGGTATCTTTTTGTTCTATCTCACCAACAAGATGTTCAACAATTCTATTTAGACTTTTAGCTATAATATGTTCAACTATTGTATATATGAGAGATAGCTTTATTTATAGAGGGAGAGGAGGAGGTTGTGATCTCTAGAATGATGGAAGGGAGGCCTTATACTTTGGGAGGTTTCCAAAAAAGGTGGAAACAAAAGGCGAAAGTAGGGAGGTAGTAATTATTCAGCTGAACCACTGAGGCTGACTCGCCCACGAAGTTGTTAGGATAGAAACTTTGTCTGTATATTTAAAAAAAATTCTAAAAACATTTTGGCATGGGTAGCTAACTGGGACAAAGTGCCAATGGGCATGGGACCCAGTGTTAATCTTCCTCATTGGCACGAGGGCATAATATTCGACCGGCGCCAATGAAAAAACATGTGTTTCTGATGGTCTGCTCAGGAAATTGTCAACAGAAGGAATGTTGTCCTTGTGGCAAGGGATGTAATGACAGTCTTTGCAAGGCATGACACTTTGTATTAGTCACATAATTGATCCTTCAATATGCAGGATGAGGATTGCATGGATGGTGACAAAATGTTGTGTAACATATGCCCCCTAAAGCATGAGGTTCGAGAGAGAGGGAGGGGTGAAATGCTTTACGAGAATGCGTCGAACCAAACACCATTGTCGGAAGACCTACAATTACAAATACAATTGATATCTCTGATACATGAACATGTGGCATGGGAACAACCATCCATAATAGATTACATAAAAACTGAGATCTGAGGTATGGACACAACCATCTAGGACTAAGGATCAATAAATAGACTCAGATATGGTCACAACCATTCAATCAAGAAAGTCATGCAATAAGTCATGATAAAACATAATATCTCGCAGTGTGGATATTATCAGACAAGACTTAGGCTCTTTCCCTCTATCTCGACCTAAACACGTACAAATCCAATCATGTGAATATGTGAGCTGAAGTCGAACATGCAAGAAGTCACCTAATTACCAGCCAATGATTAAATTTGTTAATAGGCACGAGAGAAACCACCAATAATGACAATGGATCTCAAGGTACAATAGGTACAATCCATGGAATGTGAACATTGATTTGACATCAAACACTCGCAGAATCATTCCATCGAAGGCCAATGATGTGGATCTATTGTCAAATTCTAAGAACTTTCCATTGAGGTAGGCAAGCTCCAAGGTACCGGTAGGGAGTCTCTAGATAAAATTCTTGGATAATGAGTTGAAGTTGACAGAAAATGATCTGGTCGAAGGAGGGCCATAATGTTTCCCACATCGTCGGCACAAGATAGAGTAACATGATGATAATGAATCGGGACTAAACAAAGGATCAGAGGAAGGTTGAAAACGGCAGAGGCAAGCTTCTCTTGAACATATCAATGACATGAATTTGGATTTGGCAGTATTTGACATCAAGGGATATGAGGATATGATGATGTGGCAAAGAGTAGATGAGAGGCCAAAATAGATTACCCAAACCTACGGAGGCAAAAATCATGAAATGAGATGTCCCCAACCCGACACGAATGCAAACGAGTGTCATGTTTAAGAGCGACATACTACCAACAGAACTAAAAACTGGTTCCATTTTCCCCCACCATTTCTGGTGAGTACCCAAATTATTTTTGAAAGAAAAGCTTGAAGGAGATAGCATATGCTTGTACTAAAAAAATTTCCTTCAGAAAAATCCACCCTAGTACATTTTACAAGCCCTAAGAAGGAGGAAGTCGGGTACGTCATGGTGAAAATTTTCAATGTCATCAGGTTTTAACGACTCTGGAAAAGGAAGAAATCAACATATTTTGATGTTTAGAGAGTTTGAAAAGAATCAGAAAAGAAAAATCCAGAAGGTCCCTAATCGTAAATAGTCCCTAGACCCGAAAAGGTAGAAAATGATGTCCGAGGGAACCTCTTAGTTGCGATAGGCTAAGGTATTCCTTTTTCGTAAATAATCTATGCCAACCTGAAAAGGGGTAAATGTATACTAGCTAGATATTGTTTCATAGCCATTTAAAAAGTTCAAAACGACAATAGTCTCAGCAATATTTTTAATTTTTGAGAGTCAGAAAAGAGCTGAAAGATGACTCCATCGTGAATTTTTCATGTTTTCATCGAGTCCAAAAAATTATAAAATATAACTCGTTACTTCATCATTGTTGCATTAAAAAACCTGTCGCTGCACAAGAGATGCATGTAAAACCCATTTCTCAAAATAACATAATTAAATAATCGAAAAACATGTCTTAAAACCTAATTAGGGTTTCGAAAATTTACAAAATGCCAAAAATGGTAAAAAATAATTACTTTTCATTTTTTACCTCTTGTGGAGCAATATTTACCCTTTTTAGACTATGATTCTACAGCGGGCGATAGCGGGCAATCCAACATAACAATCTCAAATTTGTCAGCTCCAGGTAAGATCTATCATTCCTCCTTGCATTTTTATTGTAGTTTCATTTCCTGCAACCCCGAATTTCGAAATCTGTGGGGGAAATTGTAAAAATTAGGGCTCAGAAGTTGGCACGATTATTGCGCACGGACTCGCGCCAATCGTCCAATATTTTGAACTAGGGCACGCCAGTTGGTGCGAATGTTTCTAAAATGATCGCACCAACCATGTATACCATTTTAAGCTTATAATACAAACTAGTAGGCCCATTTTCACCAATAAAAATCTTCTAATTTGGCTAATGACATTCATATGAACATGTTTGCATGTGTGAAGTGGAAAAAATGGTGATCGAATGGAAAGATCGAGAACGCAGTGAAGAAGACGAGCTTGCCATGGAAAATGAAATATGCATGGAAGCTCTTAGAGATTATGGACTCGAGAATTTCTTCATGACACTATGCCTCAGAGCTCAACCTGAGCTACTGCAATAATTAATCAGTATCTAGGATGAGGATCAAGAAAAATTCATCCTTCATGATTAAGAACTCGAGATCGAAGTTTCAGACATTTAATTCATAACAGGTTTGTGGTGGAGGGGAGCAGTACCAATCTTGATCGGCACCCATCCCATGATGGAGAACATTATTATTGTGATCAAGAGGGTATGTCCCGGGGCATGGAAAGGATCAAAAAACAGAAAAGTGGATATCCAAACTATTCCAGAATTGGCACTAAAAGTAGTGCTGCACACCATCACATGAGCTACAGGATCAGAAGCACCGCATGAAGCTATAAAGACAAAGCTACTTCTTGTTGTAGATTGTCTGACACCGACCCTCTACAACTAGGTAGAGGTAGTGACAATCAACATGAAACTTCAAGTGATGAAATGCAAGAAAACCAAGCTGAAGAAGTTCGATTATGGGTCCATTCTAGTATCGTTCGTCTTGGAATGACTACCATTACTTCAATGAAAACAAGAGATATTTCTAACACCACCAGCACAGTAACCACGAATGGCCCATTAGGCAGCTCTGATGCCAAGGTTAGGGGGCAGTCAACAGATGTCCTAGAGACCAGAGTTCTTTGATTGGCTCTGTTGACAACTGATCATCATGGAGGATTGGCCCTACTCTGGCATAGATTTCACTGGTGATACAGATTTCCCACTCCTAGAAGGAGAGGATTGGGATGAAGTACTTGGTAAGACTCATTTTTTATTTTCATGAGTATTGTGATTTTTTTGGTATGCATGTTCTGGAATTGAATCCATGTATGCAGATGTCGGCCCAGAGAGACCTGTAGGTATGTCCCCAATAGCAAGATGGATTCGTCACGACTTTGATGTGGCCCTTGAGGGAGACGAGGAGGACAAAATCATACCCAACCTGAAGGGAATATCCTGTGGGATCCTAAATTATGCGCGATTCGATGATGTTCCTCGTGCATACTAGAGACTCACTGCAGGGGTGTCAAACCATGTTCACCACTTGCTGAGGTGGCTTCTATAGGTAATGACATGCTATCATGAGCATCATGCTTAGTAAACACCGAGGTTTTATTTCCGCATATTTTTAGAGACATAGTGTCTCGGGATGTAACAGAAACTCACATATTTTTTGAAATTATAATGCACACTAATGTAAACATTTGATATATATATATATATATATATATATATATATTCCTATTATGGATCTTTTTCATGTGATGAGGATTTTTACAAATTGCATACATGTCTATCTAATACAATGTTAGCCACTATATCAGTTAATGCATTCATTTGCGTAGGAATATGTTGATATGTAATGTAATCAAAATGTCTTTCCAGAAAACGAACAAGTAAATACAACCTTAAAATGTGAGGGTTTCTAGCTAAATAATGTCCATTAAGTTGAAGAGCGACAATTTTTGAGACTAGATTTACAAGAAACGCCTGAATGCCAAGGGTAATTGCCTCAATTAATAGTTCAATGACAACATTATACTTAGCGACATTGTTTTAAGTTCATCCTAGACAAATAGCTTGCAGATATATCAACTCACCAGAAGGATCATAAATCACCTAGGCTGCTGAAGACAGGCTCCAGGTACTACTGGAAGCACCATCCACGAAATCGACATAAGAAGTAATAGACATCTCCACAATAATAAATGACCTGATAAGAAGGAAGATGCTCACAAAGCACACCATGCCAAAAGTGTACAAAAATTAAAAGAACACCTATGTACACAAATCATGCACAAATGACTCATGCATAATATTTTTTAAGATGCAACCCATTTCTGGGTTGATCCAAAGGATGACCTTCATAATCAATGACCTCATAGGCCCCATTCCACAAGACATGTTTAAAAATGTAGGGCCCATGCCACATGGGTTGAAATTTTCCTGCCCCCATCTTATCATGAGCTTGGTCATATAGGAGGACGAGGCCTCCTTCTATGAAGGAGTGAGGGGAAACCGACTGGTCAAAATGAGCTTTGACCCACTTCTTCTGAGCTTCAATGACCAAATCAGCAAAGTGGTGAGTTTCATCTAGCCTTTATAAGTAGAGAAGATGCTCTTCTTTAGATGAAGTGTTTGGCAGAAATTCAACAGCCAATTTGAGCAAAGGTATTTCACAATCGATCGGAAAGGTAGCTTCCAGAAAGTAAACAAGTTGAAATGAAGTGAATTCGGTTGCATCCTTAATCGAGGTTTGATATGCCCAAAAAGCCAAAAAGATCATGAAATGCTAGTTTGATTTGTGCATCAAAACTCTACATTGAAGAATGGTGAAAAGAACTTTATTCAAAGCTTCAAGATGGCCATTGGCCTGAGGATAATACAACATTGAGCTGTCGTGATGCAGACCCAACTTGGAAGTCAACTCTGCCACCATATAATGCTGAAAATGGGAACCATGATCAGTAATGATGGCTTGAGGGACACCAAAACTAGAAATGATATGATTGAATATGAACTGAGCTGTTATCTTACCGTCAGCCATAAGTGTAGGCATTTCTTCAGCCCATTTGGTGAAGTAGTCAACAACTATAATAATATAAGCATGCCCCCCTGCTGAGTGAGGGTTACACATCAGAAAATCGATGCCCCACTTTGCAAAGGGACCAACGGTAATGACAGGGTGGAGAAGTGAAGGCAACACATGCATCTTGTGTTGATAGATATGGCAGTCATGACATTTACGAACAACAACAATGCAGTACTTGAAGTTGGTGGGCCAAAAATACCCAGCACGAAGAATTTTCTGTGTAGTAGCATAACCAAAAATGTGACTGCCATAGGTGCCACTGTGACATTCATTCACAACATTCTCAGCCTCCTCGAGTTTCAAACATCAGTGGAGAATGGAATAAACTCCAATGAAGTAGAGTGTATCTCTAACTATATGATAAGGTTGCGATTGGTGATAGATGCATTGACAAGCATCCTTAAACAACTCATATCTAAAAGTAGAAGTCTAAAGATATACGATGATATCACCATACCAGAATCTGCAGCTGATGTAATGAGGATGGACATGGGAGATTAATGATAGCCTCAACTTTGAGTGGATCAAGGTGAATTCCATATTTGGATGCGATAAACCCTAATATTCTACCGGAATCGACACAAAAGACACACTTATGTAGATTCACCCAGATGTTGTAGCATCGACAACAAAGAAAAATCAGACAGATATAGTCAAGGTCGTCCTTACATTTAGCTTAATGAGTTGGAATATCATCCTGATAAGGCTAAACAATGTGCCTAATATCGCGAAAATCATATGACATCGCTCGCTAAAATGTAGCCCCAACATTCTTCAAGCCAAGAGGGAGCTTCTTATATGCTAAAGTACACCACAGACAGATAAAGGCAGTCTTATGTTGATTAGTCAGGAGAATTTTAATTTGGTTATATCCATAAATGCCATCCATGAGGGAAAATATCTCACTCCCTGCATAGTCATCAATGGTTTTATCAATAAAGGGAGTAGGATAATTATCCTTAGGACAAGCCTGGTTTATGTTAAGATAATAAGCACAGACCCGAATGGTACCCTATTTCTTATCTACATGGACAATGTTGGACACCCATTCTATCAAAGGAATCAGATAGATAAAACCATCTTTGAGATGTTCTTCAACTTCACCCTTAATGGTGGTAGCCAATCTAGGGTGCTCAAGATGAATATGCTAGTGAACAGGCTTTGCATCAGGATAGGTGGGAATCTCATGCACCACTATACTGGGATGAATGTCGAGAATTTCTTCCTAGGACCATGCAAAGACATCATCAAACTCGTGTAAAAGTCTAGTAGAAACCTGAACTTCATCTTAAGAATAGGTGACCCCGATATGGATGTTCTTGACAATTCTCGGTTTCACGAAAATGTCGATAGGCATCGTTTGAGTGATATTACTCAAGTTAGCCTCCATAAAAAAATTCATGCATCAAAATAGGCATTTAAAGTGAAGAAGAAGGAAACTAAGATTCAAACCTCTCAAGACACATAGACATGGCCCCAAGGTCAGGCATGAACGAGGAACGATGATGACTATCGTCCCATGGAGGATCCTTGAGAGACATAGTTTCCATGATAGCTTGATCAGAGGGAAATATCTCTTTCAAGGGATCGGGAGAATCTAAATTGCTGGGCCAAGGGGGTTGAGAATAAGTGTTAGGAGACATGCCCAAAGGAGCATGATCAAGAGGCAGAGGCTCTAAAGCCACAACAAGTTCACAATAGTCAATTTCGATCGGACTTAATGACATCGAATCTCCAAAAGAATCGATCGTTCACGCGAAGGGATGATCCATGGGTTTTCAGACCGAGAGACCATATTGATTTGAACAGTGTGGGGTGGAGGAAGAGGAAACATACCCATGAGAGTAGGATCTTTGAAGAGACACATCCCTACTCTCTCGTAGGGAGTAGGAATTTGATCCACATACAGAACATTGTTCTCGAAACTGAAGAATGACAACTGATCAATAGTAACAATATTTCCTTCATGTGGAAATTTCAAAACATGAAAGAGAGTGGAAAAAATGCCCAACATGGCATGATTCCAAATGTGACTAAGGAGAATATTGTAATTGAGCTTGGCATCAACTACTTAAACCTCAACATTGACCGTCTTCCCTTCTAGAGTATTCGGTAAACTAGCAAGAACAACAAGAGGTTTAGATTCCCTTCCATCAAATTCTTCAGGAGCATTTGGCGATGAATTCAAAGTTGGACAACCAATGGCTTTCCAGGAGGTAGATGAAATGACACACATAGATGCACCCTCATCCAAAACTGCATGATGGATATTCATTCCATTAATGCCAACATGTATGATGAGTGCAAGCTGGTACGGAAGATGTGGGAAAAAATTCTCCAATTCAAAAGAGATAAGGCTTGAATAAGTAGGATTAACCTCGCCGATCAAAGATAACAAAGCCTTCTGTTGAGATGGATAACTCTGAAGTACTTCTAATGCATACATTACAGATGGTGCCTGAGCCAAATCCTCAACAATACTATAATTTTGAGCAGCAAGGGTGTTGGGATTGTAAAAAGGCTTATGAAGTGCACCTTTGGAAGGTGGTTGTATAATGGGCTCAATATTGGCCCTTTCAATCTAAAGAGGGCCAGAAGCAGGTGGAGAAGGGGGACGATCAGCAATCTCTTTCCCAGCTTCCTGATGAGATTCAGTATATTCTTTCGATCGGGTAGCGATAGAAACAGATGTAGAACCATTCATGATGAATACTTAAGAGCCAAATGGGGTAGAGGACTGAGGTTTCTCTACCATCTAGGTCTGATGTAATGGAAAAGGTTCTTTGATAACAACCATGGTTCCCTGGGTGCCTTTGAGCAATCTACTTACTTCGACCAATCGAGGACAGTCCTCGGTGTAGTGCTCTTTGTCACAAATCAAGCAAGGATAATTCGGCTTACGCTATGAACCATCATCAACACAAGAGTTTCGAGAATCATGTTTCGGGGTATCAGCATTAGCCTTACCTTTAGCCTTATTTTTCCCCTTGGAAGTTTTATCTGTTGGATTGGCCTGACCGGCATTGACTTCCACATTTGTACTAGAATTCGAAGTAGGCTGAAAAGAAATATCATTGGAAGGATTAGATTTCTTCTTCCCAAGGTTTGAAGGAGAAGACTTCTGAGAAGTTTGAGATATGAAACCAATGATACCGTCAACGAATGGTGTCACTGGTGCTTTATAAGTTCTAGGTCGAGGATCATTAGGCAATATATCATACAATGTGCCAGACTGAAAGTAAAAAAGATCAAGGTACTGGGCACGAGAAATGGCTTGTTCTTTGGTTACACATGCCCCCATAGCTATGTCTTTAGCGATTTGATTGACAAATGAGGTAGTGAACAAATCAGTTACAAGTTGATCAAGAATATAAAATTGATCAAGTGATGATGGCACTTCCACTCATGAATATGATCTGAGATATGAGTAGCTCAGTCCTGTTTCAAGGATGTGAGGAGGTGCGTCCTGGTCTCATATCGAACCGGTAGCTGAAAATGTGTAAGAAAGACTATGGCTAAAGAGTTGAAATCTTGAAAGATACCATGAGATAATTCAATGTACCACTTTGTAGCAGCACTAGTAAGAGTCTTTTGGAGAAGACGGAGTCAGATGGAATCGTAAACCCAAGAGTTAGTATAATACCAAAGATGGTATGTCATAACATGTGCTTGGGGGTCTTCTCCAGAGTTTCCTTTAAACTTAGGACAATCACCAGGAATTTTGGTTGGAACTAGAGACCAATATGAATTATGGAGAATTGGATCATTCGTCAACTTTGACACATCAGACAGTTCCAACATGGAGAGAAAATGAAATTGAGGATTAAAAGGCATTGAAGGTCGCTGATAAGGACCAGTGTTAATATTCCACCCAGGCTAAGAGAAATTCTGCCCCCATATGTTTTTTCCTAGAGGATTCTATCCATAAGGGTTATAAGCTAGATAGTTCTGCCCAGACTGGGGTTGAGGATTGTAATATTGATTTCGAGCATACCATTGAGGTCCTTGCTGAGCAACACTGGATTATGATGTGGAATGTAAGCATTGCCTTGAGGTGGATTATACACCATCTGGGATTGATTTTGAGGGTAATAAGTAAAACCTTGGGGTGCACTATATACAGCCTAATATTGACCTTCAGGAGGGTGAGTAGCGTGTTGGGGTTGAGCAGGCGGTACCTATTGAGCAAGTTGAATGGGCTACTGAGCTGGTTGAACATGTTGAACTGGCTATTGAGCAGGTTGAACGGGTTGAACCAGCTACTGAGCGGCTTGATCAGGTTGAACTGGCTGTTGAGGCTGGTTAGGTTGTCCCTGCGGAGCAAGTTGGCCTAGATATTTAGGGCCACTGGGTTGCCCTTGTGGAAGAGGTTGGCCCGATGGTTGTGATGGACCAGGTTGCCCTTGATAAGCAGATTGACCAAGAGCGGGACCGTAGGGTTGTCATTTCTGTATAAAAGCTTGGCCTTGTAGAATGTAAGGTTGTTGTTGTTGTACAAAAGGTTGGCCATATGGTGGATACATTTACCCCCAAGGAACATAAGACGCTCCTGGTTAGAGGTTGATTGGAAGGACCATAGGGTTTTTCTTGTTGGACCAAAGGTTTACCCTGTAAGGTTTGACCTTGCAGACCGTATGTTTTTCCCTAAGGACCAAAGGTTTGTCGCTGCTAGACCAAAGGTTTTCCCTGTAAGGGTTTTCCTTGTAAGCACAAGGTTTGCACTTGTATCAAAGTTCCTTTATGAGGAAAGGTCTAATACAAATCAGTTGAAGGTAGATAAACAACCTAAAGAGGATCAATTGGAGGCATATATACAGGATTACCATAGACATCGTAGTGATTCAGAGGATTGACAAGATCTTGGGACTGCTGAGAACCTTGAGAGTTTTGCTACTAAATAGACAACATATACTCATATAAAGTAAGGCTTCCAGGAATATATGTGGAAGTCGTAGCCACACCAGAAGCAGGCATGGTTTCCACAGCACAAGCTTGTGATCTACTCACGACGGTATTGACAAGCCACGTGGGATTAAGAAAGATAGACCTGCGAGTGTGAAAATATCTTGACGACTGATGCGTAACAACTAGTGTATATGAAGCCACATAGATGGTAGGTTGGACTAGGACAGATGTAACAGTGACCAACGAGCTAGGTGTCGATGGCGACACTGCTAACAAAGGAAGGACCTTACTCTTTGGAGGATTCGAGGTACTAGATTGTGCTATGGACACAACACCAGAAATAATTTGAGTCAAGTCTGATAACTGGGTGGAAGTGACATCAATTTAGGAGAAGGTTGACTAGAAATACTAGGGATATTTTCAGTGAAAAGCTGATATTCCCATGTAGAAACTAGAATTTCTTCACTGCTGACAGGACTTGAAGAATCCATGTATGACAAAGCCGTAAGATCGTTGAAAAGACGAGGAGGACTGGGATGTAAAAAAATGACTGAAAATTGTGATCCCAAAGTAAGAGGAGGGAATTCTTCCTCACTCCAAAAACTATACCAAGAACCCTGAGAAGTCCAATTGAACTAAACCGGATATTTAGGAGGAGATCAGGTAGCAAGAGGCAAGACATTCGAGAGAATAGGCTACAAAAACTCGGCAGACCTAGTGGACTGAGGGGTTTCAAAAGAGAATTCAGGAAAAGAGCTACCACTAGGAGGCAGTGAAGAAGATGAAGAAACTGGAGGTTCTACCATTGTGACAATATTTCAACATAGGAAGGAAAATGAGATAGCGAATTCAAGGCTCCAATATCAAATTCTAAGGAATTACAAAAAAATGGCATGTAAAGAACTTTTAATGGGCATGTGATTGTGGGTAATTAATTTTACGACACAGGAACAAAACTTTGTTGTTTCATGTTTTAAGAGTCGAGAAACAGATAAAAGATGACTCTAGTCACTTTCAATTTTAAACGAGTGTGAATGGACAAGGTCATGGATGATCTCTTCTCATTTTAACGAGTCATGAAAAGATCGAAATGACTAATTAGGTAATCTAAGCAAGAGGGTATACCAAGTTTCTAGGAACTGCCATATACACCTTGGTGATCAAATGAAAGATAAATGACCAAGTACTTAACGTGCATGCAGGTAGTCTCCCTGAATGTTGTGTTCAGTGTATCACAGTCATAGGGAGGTAGACTTGGCTTCCCATGGATAAATGATTTGAACCTATGAGGGTATCCTATTATATACATGACGGTACAGGGGACCACAAGTCCGTACTAGTGTTTTCTAAAGCCAAGCAGCAAATGACAGCTACTAGGTTTAATGATGCTGGAACACATCACTAGCCTAGACCTCTAAAAATTTTGTGTTAGGTTCCTGTGCTTCCTTCGATTGATTGAATTTGTTTTAAACTTGACCTTGAATTAATGTTTCAGTTTCAAGGCCTTAACGAATGGGATCTCAAATTCCTAAATGCACACTATATGCAAAAGAACACCATTTTACATTTGATGAATGCTAACTAAGAGAAGGATAGAGATCTTTCAAAAAGCAACAAACAATGAAATCATACAAAGAAGTCCCCTAATGCATATAATACAACCAAAATGAAAAATGAAAAACTCTTTCCTAGTTCATCGAGCACTAGTTATGCAATAGAACTTTTAATTTTTGATGCAAACGAAAGAATACAATTTTTTTCCTTTTTTTCCAGTGAATGAAGCACACAATGCACTAATTACATTAAAAAAACAAAGCGAACACTATTTTTGAGTACTATGAATGTAGAGATATATAATGAATAATTCAAATGCAATACAAACACAAAAATGCACTCAAACCAATGATGCACTCTTTCAAACCAATAGAAAGCTTTCAAAATGATCCAAACAAGCAATGTGATCTATGCTCGAAGTGATGAGCTGGAGAGTCAAACGAAACCTGAAGTGATCATTCAACAAACCAAAAAACTCAAAGGATCAAGAAAGACTAATACAACAGATCATGGAACCAAACTGACCAAAATGAGAAAACTCGAACTTCAATCAGAAGGCTCAGTGATCAAAAGGCACCTAGAAAACCCCAGGGTTGTGAACTACACCGATGCGAGAATAGAAAAACAACTGAGAAGAGCAAGCCTACAACATTCAAAAAAATTCGAAGAGACCCAATTGCAAATCAAGAAACAATCCAAAGTCAAGTACAACTGACCAAAAACTCAGCAAAAGGGTCAAACCAAATCCTACAGGATTGTGCACGACTGTGAGGTGGTAATCCACGCCAAAGAGGGGTTGGCAGTACTGCAACAAAAGCAACCAGTGCCAATTGGTGTGACTGTTCAAATTAAACCCGCGGCAAGCTGGATAACTATGGGAGGAGGGAACAACCATTGAGAATATTTCAATCTTGACACTCTAGAGATGAACAGGAGAATTCTAAACAATCAAGCAAGCCAAAAAAGACAGAAAAGCAATCAAAAGACCGACATCGACTGGACGACAAACTAACACTAGTCCCCAGTGGAGTCACCAACTTGTTAGAAAGGTAAATCCTCTCTGCAGATAGAGAGGATCCCTCTAGCCCTAGAGTGGGTCTAGCAATAAGGGAACAAGCTAATGTGTAGGTTCCTAGCTAATGAATGAAATAGGTTGGGGTAGATTGACCTACCTAGAGTCCAATGTGATTGTCATAGTTGCAGTAGTGGCAACCTCTTGATATCTGTTCTAAAAGGTTGTGGTCCTTCATCAGTGATACTCGTATTCCTACATGAAGATAAAAGACAAGATAAATATACAAGACAATAACTTCATTCATAGCTAACTAGTCAGTCAAGGAGGACTAAACACATTACGTAAAATACACAATATTAACACAAGATGGGAACCAAACAATAGTCATGTATATATAAATATAAGAAAGAGATTACAACTAGAGCCTCGACATCGCAGCATCCTTGAGTGGGTTTAGTGGAATCGTGTCTTGAGAGATCATCCAGAATTGGGACGAGGTGAGGACACAAGCCTAGGCTCTCTCTTGACAAAGGTATCCTTTTGTTCTATCTCACGAATAAGATGTTCAGCAATTCTCTTCAGCATTTCAGCTATAATATGTTCAGGTAGTGTATCAATGGGAGATAGCTTTATTTATAGACGGAGAGGAGGAGGTTGGGACCCCTACAATGATGGAATGGAGGCCTTATCCTTTGGGAGGTTTCTCCAAAAGGTGGAAACAAGAGGCCAAAGGCAGGTGGTCATACTTATTCAGTTGAGCCACTCAAGATGACTCCCCCACAAAGTATTTAGGACTGAAACTTTGCCTCTATATTTAAAAAACATTCCAAAAACAGCTTGGCATGGGTATCTAACTGGGATAGAGCCCCAATGGGCACAGGGCCCAGTGTTAATCTTCCTCATTGGCATGACGGCATAACGGTCTACCAACGCCAATGCAAAAATATGTGTTTCTGATGGTCTGCTCAGGAAATTGTGAATAGAAGAAATATTCTCCTCGTGGAAATGGATGCAATGATGGTATTTGCAAGGCATGACACTTTGTATTACTCACAGAATTGATCCTCCAATATGCAGGATGGGGATTGCAAGGATGGTGACAAAATGCTGTGTGATACTTTGGATTTTGGTGTTGTTTCTTTTTTCTTTCTTCTTTTTGGATATTCCTTTGCACTTGGACACATATTTTGTTTAAATTTCTAGTTTGGAGATAGATGTAGCATCAAAGTGCCATATTTTCAAAATATAAAAGTTGGGTCCACTGGAAGCTATTATCAATCAATGAATGCTATCACATAGACCTTTACTATGGTCTACGTCTACATATCTCCTAGAAAAGGGAAAATTTTCCATTATAGGTCTTTTGAAATCCATATTTACAAAATTCCCCATTATATTTTCAATTCCTTTAAGACTTGGTGATGCCAAAAAGTTACGGGGGGTTTATGTAATTTGACCCAAACTGGAATTTTTTAAGCCACCATTCTATTGGCATGAAACCCTAGAAACCATGTGGTTATAAAAACACATGCTCTACCCCAAAATCATGGGCCTTCATTTAGGGCAAACTATAAATCCTTCAATATATCAAATTGTACAACAAAAGAACACTAGGAGAACAAATGAATTTTGAAGTTTGAATTCCAATTTGTACATACCCATTGATGTAGATCCTCTTATTTTTGACAATAGAGATTGGAGGGTGGTGAAAAATTAGGTAACCTTTGGAAGATTAATTTCCATAGCCTGAACCTAATTGATTTGTGATGTCAGATTCTACTTGACTTATAACAAGATTAATGGCTGGCATGAAAAGAAAACATTAACTCGTTTACACTTTCAATCTATTTCCCATTCACAACATCTTCAACAAATGTCTAACATATATTTTTATTTTCTTCCTTCTGAAAAATCACAGTAATTGAGTACTAAATTCATGTAATAACATCTATTATTCCTCCTCCATCCTTACTAAAATTACTAAAACTTAGATGAGTTTGAATTTTTCAAAAAGGACTCTAAACTCACTATTTTTCTTCAAAAATTCTTAGCTTTCTTAAGATTTTTTCTTCTACAAATATAATCTATTTTTTCAAACTTAATAAAAAACTACTTACATCTCTATCCACAAAAGTGGATAATATTTTTTTTATTTTTCCTAACATCATTTCTATCCAAAAATTTTGATATTTAAACTAAAACAAAACTAATTTACTAATAAAATAAAGGAATCCAATTCCTTCTACATTTTAGTTGTTTTTTTTCCAATTTCAAGGATAAGATGCTCCTGTATCAGACTCTTGGGGAAAGAAATTGTCCACAATCTCTTGAACATTTACGCAATGATTGGAAATATTTTCAAAATTCATCCAAGTAGCATCCTCAAATGGTTGATTTATCCACATCACCAAATAGTAAAAGTATTGTTTTCCTCTTGTTTTCTTCACCATTTTTTGATCTGATAGACCTTCAATTTCCTTTGGAGCTGCTTTGGGCAGCTGCTACTTCCATTCAATAATTTGATCTACTTCACTGAAAGACTCATCATCTAAAAATTTTCCTGTTCCATGAAAGGAATACAAATCGAAAACATTAAAAATTGTTGAAATACCAACATTGCTTGGAACCTCCACTTCATAAGAATCTGAGGAAAATTTCCTTAAAATTTTACAAGGTCCAATCTTTTTGAGTTTTAACTTGTTGTAAGTTCCTTTAGGAAATATTTATTTCCTCAAATGTACCATGAATAAATCATCGGTCTCAAATTTTTGTTGCCTTATATTTGAATCAACCCTTTGTTTGTATTTGTTGTTGCTTTGTTGTATTTGTTGCTTAACTCTTTCTTCTAGTTCTTGCATGCTCACTGCAAATTATTCACCTTATTCACTTCTAATATCTTGTTTTCCTAAATTCATTTATTAGTATACTCCCCTTCGATGCATTACATAAAATATTTGAAAGGAATTCATGCATGTACTTCTATTGGGTGTATTGTTTTATGCAAATTCAGCCTAAGCAAGAACTTGATCCCATTGTTTGGGATTTTCACGTAACAAGCTTCTTAGGATGATTCCTAAGATCCTATTCACAACTTTTGTTTTCTCATCAGTTTTTGGGTGATAGGTTGAGCTGAAATTAAGGTTAATACACGAATTTTTCCATAATTTTTTTTCCAAAAATTACCATCAAACCTTTTGTCTCTATCAGATACAATACTTCTAGACAATCCATGCAACCTTACCACCTCATTAAAGAACAAATTTGCAACATTGGTTGCATCACTGGTTTTGATAGAAGATATAAAATATTCCATTTTAGAGAATCTATCAACCACAAAATAGATAGAGTCATTACCTCTTTGAGTCCTTGGCAATCCCAACATAAATTCCATGCTCACTAAATCCCATGGCCTAGTAGGAACCGTTAATGGGTGACATAAACCTGTATTTTGACTTCTTCCCTTCACATGCTAGCAAATCCTACATTTTGAAAAAAACCTTTTCACATCATGTTGCATGCCTAGAAAGAAATAAAAAGAACTTAATTGAGCAAAAGTTTTATCTTGTCCAAAATTTCCTGATAATCCTCCACTATTCTTTTCCCCGATAATATTTTCTCTCATAGAACATTTGGGTATGCACGATCTATTATCCTTAAATAAAAATCCCTCCGGAAACATAAATCTCAACCATGGATTTTTGTTACCAATAACTAAATTTTTACAAGCAGCATATGCATCTTTAAAATCAACATCTTCCTTGTACATCTCTTTCATTTCATCAAATCATAAAGTGTTGATTTGAAACTCATGAAAAGACAAATTTATTATTCTTAATGCATCAACAAACATATTTTATTTACCACTTGTATGCTTGATGACAAATGTCTAATTTTGCAAGAACTTCACCCATTTAGCATTCCTCTTATTCAATTTGGTCTCATTATTGATAAACTATAGAGCATGGTTATCAGTGTAAAGAACAAAATCTTGGGCAAAAGATAATGCCTCCATTTTTTTAGACCTTGAACTATAAAATAGAACTCTTTATCATAACAAGAATATTTCTACTTTGCTTCATTTAATTTTTCACTGAAATATGAAATTTTCCTTCCCTCTTAACATAGGATTTCTCTAACAGCAGCTCCACTTGCATCGATCTCAACTTGAAAACATTTGTTAAAATCTGGTAAGGCTAATACAGGTTGTTAAATTATCCTTTGCTTTAGTATTTTAAAATTTGTATCAAATGCTACAGTCCATTTAAATGGTTTCTTATTCTCCTTGATTATGTCAACAATGGGTGCACACAAAATACTGAAATTCTTTATAAATTGTCGCAAGAAACTTGCAAGACCATGAAATATTCTTACCTCAAACACTTCCCTTAAAATAGTCCAATTAATGATTCCCTTCACTTTATCTGGATCCATCTTCAATCATTCTTTTGAAATCAAAAATCCCAGGCACACCAACTCATTCTTCATGAATCAACATCTCTGTAAATTTATTAACAACTTATCTTGATCCAGGATACCCTAAAATAATTTGATATTCTTGAGATGCTCTTCTATTCTTTGGCTAAACACTCAAATATCATCGAGATACACAATAAAATATTTACCTATAAACTCTTTCAACACTGCATTCCTTAATCTCATAAATGTGCTAGGTGCATTGGTAAGGAAAAAATGAATTACCAACCACTCATACAACCCATTGTTTGTTTTGAAAGTTTTATTCCATTCATCCCCCTCTCTAATTCTAATCTGGTGACAACCACCTTTGAAATCAATTTTAGAAAACCACTTAGCACCACTCAAACTATCAATCAAATCTTCAATGTGGGAAAGTGGAAATCTATACATGATTATAATTCTATTGATTACCCTTGAATGAGTACACATTCTCCATACGCCCTATTTATTTAGGCTCAGTACGATGGGAAAAATACATGGACTCAAGCTCTCCCTTATTAATCCTTTTTCCAACAACTCTTGCACCTGTTTCTTTATCTCTTCACTTTTTTGTGGAGTCATGCAATATTATTCTTTATTTGGAAGAATTTACCCTAGAAATAGATATATATGATGACTAATGCTTCAAAGAGGAGGAAATTTATTTGGAAACTCATCAAAAATTATATCTGCGAACTCATCCAGCATAAGTTTGACTTCTTCAGGTAAATCATTTAAACTTGTGTTACTAACAATTACCTTGGGCTTACCAATAAAAAAAAATGAATTTCTTCTTTCTTTTTGAGCTCTTGTAGCAGTTCCTTCCCCTCCATAAGTAGCACACTAGGTTCATCTTCCTATTTTGGATCATTATCCTCTAAAGGAAATAGTATATGTTTTTTCCCATTTTTCTCAAGAGTGAAGGTGTTCCACCTACCATCATGAATGAATTTCCTGTCATCCTGCCATGGTCTTCCCAACAACACGTGATTCACATCCATTGGTATTATATCTCATAATACCTCATCATTTTAATTACTGATTTGGAACTCCACTTTACTCATTAACTAATATCTAATGGCCTTTTTGCAGAAAATACACATTGTAATGTGTGGGATGTGCTATTCTCTACAACCCCAACTTCTCTACCATTTATGTGGAGACCAAGCTATCTCTGCTACCAATGTCAATCACCACTTTGAAACACTTGCTTCTTTATTTTCATGTGGTTCTAAATACATTTTTATTTGTGTTAGTTCCTCAACTTCTTTTCTAGATTTAATCAAGATTCTTTTCATCAATAATGATTCTCCTACATCAGGTGTTTCTTCATGGACAACTGCAACTACTTTTTCTTCTTGTGCTTCTGCCATATTTTCTCCTCTTCGATTTATAGGATTATTTTCTAGACCATCCCATGACGTATGTCCCAATTTACCACATTTGTAACATTGAACTTGGTAGCATATTCCTTGACCACATCCTCTTGGAAAATGCCTTCTTCCTCTTGTTTGTTGATTACTTGAAATACCTTCGCCTTCCTTTAGATACTGATGTTTTTTTCCGGTAGCTTGTTTTTCCTCTTCCCCTTACATGACTCCTTCCTCTATTCCTTTGGCTTTTCTTTCTAGCCAAATTTTCCTCCGCTTTCAAGGAAAATTGGTAAGCATATTCTATAGTTTTATGCGAAATAAACTAAAATCATCTTAAATCTCAAACCACAACCCATTGATATATCTGACAACCTTTTCAGTTGTTTCTTTGATGTATCCTAATTTAATATTCACCTTGAGAAATTCTTTAGTATAGTCTTTAACAGTGAATGAAATTTGTTTCAAATTTTGCATTTTCCTGAATAAAGATAATTGATGATATTTGGGAAAAATTTTACCTTTTAGCTTTGCCACCATTCTGCTCCAGTTTTTGATCTTGGCTTTGTTATTTATTTTCCTATCTTCTTGAACTCCATCCCACCAAATATTTGTGTGTCCCTTCAATATAATAACATCAAACTTTAGTTCTTTGTCTTCAGCTACCTCCTCGTACTCAAAATTATTATCTAAAGCATTGATCCAATGTATTAATGCTTCAAGTTCCAAGCTACCACTGTAGGTAGGTATCTATGTTTTAGGCCTTGAAATAGCCCCAATAATTTCCCTCATAAATTTAATTTCTATAAGCTCTCTCACATGTTCCTCATGTTCCACTAGAGACTCTTCCTCATATTTGTTGATGTCTCCAATCTCTGGATCAGTTCGTCTGTTCATATCTAGGGCATATAGCCTTCATTGGACATGTTTCACGTACTTACTATCTTTATCATTAGTTTCTGGTCTTCCCCTTCGACCTCATCTTCCCCATCAAGATAAAATGGTAGTTCACACTTTTTTTTCTCTATTTCGTAGCTATGATACCAAAATTGATGCCAGATCCTGCCTGACCTACAGCAAGATTAATGGTTGACATGATAAAAAAAATTGAATCATTTACACTTTCAATCTATTTCCCATTCACATAATCTTCAAGAAATTTCTAACATATATTTTTTTTTCTTCCTTCTGAAAAAATTGCAGAAACTGAGTACATATTGTTAACACTAGAAAAGCATACAGGAAAAAGACATTAAAAATGTCAAGCATAAGGTACATATGTAGATATTAAAATAAGAAACACATTAGAGAAGACTAAAATTTGATATTTCCTAAGGTTCGAAAGGAAAACTAAATCAAAACATCCCCACATCAAAGAAATTTTGCACACAATGTGGCTATTCCTTTGATAGCCGCACGGTCTTGAAGATGGAAAAATGTCACCATCTGGGACCACTTCGCATGCTTGGTTAAGATGATTCTTTGTCCATTACTATAAAGTAAATCCAGGTTTGAGCCACCTTGAGGAGTAAATAAAACCCACAAAGGGATCCCTCCTCCACTCTTGTGTCACTATCCATCTTGTGCTAACAGAAGAGGAGGTAATTCAATAAATGTCTATATAAACCAACCTCTGGAAGAAGAATCAGAGACACATTGTTATGCTGGAAAAATTTATTCATAAAAAACCAATTTGCATAGTCCAATAGTAGAGGGATTGGGAGGACTCATATGTTGGCCAACTAACATCTCAATCCAAGAGAGAAAGGTTCACGACTTGATCTTGATCTACCATCCTTTGAGAGAGGGAAGAGACACTTGCAGTAACTCGAGGGAAAGAGACCTCTTTGTTTTGGGTATTTTAGATACATAGCTCAAAGGAACCTCTTCAAGTGTTTATAATTGTATCATTTTAACCACCAACACCTAATAAAGGGAGAACTCTCCACTTGTGTTATTAGGTTGTTTGCTCCATCAAGCTTTTGTATTTTGTATCTTCTGTTTTGATTTGTTTTTAGTGTTGTATTATTAGTTTTCCCTCAAACTTAGTTTACATTTTGTTGAACATGTTCCAATAGCAATAGGAAATCATTTTTTGTTGTGACCTTTTGCAGGTAGTAGTCAGCTTGCTAAATATTTGTATTTCTTACACCCTTGTGCCAAATACACTACCACAGGAATGCCAACTCCTCTGGATTATTTATTTTTGAGTTAATAGTTGTTCATGCAGGTCCTTCTTCCTGTATAGTGTGTTGCAAACCACCCCTACATCCTCTCAGCATCTCCAATCACACTTAGTGAAAAAAATTTCATAGAAGAGGAAGTATTTTTCTTCATTCTTCCCGATAGTGTGCTTTGTGCTCTGAAAAATGCGCACTCCATGTCTGTGGGAAGATAGTGCATGTGGTATGCAAAAACACTAATTTTTTCTTGTTTTTTTCCATTTTTTTAGTTTTAAAGTGCTTGGAATCCAATAAAAAAATTTCCATCACTACGTTCTTGTATTTAATGACTTATTATGACTCTTACTTGCTAGAATTTAGCTTAGCAACCAAGTGCTATATTTTAGTTTTTTATTTTATTTTTTCAAATCATATATAGTTTAAGTAGGAAAAGGTAAGTAGTATTGAATCCAAACATGATGTCCAAACAAATTGTTTTCTCAGAAATTTCTTATATGTGATTTGTACCGAAAATTTTTGACATTTATTTTATGGATCATAGAAGCCAAATTCCTAAAATTATTTGCTGATAAAATATAAAAAAAAATAGCATAATTAGCATAAACGTAAGTGGCCCATATATCCACACATCTTTAGCTAACTCAATTTTCTTCAATTTTTGCATTAGATTAGTTCAATTTTGCATTGGGAATTTGGTCTAGGACCAAACTGTCAACAAATAAAGCAACTGATCTCTGCCACCCTTGCACCTCATGGTGAACCTGGGTATGCACATGAATGCTTTCTTAAGATAATTTTTTGTCTTCCTCCAGTGCAAACATAGCCTAACTAGGAAAGGTGTATGTGGCCCATAATATGCACATCATTGTTTGCAAGAAACAATCACACATAGGGTAATTAGAAAAGGATTGTAAAGGATCGACACATATACACATATCATAACAATTTTGATTGTATACTCCAAAGCAACACACGAAGCATTTGTAAGCATTGGACGAAAAGGAACCCAATGTGTTGGGACTTGTATCCTCTTCTTACAGTTACTTCACCAAAGCAGACCCTAAGATAAATTGAGACTCTCTAAAAAAATCATTAATTGAACTCGCTAAATTCTCCCCAGAGGGGCCATAGAATAAATTATAGTTTAGGTTAGGACCAATGGGGTAAGGCATACAATAAGCCACCGTGGTTGTCATACATTTTCAAACATAGATGTTGAATTTTGATGGAACTTAAAATCTATCTGCCCACGGAGTGAATACTCGATCGTTAC
The DNA here is from genome assembly GCA_034641835.2 of Pinus albicaulis. Taxonomy (NCBI): domain Eukaryota; kingdom Viridiplantae; phylum Streptophyta; class Pinopsida; order Pinales; family Pinaceae; genus Pinus; species Pinus albicaulis. The sequence goes on along the minus strand of CM076576.1, from coordinate 897,258,904 downwards.
GAGAGACTCATTGTAGATGGGGTTAATCTTAGGCCCAATGCGTATGATACTTTTTTGCACTATCTGACCCATCTAGTGCTCTATATTGATAGTTTATTACCAAGAATCTCAAGACTCGAATGCTCACGTGGCACGGGAGTACTTTAGTGGCCAAAAATAGGCCACCCTTCCCTATAGTGACGGTGCAGGCAACACTTGATTATCATACCATTACCTTGGTCGATTCTTTGGATATTGGAAGACATCACTAATTCTTTGGAGATGTTAGCCCCAATACCTGCCAGGAGATATATTCGAAAGCCCCAGATACATTGAGAGTGTAAGGACGATTAGGTCTATATAGGCTTTTGGGTATCATATGCAAGACAAACATAACCACATTTTTTTCCTGGTTGATCATGTAGCTTTAAATTAAAGGAAACATTTTCTATTATTTTTTCAGTTTGTTTTATTCACGTGATCATATTTTCTTTTATAGAAATCTTCCTCCATCTAACAAACCAAAAATATCACCAATATTAAACTAAGTGACGCCATGACCCAATAGGACCCCGTCGATCTAGGATTTCTTGAACCTCAACGAATTAGGGGGAGCACTGCCAAGTCTCTCGTCATTTAGGTGTTGATGATGACATGTTGCCACCATTATCGGTTAATCCTTTATCCAGGCATATGTGATTGGAAACCCCCAAGGGTCACCCAACACCACACGAGTGGAAACCCCAACAGGGTCACCACACTCAACCCCTCCTACAACCCCTAGAGAGAAGAGGAGTGCTAGCCCTTCAAGGAATCAACAAAAAATCCATCATGGCATGCCACAGGGTAATATTCCCCTGGAACCTCCCCTAAACCATCACATTCATATACCTGTTTTTCCACAGTATATAATGGAAGTCAATACACAATTACCCTTCTTAGAATCACTTAATCTTCCATATCTAATGAAGTTAACCATTGATGCCATTTCTTTTGGACTGAATCAGCCTCCCATGGCCACGAAGCTCCCTTCGGATATACCAAAATTCGAAGGGAACCAAGCAGAAGACCTATGAAATCATATCATGACTTTCCACATATGGTGTTCATCCAATAGTATCATTGATGATACCATTAGACTGAGAATGTTTCAACGCACCCTAACAAGGCCTGGGGAAAAATGGTATTTTGAGAAGCCTTCTGCTTCACATGGAACATTTAGCACCCTTGCTACCGCATTCCTTACCTATTTTTAGCTCACCGTCCATCATGATTCAGGAATGGAATTGCTGAAAATTTTTAGGAAAACACCAGTCATCCATATATCGGACCATCTCCATGAATGGAGATGACGTCATATTTTTTTTAAATCCAAACTTGATGAAAGAGTGTTGTTGGACTTATATTTCAAAACTATCACAGCTGAGATTTGAAAATACGTGGCGACACAGAAACCCACCTCCGAGGAGGATGCCATTAGTAAGGCTCAACAGCTTGAACTCATTTACACCCAATCAGGATATATTTATAATGTCCTACCAAATTCCCAACGCGTGTAAACTTATAGTGAGTTACCAGGTGGGTCAAATACTATAGACGGTTTGATTGGGTCCTTGGCCCAAGGTCACCTAAGGAGAAGTAACCAGTACCTAGGATACTCATATGATTCTACTCATAATGTATCACAACCTGGCTACGATCAAATTCAATATACACCCTTGAAGAATATGATGAATAGGGTAATACCATACCAGAAACAACAGGGAGGCTCATACCCTCCCTTACAGGGAAATTAATAGTCAGCTAGGAATGTTCATACAAGAGAGCTTCCCTGACAATATTACACAAATAAGGGACAGGGGAACCTATACCCCCCTTTTTCCACCCAAAATCCATCACCAACACAAAAAAATGCACCACTGAACCTTGTGAAACCATCCTAGGCTCAACAACGATAGTATTATGATTAGGATAACAACAATAATCCTCCAAACGCTACAAAGAAGAAACAAAAGGATAAGAAAAAGGGAAAATCTGGAGAGGGAGGTAGTAATAAAAAATGCCCCTCACGATCTTATTCTGGGGGAAACCCCAACCAAAATTAAAATTGATAGCCAAATAGTAACTCCTAAGGGAAAAACAAGATACCCACTCTAAGGACAAATCACTCTTGTGCCATTGTGGTGAATATGGAAATTACACTTACCACTGTCCCAAACTCCCCAAATTGAAAAAACTCCAGGGTTATAGAGGGCAAGGGGGACCTACCCAATAGCCTGATGTAATGCAAGAACCCTTCCTCCACCAAGGAGTGGTTAACACCCAACAACAACAACCACCCCAAAATGATACTGTAGGAGGTAGTCACAAGATATACATGGCTGGTGAATAATGTTTCTTCCAAACAAGGAATAGGAACTACAACACATCTCCGCACACCAACCCATGAGGTACAAGTACGAGTTCACCTACTGCATCGTTAACTATTTCCAAAGTACCTATTGAGCCCCTTCCAAGAATGGTCAAAGGACCAACCAAGCACGAAATACATCACTGTAAAGCTTTCTATAGCTATAGTATAGTGGATGATTTAGCTCAATCAACATATTTTGTGTCAGCTTTGGAAGTCCTGCAATCATGCTCGAGATATCATAAAGCCTTACTTTCCGAATTAGGTGCAATCAATCCTTTTGATTCATGCCTAATGGTTTTTGATCTAGATAAGGTGGGCCCTAGGCTTCCTTCTCTACTCGCTTTCTAGATACCGATTTCGGTTTAGAATATCACCATACATCGATGCATCGTCGATGAAGGAGAATCCACATGTATCATGTCCATATCAGTTTGGAAAAATTTAGGATCACCTAAATTAAGCCATCTGACATCATACTTAAAGCATATGATGGGCACCCATCTTCCTTCTCAAAAATTGCATAAACCAAGTACATACATTCTTATAATCACATCTCCAATTCCTCCTCTATAATTAATAAAATTTTGAAAATCTATATGAGTTGGAATTTAAAAAAAAGGAATCCAAAATCCTTGTTTTTCTCCGAAAAGTATGAGCTTTGTTTATATTTTTTCTGCTACAAATTTCTAATGTATTTTTTCAAATTTAATAAAAAACTACTTACATCTCTATCCACAAAAGCTGATAACATTTTTTTATTTTTCCTAACATCATTCCCCTCCAAAATTTTTGATCTTTAAATTAAAACAAGACTAATTTACTAATAAAATAAAGGAATCCAATTCCTTCTACATTTAAACTTTGTTTTTCCAATTTCAAGCATAAGATGCTCCTCCATCAATTTCTTCCATGATGTAGGATCTAGGGATATTGAGGATTGGACAAAATTTGTCTTATGCCTTGACCTTTCTTTGCATTGCATCGTTAAAAGAAGCTTGTTACTAGTGATTTCTAGAACATAGAAAGCCTCCCCGTAGCCATAGATTGTCGATGATGGAGTAATTGCATTCCATGTTGTAGTCCTTAAAATGAAAGAGATATTGCAGTGATATACACACATAAATCATACTTTATAATTTCATCAGGATACCCATCATGTTCTAGACATTCTCCTTTAGATCTTGCACCAGATCCAAGATTTTAACCCCTATATAAGAACTAAATTCCCATTGAGGGTTTTCACGAAGATTTTAAAATAACACTCCATTGTTGGATCTGGTTGAAAACCCTGATGACCATCCAATTATTACATTTTTTTCCCCACCTTTGGTGCCTCCCACTCAAGATCGGAGCCACTACCATAATCTATGATGAAATAGGGTTTTGTGGGACTAAGTTAAACCTTGTTGCAAAACCTTGGCCTAATCTTCCACTAGCAAGAGGCCACCCAGTAGAGACAAAGACATCAGTCCATAGATTGACATCTGTTAAATGGATCCAAGAAAAAGCACACCTTTTTATTTTTATTTTCTTTGATGTGCTACATCCTCCATCAAGGAACCATCATGCTCTTTATAACTCAAAAGTAGCCTCAACTCTCCATACAAATCCCATGATTACCTGATTCCTTGGTTCGTTGGGCTTATGTATGCATAGAGCTAGATGTATACTACCCCAACAACTTTTGTTGACACTATTTTTATAATTTATTTAGTTTAGAAATGTTAGCATATTATTATTCCCCACGGCTCGCAAGTAATCACGCATTCAACTAATTTGAGTGCTCACCAAAAATAAAGAATATATTTTATTATGTTCATATTATAAAGGAAAAAAGAATATTTTATTATTATTTAAATTTTGGCTTTTTCAAGCTTCTCATTGGTTAACTCTCTTGAGATTTTATTGTGTAATTCCCACGGTTGATTGGGCTGACATGACTGAGCATGTGTATCAGGTTATCTATTATGTGGTTTTCCAATTGGGGAACACTCTCATCATTATACTTGAATTTCATAGTTTTAATTTGATTTTGTTGGTTATAGTTTTGGATTAGGCTTACATTCTTTTAACGATCCTTGTATTGTTATGATTGTATTCCTTTTTAGTTATATTTCTATGTAGCTTTATGTTCTCTAAATTATTAGCGAAATAGCGAAACTACATAAATGGAATTTAATTCCCATGTGACCACTGCATGGTTGTAAGCATTACAAACTTTCAAATCACTTTGATGTAGAAAAACCATAAACTTACCTCTATCACAACTTAAAAAATGTCTCATTCATCTGTATGTTTGGCTTTTCCAATAAGAAACCCATTACATTATGTGACCATATGATATGAATTTTTTTAAAACTCTTTTTTAAATATAATGATGGAACAATATTTCATGAATATGATTGAAATTAACCAATCCTAATTAAAATCAATAAATATAATAAATATAATGTAAAATAATTTCATATTTTAATTATTTTAATTTCATTGTCTATGAGGATTTGGATAATGATGATTGGGTGTGTTGTAAAGGCATCACTAAATGTTAAGCCACTCATTTAATTCTCCAAGTTATTTGAGTATTATTCTTGGACATGACCATGATGTATCCTCATTGTTGTCAAACTTACAAATAAAACATTATCTTAATTTTCCTATATTTAAACTAGATGGTAGGAACGCTAGTCACATGACCTTTTTTAATGTAAAAGTATTTCAAGGTTTTTCTACCATTTTTTTTTTGTTTACTTGATGACATTATTCTTATAATCTATAAAACATTAGCATTTAATTTAAATTAAATGTATTTTAGAGTTTTGTTTATCATTTTTTAAAAATGTAAATGAAATGGTCATTAAATGTTGATGATTTATTTATTTCACAAATTTTACCATTTATTGTTATATTAGGATATTTTAGAGATTATTTATTACACTAGGAAAAAATGATTAAATTAATGATTAGGTGACTAAAAACGTTAGTCATCACAACTATTTCAAGTGAATTAATACTAAATTTGAGCAATTTTAAGTGACCAACTAAAAATGACTAACTTAAATGACTAATTTAGTCTAGGAATAAAGTATACGACTAGATAATAAGTGACTAAACTAAAAGAGACTAAATTAAATGATTAATTTAGTCTAGGGATAAAATATATGACTAGATAATAAGTTACTAAACTGAAAGAGACTAAACTAAATAACTAATTTAGTCTAGTATTAAATATATGACTAGATAATAAGTGACAAAATTAATAATGATTAAGGTAAATTACTATTATTGTCCAATAATAAAAGTGTGACCAAATAATAAGTACAAGAAGTATATGAATTAGCTATTTATGTTAGTAATTTGTAATTGCGTAACTCCATAAATGGAAAATTGTAATTTTGATACTGAAGTGTTACATTCCACTATAGGTGTCTTTCAATTCGTCTGTGGTGTTAAAATTTAGATACAAATAGGTCTTTGAATTTAGAGTGTTAAAAAAAAAATACACTTTTGTTTTTAAAGTTTAACATTGCAGATAGATTCATCTATAACCAATATAACTGCATGTACCATCTATCGACTTTACAGTAATGCCTTCATTACAATTTTAGTAAAGGTAATATTAAGATAGTCAAACTAATATTAATATTTATATTTAATCTTTGGCCATAAAGTTTAATTTTGAAATTTCATTGATTTATGTTAAAAATATGATTTGTTTTAAACATAAGGTTGAATATTCATATTTACATTTAATAAATAGATCAATATAACATTTCTTATTTTAAGCGTGTGAATTCATTTAAATATAGAATTAAATCATCATATTTATATTTGATAATTAAGAAATAGATAAACCTAAAATATATATTTATAGACCTATTTAGTAAATAGGTATGAACCTTTATTAATTTAAGTATAAACCTTAATTCATTTTTTAATGATGTATGAACTTTTTTTTTATAAGTCAATGTTCTATTCATGTAGGAAGAAAGAAGTACATATAGCCACTTACAAAACAGGTGGTCTCACCCCGACTGGGTTTGTTGACCAAAATTTGTACCAGATGACAAAAATTCAAAAGGGAGACTAGGGAATTGTCCATACACGATTGGGCTAGAGGCACCAAAACACATATAAAAAATAAATAGCACCAAATAACATACTAGAATTCCGACATGATGGATGAAAGTTTATCCGAGGCTATTCCTAGAGGCAGTGGAGGACATAAGTTACATTTAACTTGCCCTTCAAACTACACCAATCAAGTCTCTAACTTTTCTACTTTCTTAATCAGTTGATTTTGGCCTTGCCAAACAACTACCAATTTCTCCCATACTTAGCACTATAAATAGTGCATTTGTTCCAATGTTTCCATCTACCCTACATGCTCTTCATGACATACTCTCTCAGCTGTGTCCATTCTTTCCATCAGGCTGTTGATAAGTGTACGACAGTTCTCTAGGAAGCAATGTTGGATAAACTACCCCTCATTTACCTTAGATAAATTTGACCCAGGATTCCTCTTGCCACCATGGGATCCTTTGCTTTGATGACTCTACTATTGAACCCTCTAACCTCCACCCCTGCTATCCCCCCACTTACCTCCTCCACGACCCTGATGCACACCCATAATAGCGAGTCACGCACACCTCTTAGTCTTTCCACCCTAATGTGCAGCCATAATGATTATTTCCGAGTGTACCACCCCCACAGGGCCATGGAAGACAAGGGAGGGGGAATTCCCACACTGCATAGGGGGCTTCATAATTTTCTAAGGTCAAGGAACCCTACCATGTGGAGAGTCTAGAGACTGGATCCCCCACCATAGAAAATAAAAAGCACCAGAAAAGGAGCCAAATTACGTCACCCACCACCACAAGGTAGCACAGAGCCACCTCCCACAACCAGGTAAAGACCTCCACTGCCAGGAAAACCAAATACCATCACCCACCAAACCAACACAAGAAATTGAATAAAAAATGATCACAAAGTAGCTAATGCCTGAGCGTAACTTCCCCCAAGGAAACGACCAGCCTCCAAATTATCCACATAGATACCACACACAAATCCACCAAACACCATTGCACCCACTCTCGAGGGCATAGAATTGGGAAAAGAAATTAGTTTTCCGCCACCACCCTCGATGTTTCTTGGAGCGGAGAATCTAGCTTCCTCTCTTAGCACGAAAAAATAGGCTCACTGAAATCCAATAAAAATGGAAATGAGTGAGCTCGATTCCCTTCAACTTCCTATCCTCCATTGAGACATATATAATGGCTAATAAATTGAGCAACAGGGACCGATTGAACACACCACAGCAAAAAATTCCTATGACAAGCACACACAAGCCACTCCCTCCATAAACCTTCCTGTGACGTTTACACTTCCTCTCTAAAGGCCACCGTGAGGACTAGCAACAAAATAGAGTGAGGAGTTGAATGTCGGGCTCCCTCATCTTCCCTCGCCTTACCCTTTCACCACCTCCAAACTCTAATACGCAGTTATTTTTCACATGGATTTCCAACATGAAGCCAATACCTCACCCGATGCATGCGTTATGGTGAAGTGACCGGGAGTATCGTCCCTCACCCTCGCTCCACTTATATTTACTCATGTGAGATGCATTCCATGTGTTGCTCAGACCTCAACCCCATCAGGGAGTATTGTATGAACCTTTGTTAATTTAGATATGAACCTTAATTAATTTTTTAATGGTGTATGAAATTTTATTAATTGTTTGACATGAACCTTAGTTGATTTTTAATAGTATTGTCAATTTTTGTTAATTGTTTGGGTATGAAGTTTATTTAATATTTTAACAATATATAAACCTTTATTAATTATTATAAATATGTAATTAAAAATATTTAAGTATGGTTTATTGTGTAATAATGTATAAATGTGTTTATTTTTATCAATTTCTATGAGAATTGTACCAATGAGTATATTTATTTCATTTAATACATAATTTACATGATTATATCAAAATAAGCTTTAAATAGAATGCTATTATTGGTTTTATATTTGATTAATAATCATATTAGATCTCTTTCTTCAAAAGAGCTCCCCTCAATTCATGGGTAGCAGGGACTTTGAAGCCCTTTCCTTTAGCTATAATATATTCCGACTTAGCTTGGTAATAACGTGAGCGAGCAACGTTAAATGGGATATATGCATCATACTACCATCTAGAAATATATTGAAAAGAAGATCAAAACCCCCGCAACATCACCATCTCGGACCTCAAAGTCATGGCCTACAATAATGACATGGTTTTCAAGCTTATTGTCATGGGATTTGGCCTCGGTGGAACAATATTTCCTTTCATTTTCAACTGCACCAATTGAGACTCCCTCGACTTTTTGCCAAACTTTTTGACTCCCGAGATACCAATGAAGCTCCAGTATCTCATCAATTTTGCAATCTGATTCCCTTGTCATGAATCCTCTGAGCTTTTCTAAATTTTAGGGATCTCCATGGTAACATGCTCACATGCAAAGGTGGCAGAATTTGTACATTCAAAGACTATATCCACTCTGGATCAGACTCATGTAAGTACTGCAATGAAAGGTAGTTTTGGTCCTTGGGTACCTTGATCCTGAATACTTCAGAAGGATGCAACTGATAGAGAAATATGATGTGTATTATTTTTGAGTAGTGTTATTTGAGGTCTTATGTGCAAGGGAAACTCTTAATCTTATTTTTCCTAGAGAAAAATTTAATATAGCATAGTGGGAAATGCACAAGAAGAAAAAGGGAAAGCTTGAAAAAATAATTGACCCTCACCTTGTTGGGACCATCAACCCAGATTCACTAAAAATGTCTAGGGAGACTGCCAAAAATTTATTAGAAGAGAAGGGCATCAACATACCTTCCATGGGATATTTTCTATGCAACTTGGAATATGCATTTCAATTCCAAGAGATATCCATGAAAAATCATCTAAATGAGAATAGTACAAATCATTTTGCAGATGTTCCTTTGCGCTGCCCAGAGCCTGAGCCTTTTGGTCCGAGTTTAGTATGACTTTAAGTCTGATACAAAAATTCTCAATTTATAGATTTAATTAACGAGCATGTGGAATTATTTAGTTCTCAACATCCCACAAGAGGGATAGTTGTGAGAATTTACCTATCTTTTGGAATGTGTTCTCCTTAAGTGGATATCACACATAGTGGATCCATAACTTGGTGCAATAGTTCCTTACCACGGGATGTTTTCACAAGATTTAGGGCAAGTGAACACATGACAATAGTGGCTATGGTTTTGGAGGAGAACTACAACTATGTAGAAGAGATTTAGGGCACATGCATTATGTTACTTTGTGCTACCCAAAGCCTAAGAATTTTTATACTAGCGTTTTTAGATGAGATGTTGGTGGAAGTTATGATGATTTACATAATGCAACCACAAGTGTTGTGTTCTCATGATTGGCGAATCCCCATGGGAGATGATCGCAAAGCAAGAATCCTTATCCATGTCCAAATCTACCAAATTGGCACATTCATAGATAACACTGGTGAATGTGAAATGATTAGGTTCGGTACTAGTTTTTTTCATATCACATTAAAAATATAGTGCCTCCTCGTAAAATCCTCGCCTTGTATAATCGACCAGCATTACAGATGATTACACCACATTTTGTTTAGAAATTTACTTAGGTAGGTAGGGTGCCCCTATCTCCCATCTCCCTATAGAGTAATCTATTCAGATCTTCTTTCCTCTATGATATTCTTTCCTCTCTCTCGAGTCCTCTCTCTCATCCTTCCACTCTCTCCGTTTCTCTCCTACGTCCCTCTCTCTTCCACCATATCTCTCTCTCTCTCTATACCCTCCAATCCTCTCACTATATCCCTCCCTCTCTCCTTATCTCTCTCCCCTTGTTGATTCAAATTATATGCTTATAATTTTCCAATCATGAATTGTCAACCCAGGAAGGTAAACTGATGAGATGCAGTGCAAAGTATATGCAGATTGATTACTTCAAGTGTTAATAAATTATACAAGAATCAACTAATACTTCTTTCCTATGTTGATACTTGGTATAAATTGCTATGGAGTGGCATATATCATCCCCTTAGAGCACTTAGGATTGATTATATTGATCATGAAAAGATAAAGATCAAACAACTATAAAAAACTCATGATTCTTTTTTGTATCAATACTGTGTGGAAATGGCTATGGACTGGCGTATATCATCCCTCTACAGCACTTGATTTTGTTGATATTGATGTAGGAAAAGATAAAAAAAAATCATAATCAAGAGTCCAACTTAAAGAGCATGAATCCAAACATTTATCAAATGAAAATAACTCATTAATATATGGAATTAAATCACTTAAACAATTAACAGTTTGTTGTAGGGAATGTAGAAAGAAAGCACTAGTTGTGTACAGGAATTATTAAGGCATATATAAAATAGAAACAAAACAAACACACTATGCTGTGGGAGTGTTAGGAAAGGGGGCCCTCCCTCACTCACAACTCCTTCAAAAGTCGAAGAATATGCTAAGAAAAATAAATAGAAAATGGACTATTTTATTAATCTAGAATTGATAGTCAAGTACAATCTGATATCTTGCTATCAGCAATAATCTCAACCCAACCCCCTTACAAAGCGAAATACATCTAATTTATACATTTCTAAAAGCCCATATTTGGCTTGAACAAAGTATATCACTATTCTAAGACTACAGCCAATGATACATATACAAATTGACAAGTCTGATAAGTCTAATCCATGTTTGGAAGCATGGATTAGATGATTTCTATTATGCGGATGAAGTTGTTTCTGCATGTGGGCACTAGAGAAGATCTGGAGGTTTGTGTGGTTACAAAAGAGGATTCAAAATAGTGAATAAGATAGCTTCCATATGCATAAAATTCCCTTCAAAATCCATGTCTTTACAGGAATCTTGGCCGCACGAGCTGTGTGCAGGAATTACAGAACTGTTTGAATCTAGAAAATTTTCACACGAGTTCTAGACTAGTTAGAGTAGTAGTGCAATAAAGACACATCTAGATAAAATAATACTCAAATTTAGATAAAATGAAACCTCTTATTATTATTCAACATACCTTAGGCTTATGGCACCATTTTTAGCAAAACTAGATAACATAGCCAAACTAGGTATAATTAAAGAGCAACAAGGGTTAAAAAATAGGGGAGGCAATGTTTAGGATAGGTGTCAAAAATGGGTAAAGTTAAGACTCAACATCTCCCCCACACCAAAACTCTTTCATGTCCCTATGCAAGAAAAACTAAGGCAATCTCCAAACATAAAAGAAACTGTTCACCTGGGCTGGAGCTACTGTAGCTAAATGATCTAGGCATGCCTGAATAGATTCTAGTTGAACCTGTCCCCTGTATGCTTCATTATTCATTTTTAAGTGGTTGATTTGGGCCTGCTTATTTTTCATGACGCGATTTGCCTTCTCATGTGACTCTTCATGTTATTGTTGCATCTTAAGGTTATTTTCCTTCAGGGCCGTGTTCTCCACTCTCAAGGCTTGTTTTTAGAGGGTAAGTTCCTTAATGGTCTCTTCCAACATATTTTGAGATTGTTTCTTTAATGGAATCACTTCTTCCTCATGATTCACCTGTGAGGAATGGGGCATGCTCAAATCCTCCTATGCTTTCACGGCTTCATTCGGACTTTCCTGCAATCAAGGATCCTGAAAGGACACAGTATCCTTGTTAAATAATGTAGCAAGATTTACCTTTTGCTTTCATTTGGCCTGGCTACATGACTTCTCTATCTTCTTGGTAACTTCTTAGGTTGTGTCCCCTCTTTTGATGTATCCTTAATGGCCAGATGAGCAACCTAGCTTCTATTATATCATTTAGCAGAGGTAGAAGGTTTCTTCTACTGGGAGCCCTCCACAGTAGTTTCACCGGTCACCATAGCTTCGTCATCCCTATCATATTCTTTCACCTTTGGTCCATGGGTCTACAATTTCTTCTTTGGTTTCTCTATGGGCTTTTCTTCCCTGAATCCAAGGAGTCAGACTCTCCAACATTCACAAAATGGTTTTCTGTTAGAAAGTCCTCCCATGACTTTTTGTGTTTCTGTAGTACTTCCACCAGAATAATCTTCACTAGCCCGTGATGGTAGAGGTTTTCCTCAATGTGGGAAACCCTTTATTTCATGGCCGTGGACATTTTGATCAATGACATTTTTAAATAATAGGGAAAATTTAGGGGCATGTCTCGGAAATTCCGAGAAGCATGATATGAAACAGGAATGTGAGGCCAAAGAGACCATCACATGTGACATACTTCAGCAAGAAAACCAAAGACTCACGATACTTAATTCTTAACAACTCCTGCAGAATCCCCTTACTCCATTCGGTATTTGAGTGATCCTTTTGCAGGAAAGATGCACACATTTCTTTATTGAAACGATAATTTTTAAACCATCACTCTCCATCTTTCAGGATTCCAAATGCCTGCACCACCAAATCTTCTATCAACCTAATCTGTATGTTTCCAACCGTTTCTTTATCCCCATTCAGGTTCAAGGAAAAATATTTTGTTACTTCAGAGATATGGCCACTGAACCTCTGGAAGAAAGGCAACCATCCCGCCTTTTGTATTCTCGCCTTGCTGCGAGGATCAACTTCAAGTAGCGCAAGGCTCTCTAGCTCGAATTGGATGGGGGATCAGAGCTTAGATATGGGGGAAGATGAAATAGATAGGTAGGTGAGGAAATGCACAGGGAAATTGAGGAAAAAAGGAACAGAGAAAATGCATTTTGCAGGAATATAGCCTGAGACTTATTCAATGGGTTCAATAGTGGAAGGGACTGAAATAGAAAATACGGGTTTTTTTCGGCAGCAGGTCATGATCATGATTTCCATCATGATCTGAACTGTAATACAGACCTTGAAAGTACAACCATCATCAGTGTGATGATATTAGGTCATGGAATTAATGCTACAATGGCTCACAGCCACAAGGGTTACCAAATCATTCGTTATGCAAAAATTTAAAGATTAAGACGTCATTATACCTTTACCTCAATCATCTTATCATTGGTTGTACTTTACCTCTTACCTCCAATGGTCCTGTCCTCGATGATGTATCTTTCAATTTGCAATGATAACCTATTAGATCAGACATATAATCCAGGATCTTAACCAAATAATGACTATTAACACTTACTACATGATTTTGATCTAATGTTTTGTTAAATGCTTTTTTTTATTTTCAGGAAATCTAGGTGTTGTTGTGCCTAACATATGTTCTACATGAATTTAAAACTGATTGTTGAACATTATTTAGGAATTAAAACAACGACTGCTGAACATTATACAAAAATTCTATTAAAATTTTCGCAGGAACTAAACTACAACTGATGATCATTCTGCGGGAATTGAAACAACTATGAACATTCTTCAGAAATTAAAAATTGCAACTACTAAATTTTCTGCAGGAATTGAAGATGAATCTGCAGGAACCACTTTCTCCACCCATTGTGTATAGTCCATTGCACATGAATGAATGTGTCGATGTCGAATGTGTAATAGGCTCGTTGGATTACGATCAATTGAGGTCAAATGTTAACCAATGCGAGGTCCATCACCATTAATGAGAGTGAGAACCAAGGTACCCTGATGCATCCTATCAGGTGTGAATATATGAGTTTTTTTCGAACCCCCTATAGGATCTAGTAGTAAATAAGCCATGATGATTCTCTATTACACTGGCGAGATAGCTTGTCATTGAGGCATACAAGCTTCAAGAAATCACAAGGCTCTAATCCTGCACCCAGATAATTTGCTGATGTCGATGGGCCAGAATTGTTGGAATGAGGGCCTTAATAAATCCCACATTATTCCAACATGAGAAATCCATAGATTAAATAAGGAAAAACAAATTTTATGGAGAGGATCCAAAAGGATCTGCTGAACTATGTTTTTAACAAACCCAGTGTCAGTCCATGCTTGCCAGATTTCAATTTTATAAAGTCTGAAATACTGAAAAAGAAGACTCCAGTGGGTTCCTTTTCCATAAATAGTTCATTGGGCCTGGAAAAAGTGATAAACCTATAACCAATTGACATTCCTCTCAAGTTTTATCGAGCACGAGGAGGAACAGAGTGAGCTCATTGTAATGGCAGGGAAATTAGGAAGAGAGAGTGGAAGGAAGGATCCATTCCCTTACCATTTCCAACTCTTTTTCTTCACAATTTCTTCCAAAAATTCCTCATTATATTGGGGTTTTTGACATAGCTTAAGTATGTGCCCATTCACCAAGAAGGTAACATTCTCATCATCAATGTTTTTAATCCGAACAGATCCATTTTTAAAAGCTTTCTCAATCTCATAGGGGCCTAGCCAATGTGTGTTAAATTTCCCTTTGAATTTTTTAAATTTAGAAACATAAAGAAATGCCCTGTCTCCCTCTTTGAATTTCTTCTTCTTGATGCATATTTCGGGCCGTTTAGCCCTTTTTTGTTGGATCAAGTCAGTATGCTGAAAATCATCCTACCTAATCTGGTCTAATTGATTGAGCTGCAAGATTATCTATTGTTGTGCTTCATCAAGGTTTATACCAAAATATAATGCCATTCTAAAGGTTTTGATATAAAATTCGATGGGTAGTAGAACTTGTTTTCCATACACTAGTTCATACGCAGAGAAGCCAGTGGTACCCCTCCATGTAATCCAGTAAGCACACAAGGCCTCAAGAAATCTCTCAGACCATTCCTTCTTGTTTAATTGCACTTTCTTGTTAAGGATTGTTTCCAGCACCTTCTTGGTTGATTCCACCTCCCCATTTCCCTGTGGATGATAAGGGGCGGACTTACGGTGGGTAATCTGATATTTTTGCACCGTTTCCTGCATAATATTAGACACAAAATAAGCACCTTCATTAGTAACTATTTCCCTAGGTACTCCAAATATCACAAAAATATTAGAGAAAATAAAATATGCCACTTCTTTTTCTGTTGCTCTAGGTAGTGCTCTTGCCTACGCCCACTTTGTCACATAATCAGTACAAACCAAAATATACTTCTTACCTTTGTATATAGGATTGATGGGACCTAAAAAATCAAGAGCCCACCTCTCGGGTTCTATGAGAACCTCTGGCTGCAAAGGCGTCTCATTTGATTGTACAGTCTAGCCCATTCTCTGGCAGCTATCACACTTCCGAACATACTCCTTTACGTCCTTGAAGAGAGTAGGTCAATAATAACCTTTTTGAAGGATCTTATAAGTTGTCCGCTTGTTTGCAAAGTTTCCTCTGCAGGGTTCATCATGACAGGCTCTCATGATGTAATAGATCTCATATTTTCTAACACACCTGTAGATAGTCAAATTAGGTTCAGTAAAAAAGAGATCTCCCCTAATCCAAGAATAATCAACACTTTTCCTAATGATTCTCTTTTTCTCATTAGATGAAAAGTAAGGTGGGAACTTTCCTGTAGTGAGATAATTGGTCATGTCTGCAAACCAAGGTGTTTTAACAGAGATGGAAAACAAATTTTCATCTGGAAAGTCATCATTAACACGAACATCCTCACCTTCATGGTTGAGCCTAGACAAGAAATCAGCTACCTGATTTTCTTTTCTCGGTATGTCCAATACTATGATGTCAAATTCTTGTAGTAGTAATGAACACCTAGTAATTCTACCATTAGTGATTGGTTTATTCATGAGATAATGAATAGAATAATGATCTTTGTGCACAAAAAATTCATAACCCGTAATGTAGTGTCTAAACTTGTTAATAGAATAAATCACAGCAAGGAATTCTTTTTTAGTTGCTGTATAATTCAGTTCTGCAGGAGTCAAGTTTTTATTGATAGAATAAATGGCATGGGTTACAAGATCCTCCTTTTGACCCAATACTGCTCCTATGGCTGAATTAGAGGCATCAGTGGAAATATGAAAAGGAAAATTCCAATCTAGGCCTCTTAAGACAAGTGTTGAAGAAATATTTTCATTGAGTTTATCAAATGTAGATTGACACTCATTATTGCAATGAAATTCAGATTCTTTTGTCAATAATTTAAACAATGGAGAGGATACCTTTGTAAATTTTTCAACAAACCTCCTCTAGTAGCCTACATGTCCAATAAAACTATGAGCTTCATTTTTATTGGTTGGTGGAGGAAACTTTACAATAACCTCAATCTTTGTTGGATCGACCTTAATTCCTACAGCAGAAACATGATGACCCAAAACAATACCTTCAGTCATAACCATAAAACAATTTTCATTACTTAATGAAATATTAGTTTCTCTACATCTCTGCAAAACTTCTTCAATATTATGTAAAGATTCTTCAAAAGTATCACCCATAACTGTAAAATCATCCATATGAACCTCTACGCAATCATGCAAAAGAACAAATAAAATACCAAGGACTGCCAGTTGAAACGTGGTTGGTGTGTTGCATAGACAAAATGTTAATACTTTGTATGCATAGGTACCCGAGGGACATGTAAACATTGTCTTTCCCTGATCCTTAGGGGCTATCCTAATATTATTGTATCCGCTAAATCCATCTAGGAAGGAGAAGTTTTTTTTTCCTGATAGACTATTCAATACTTGGTCTATAAATGGTAAAGGGAAATGATCTTTTAATGTAGCTTTGTTTAGTTCCTTAAAATATACACATAGTCGTCGTTTACCATTTTACTTTGAGATAATGACTAGTGGGGATAACCAATGGCTATCTAAGATAGGATAGATGAATCATACTTTTAACAATTTTTGTAATTCATCTTTTACAATTTCCCTTAAATCGGGGTTCATCCTCCTTTATGGTCATCTCACAGGCCTAGAATTTTCTTCTATGTAAATGTGATGACTACATGTGTTTGGGTGAATGCCCCTCATATTAGTATATTCCCATGAAAATGTATCTTAAAAAAAATTCAATGCTTGAATTAATTGTTGTTCTTGTTCATAAGTTAAGGCAGAATTAATGTTTAAATATTTTTTTATGGAAAAATTCTCACTACCATACTCCCCCATTCAAACATTGAATATGCAAGAAATGTAGATAAGAGGGTTGAATGTAATTCATAAGTTGAAATATGTTCATAAAAATCCTGCAAATCAGTAATGATATCTAAATTATGACTAGACTTTCCTTCTAAATGTTGTGGGAAATCAGGATTAGAAATACAACAATTTATCAAATCTTCCTCAGAATTTTCCTTAAGACTCATGGCTTGGGATATTGGTAAAACTAGTTGGGTACCTTCCGAATCATGTTCTTTTTCTTCTTCAACCCAATGTGTGTTTTATGGTCTCAAGAGGGGTTTAGCGGGGGGATACAAGTTGGTATGTTTTGTTTCAGCCCCATGAGTGATAGTCATGTTTCCATCTCTACACCCTATGTAGGCATCAACTGTGGTTAGCCACGGTCTCCCCAAGATCAATGGGTGCACTCCCAAGTTAGTTTTAGGTTGAAGAACATAAAAATCTGCAGGGTACTCCCGAGAATACAATGAGATTACAATGTCTTCTAAAACCCCCTCTGGCTTTACCTTAGAACTATCTGCTAATTCTAACATGGTAGGAGAGGGTAATAAGTCAAATGATCCTATATGAGATAAATTTTCCATAGTAATCACATTGATGGTTGCACCTAAGTCAATCAAACTATTCTTTACGGGGTATCCATTGATGAAGGTGGTCACCACAAGGATTTTGGGATTTGCATATTTTTCAGTAAATAATCCGGAAGACATTAAACTTGCAAGCTGTCCACCTACTTGAATTATTGAAGGTTTTTTATTTTGTCTTCGTGGTTTCTTGTTACGTAGTTCCCTCACTGTTTTGGCATATATTGGGATTCCTTTTATTGCTTGCAGTAATGGGTTCTTGATGCACATGTTTCTCAGTCCAGACACAAGATCAAATTTGGTCTGTTTCATTTTAATTTTCCTTTCCATCCTCTCTAGAAAAGGAGGCTGGACTATATGACATGAGGAAGGTTCTTATTGCCTTGAGGTGGATGGTTTTGCTGGTTCAGGTGTGGTTTCCTCTTCAGGAGTTTCTAAGGTATTTTCCTCTACAATATCTCAATTCTTTCAGGCTGAGTCACCACCTTTCTCGACCTAAGGTTGATTTCCTATAGCTTCACAGGTAATTCCTGCAATTGTACATGAATAGACATTTCCTACAGATACATAGGAAATTCCTGTAACCCAGGGTCAGAAACTTCTTGCGAAGGCTGAGGTGCAATAAAATAGGTAGGAAAAGTGCGATAAGTGACCAATTCAATGTTGTGAGTGGATCAGATGGTTTTATTGTTGGGATTAGACACTGGTTGAATGGGAAGCTGTGTGGGATGAGGTTTATTTGGTGGGGAATTCAAATGAAGTTGTTATTGTGGTTGTATCATTTGTGGTGGCATGGGCTGTGAATACAAATATTGAGCTGGGAAACTTTGTGTAGTAGGATAAGAGTAGTTCCCCTACCAAGTTTGTTGAGGAGGCCAAGGTTTCCAGGGCATTGGAATATTCCACATCTGATTTTGAGCATAAGGAAATTAAAAATTTGACTGTGACATACCTGCAGGATGTGGTTTCCATGGTCTCTGAGGTGCCATTGCATAAAGTGCATTGACAACTCCTTGATCTTCTAAGTATGATGCTTTAATTTTAGGCAGAGAAGGACATTGATCAATGGAATGCTCAACCTCACAAATTCGACATACCTTGTTAATATCAGCAGGGCATTCCCTTAGAGCATGTTTCTTCCTGCATTTGGAGTAGAACACCACCAAGGCTTTCTCCAGTTCATCCTATTTATCTAGTCTCTTCCTAGCCTGCAAAACATCGAATTGTGAAAATAAAGTGCTAATAATATCAGTTTTAAAGTTTTCAAATAAATTACCCATTTGAGCTCTAGTTACTCCACCTCCGACAACTAATTTGACAAGCTTGGAAGAAGGATCGCTTGTTCCTCCTCCAACCTTGGAATTTCCTCTTGAATATATTTTACAAAGCTCACACACATCATCATAACTCAACTTTGATACATCACCTATCGCCATTACATTTAAGACCTCCTGATATTCTGGTTTGATTGCCCTAACCAAAATGGTTCTCTTGGTCTCTTTATCCAATTGATTCATATTGGATCTCTGCAAATTATATTGGAACCTTTCTACCAAATCTTCAAGACTCTCCCCTTCTTTTTGAGTCATCCCAAAATATCTTCTTTGAGGTCTCTACTCTTACAGTAGTTTTGGTACTTTCTCAAGAATACCTTCTTAATTTCTCCCCAATTTGCAATGGAGTTTGACCCCAACCACATAAACCACCTTAGAGCTTCATCCTTCAATGTAGTGGGAAACAGATTCAACTTCTGAGCATTAGAAGAATAGTCATAGCTTCGACAGAAGACATAAATTCGAATAGGAAGGCATCTGGATCCTCACTAGAAGTACCACAAAAATTAGGCAAGGCTGAAGGAGGGATATTCTTCATCTGAGTAGCTCCACCAATCTCCCTAATATGGAATTCAAATGTGACCAGTTTCTCCTCCTTACCATAAAAGCCTCCATTGGTATTACCAATAGCTTCTTCATGAGACAGATGAGTCCAATAAATAATGGGACCTTGGAAGGCTACAGATTCCTCGGATTCAATGGTATGGAATTCTGGTTCTTTCACATGGTTCACAAGGAACTCTTCTTTGGGCTGACCACTGAGCAGAGATGTTGTCTTCCTTGAAAGGGGAGATTCTATATGGGTAGAAATGGAGGATCCTCTAATAGAGTGTTATGCTATGGAAGGGTCAATATTTTCCAGACTGCAGACCTCTTATTCAGATTCTTCTTCCTTGACTGCCTTGTTTCTTGTAAACTTCCTTTTTCTTTCCAGTGTATTAGTAAATTAAATGGCGCTCACACCACCATGAAAAAATGTAGGAAATATTGGACCCTATTCATATAATATTAAAAATAAAATAAAAATCTTACCAAACAATGAGGACAGGGCTTTAGTGAGTGTCTAACATCTGTGGGTGCATGGGATTTGCCCTTGGTTTTTTCACTTCGACTCCCCTAGTCCTGAAAAAACCAAATCACCAAAATGAAACTAAGACACTTTTAGTATCATCCCTTAGCACCTCCCTGGAAATGGCGCCAAAATTTTGAATAAAATTATATGCTTATAATTTTCCAATCATGAACTGTCAACCCAAGAAGGTAAACTGGTGAGATGCATTGCAAAGTATATGCCGACTGATTACTTCAAGTGTTAATAAATTATACACACATAAACTAATTATTCTTTCCTATGTTGATACTTGACAACAGTGGATATGGAGTGGCATATGTCATCCCTCTACAACACTTAGGATTGTTGATATTGATCTTGAAAATATAAAGATCAAACAACAATCAACAACTGAAGATTTTTTTTTATATCAACACTGTGCAGAAATGGCGATGTAGTGGCATATATTATCCCTCCGCAACACTTGATTTTTCTGATATTGATGTAGGAAAATATAAAATATAAATCATAATCAAGAATCCAACTTAAAGAGCATGAATCCAAACATTGATCAAATGAAAATAACTCATTAATATAAAGAATTAAATCACTTAACCAATTAATTGTTTGTTCCACAAAATGCAGAAAGAAATGAATAGTTGTATACAGGAATTATTAAGGCATAAATAAAATAGAAATAGAACACACACACTATGCGGCGGGAGTTGTGAGCAAAGGGGGGCCTACCTCACTCACAACTCCTTCAAAAATTGAATAAGCTACTCAGAAAAATAAACAGAACATAGACTATTTTATTAATCTGAAATTTACAGTCAAGTACAATATTATATCTTGCTATCAACAACAATCTCAACCCAACCCCCTTACAAAGCAAAATACATCCAATTTATACATTTTTCAAAGCCCATATTTGACTTGAGAAAAGCAGATCACTATTCTAAGCCTACAGCCATTGATACATATACAAAATAACAAGTCTGCTAAGTCTAATCCATGACTGAAATCATGGATTAGATGATTTCTATTATGTGGCTGAATTTTTTTTTCCATGTGGACATGAGAGAAGATCTGGATTTTTGAGTGGTTGCAAAGAGGATTCAAAACAGTGAATATGACATCTTCCATATGCAGCAAATTCCCTTCAAAACCCATGTCTTTACTCGATCTGGAGATGAGTTGAACATGTTCAACCATTAATCTCACTGCAGGTAATTGAGATGATTTATGAAAATTGGTGTATGTGCAAGAAATCTGAAACATCTATAGGAATCTCGGTGGCATGAGTTGTCTACAAGAATTACAGAACTGTTCGAATCTAGCAAATTTGTGCACGACTTCTAGACTAGTTAGAGTAGTACTACAATAAAGATACAAATATATCAAATAATACTTGAAATTAGATAAAATGACACTTCTTATGATAATTCAACATACCTTAGGCTTATGGTACCCTTTTTAGCCAAAACTAGATAACATAGCCAAACTAGGTATAATTAAAGGGAGAAAAGGGTTCAAAAATAAGGGAGGCAAGGTCCAGGATAGGTGTCAAAAATGAGTAAAGTTCAGACTCAACACCCGCTTCCATGTTTGTGTCACTCTCTCCCACTCTTACCCTTCTCTACCTCTCTCACTCCCCTCCATCTCTCTCTCTCTCCATTCCTTCTCTCCCCTCTCTTTCATTTTATCTCCATCTCTCCCTTGTGACTCCCCCTATCTCTGCACCTCTATCACTCTAAGTCTTTGTTCTTCCTTCTCATAAATATCTACAATTAATATATATAATCATATATTGATATACATTATAATTAATACATTTAATATTATACTAATCCAAATTTATTAAATTTAATAATATTAATATTATAATATATTAATATGAATATTAGAATTAATAATAATAATAATCTTTTAATATTGATATTAGGGTTAATCATTTTTTTTACCATGGTATTAATAATAATTTCGCCAATGAAATTTTATTCATAGGCTTCACCTAAATAAAACATGTTTTCTGAGTGTTATTAAATATAAATAGGATAATAGAGTGAATCAAAAAGATGTTTTATTTATTTACAATATTTATGGTTTATTTATATTTTATTTCTTTACCATACCTCTATTATTTACCATGGTATTTGGCCCATAGGCTTGGTATAGAATTAGATGTTGATTTATAATCCTATGTGATATATTTTTATTTATTTACCATACTTATTTATACCTCTTTTATATTTATTTATTTACCATATATATCTTATGAATATGGTATTTGGACCATGGTAAATAGCTCGTGGTATTAAAATGCTATTTTTCCCATAGGCTTCACATAAATAAAACCTCTTGTTTGAGTTTCCTTAAATATAAAGAGGTCTATGGAATACATATAAAAATACATTTTATTTATTTACCATAACTTGAGTTTATTTATATTTTTATTTATTTTCCATACTTTTGCACTAAGTATTAAAATAGGTTTTATTCATTTACCATACCTCGGTTTATTTATATTTTTATTTATTTACCATACACTTTTTTGAGTTCTCGTAACCCTCTTTATATTTTAAATTTATAGTGTGTTTATACAAAATAATATTTAGATTGATTTTTAAATAGGGCGACATTAGATTAAAAATGTTAAATATTTACATGTTTAAGATTTTACTTGATATCTACCCCATACTGGACTAGAAACTCACGATCATGCTTGTTTAGTGAAATGTTTAATCCAAACCCTTACACATTTTATGAATGTACTTCCATTTTTAAAATCCTTATTTTTTATTATTTAAAAAATTGATGAATAGTTTTTTTTTTTTTTTTCGTTTTCCCTCCTAAAAATACCATAGAGCTATCAAAACATTAAGACCTCTTGAGCTCTTACTAAGCTTCTTCATTTTTTTACATTGAATTTATTTCTAAATTCTAGATCGAGTGGATGTTGGCAACTCTAAAGTCGTTAAAATTTTCTGACATTAAGATACTTTTGCTCCCTCACGAGCTAAAGAGAATCAACATTTTCTTATGTTTCTCCATATATAGGTAACATTATTTTCATAGATTTATGTATCGGAAATTTTATTTTAAGTTGTTTCTACTTCAAACCCCCAATATTTTAATTAGAACATAAGATGATAATTCGTTTCTTTGTCATGATTTCAAAAATAAAATTCTTAGGATGATTCCATGAGGTTTTGTTGTTGTATTTTTTGAAATGAAAGAGATTAAATCATTGATTTTAAGTATAAATATGTTTGTTTTATTTTTTGAAATGACAGACATTAAATCATTGATTTTAAGTAAAATCTTGAAATAAAAGATACATCAAGACTGCTACAACTGCCAGGGGAGATTTTGATGTAGAGCACCTTTTGCAAGTTGATATCCCCAATGATGTTCCATGGGCAAACCCATAGTTATTTTTTGGTCAGTAAAAAAAACCTATTTATTTTTTCCTCAGTTTGTCCTGGTTGAAATATTAATTGTGCTTGGTTTTCTTCAGTAAAAACTAATGCTACTTGGTTTCCATGAATACAAATTTGATTTGGTTTTGTTCTTGTAAACATTAGTTTGAAGATAAAGTGAAGCATCGAGTTTGATGTTATTTACAAATCTACTTACCCAAATTCTTGAGCAGCATAATGTTCTGAGGGAAACGAAAATATTCACACACAGACAATATTTTTTCGACATTCTACAAGAAGGAAATTTTCCTTACTGAAGATATCATCATTTGAACATTAAAATTCATAAATGACTACGTTTTATTTCTCACTCAACATTCACAAACCATAATGATGGTTTATAAGATTATCTAAGAAACTATTGAGAATCACTGCAGCCAACATATTGTAATAATTTGATCATATTTGGAGATAGATCACTCTAGCGATGCATTGATGGTCCATGGTTTGTTGAGTATTTTTCCATGAGCATTAAACCCTCAATGCATTTTTTTTTTTTTTTTTGCGGGTTCACTTCCTAGGAGCATAATACCATATTTTACAATTTGTCTTCTTTATGTATTCTTCTCAAATACACAATGTATACTGAGATTCTAGGATTTAAAGATATTTCATTTATTTCAACTGAATATACATAGAGATTTGTGGTTTATAAAGTTTTTTTAGTTTCGTTCTTAAGAACTTTTTTACTTTTCCTTTTGTGGAGACATAGAAGCATGTTCTTTTAAGCAATGGAATTTATTTTCATAAAACATGACATGTATGATTGAGGAGTGTTCTTCAACTGAACAATATAATAAGTATATTATTGTTCTTGAACCTTGAGACTGTAAACCATACCATAATCACTCACTCATGATATGGAATCCATTGAATCAAATACCTTTATCCACCAAAATACTTGTTTCTCTACACTAGTAGGAAACTTGGGAGCATCTCTAAATTTTCAGTGATGGAAATATTCAGTGAATGCACTGTTAAAAATTAGAAGAACATTTGCTGAAGTATAGATAAAATACTACTAAATTTTTTGTTCACCCATCTAATAGAATACGTAACATCTATATTTTTGAAATTTAATTCAAAGAAGTATAGAGTAAAATTTCTTGAAACTATAATTTTTGGAAAAGCTTGACTAGTAGGTTTCTAGAAACAATAATGAGGGGAACATCTATAAGATGTTTCAGAAATTTAGTAGAAATTCCCAAATTATGGTCTCCCTACACATCCCTTATTTTTGTAGTAAAAGGAACATTGAAAGAAATATTGTAGTATATTGTCTAGAAGTTGTTCAACAGGTTTTCTCCATGCATAATATATAATATCTCAAGGGTTTTTCAATATTCCTTAAAGTTAAATTTAATATAAAAAATTATAACTTAAAACCACAGATATGTGGCACATAGTTTTTTATATTTTTCTTATGCATTAGTTTTTCTATGTGACTGGGTGGGAGATGAGGAGATGTGGAGTAATCTCGAACTATTTATTTTCATCTTAGTTTTCTTTGTCTAATAAAATTATCATACTAATAGATTTATTTAGGAGGTAGGTGTGTTATAGAAGGTTCAAATCTATAATAGACAACAGGAATTGGGATTACTTGAAAAAAATAGGTCAATATTCCCTACGCCTTGAAGGAATTATTTTCTTCTGGAAAGTTTCCAATAAAATATTTGGTTCGCTTTCTTATGACCCCTATAAAACAATCTTGTATCAACATGGATAAGTGATTAAGTCTCCCTAATAAAATCTATTACCTTATTGTGTTAATCATGTCGGAGGTCTTGGTTGAGGAGATACTATTTTTATACCATTAAATAAATTTTTTTTTTTTTTTTCATGTGATGGATGATAAAGATGCATATCTCAGGTGGTAGAATATTTCTCTGTGAACATAAAGGGAAATGCATTTTCATCTTGGAATTTCAACTACATAAGTATCTTAAATTACTACAATGAGGGTTCCATGGTTCTTCAGGAATAATGGTATTTTTATGCAATACTGATTTCCCCTTTATACCCCTAATGAGTTAGGTTCTTAGAAAATTTCTTGCCTAATAATATTGGCTTATTTTCTTGATGATTTTAAGGTTCAAGAACTATTGGCAAAGATACATGGGTTGGATGAAGGAAATTTTTAAGTTACTGGATGATCTATTTAATATAGTTAAATAAAAAACAATTGTGTACCCTCAATTGGTTGGTTATTTCCTCAAATATTGGGCTAAGTGCAAGTGGCCCACCACATGACAAAACCCATATCTAAATGGTACTCTCAATGGTAAATTTTTTGAGTATAGGTTTTCTTTTCTCAAGGATGAATTTTTTCCTACCAACTACATACATCCTTGACTTATTTTTGCCAACCAACTATAGGTAGTGTATTAACACCATTTTTTGAAAAAGGTTTATAAATTCATCATTGCAGGTGATATGATTCTGTTTGTCCTTTAGGAGAAGCATCCTGACATTTTCTTTCATGTTTCTATCATTTCAATGGTTGTTACATTGTACATAAGTTTTGATTTCTTGTTTTTCTCCATTAAGGTAGATTGGGATTTTGGACTTTATGTTCACTTTTACGACCATGTTTTGCAGTTATGTGCTAGAAATATGCATGGTTATCATTTAAAGACAATGGTTATCAAGAAATAGTATGATATTAAAACATATTGTTTCATTAATGGGAAAATCTCCTATCACAGTTCATTAAACTAGTGGCTCTATGGATTGTTGAAAATTGACCAATCCAAAAACTGACCTATGTCACTTTAATGTACTACATATGGCATCTTTTTTAATGTACAAACTTCGATCTTATTTTTCTTTTTTAGTAAAATATTTTAGAAGACTTTGCAAATTTTTATAATTTATTAAAAGTTGTAGAATTTACAATATACAATGTTTACATATCTATTTTTTTTAACTGGAAATATTTAAAGGGTGTTATCTTAATGAAACAACACCTTCTTTACAAGAAAAAGGATGGTGGTTTGATTCCATCAAGCCCTGGTATTTATATGGAATGAGAATTATGATTATTTAGTAACAGAGACTCTTTTGACCATCCCCAATAAGCTGATGGTGACATTTGTCTACCCCCACCAAAATATGAAATGGTGTTGTTAAATGAATGCCGCCATATATATGCATCAATAGTGGTGATCATGAAAGGTCCATCACCATAAATCGATGTTATTCATATAAAATGGTGAAAGTCACTATCATTCTTTATAATCATTATTCATGACAGACCTTGAATGTCACCACAACACTTATACTTTTTGTGATGCCGCATTTGATGACGTTCAATTTTTTGGTGATGGAGGTTAAGTTTCATCACCATTTCTCATATGAAATGGTGATGGTCACTATCCTTCATTATAAACCATTATTATTGACGGACCTTGAATTCCACCACAACACCTATACTTTTGGTGATGCCACCTTTTGTGATGTTCAATTTTTTTGTGACGTAAGCTCTTTTGACCGTCACCAATGAGCTTATGGTGACATTTTTCGACCATCACCAATGTCCTTTTTTCTTGTAATGTAACTGAGGATCAAACATTGGTGTCATTGTTGTAATATATTTAATTGTTGTTTGTATGGAATCGAGTATTTGCTGTAAAATATTAATCATTGTGTTATATATTGGAAATTAGAAGTATGGTAAATATGGGGAAATTATTAGTGCTTTGCATGTAAATCTACAAAACATATCAAAACTACACTTATTTTATCTTTTGATTATAATGATCACTGCTGTTTTGAGTTTGAGTGATTGAGGATGGCCATAGGTGTTCCCTCAAATTGGAAGTTTGGTGTTGGAAATCAGTGTGGATTTTCCATTCAAGAATCAAATAGCAATTGGACTCTAAAAGTTACATTCCAAAATAAACCTTTTTGGGGGATTAATAGTGGTGATTAATACGTATTTTGATATTGTAAATTTTCTCCAAATCATAGCTAATATATTGTACCATAGGTGAGGAACACAATGGGAAGGGTATCGTGTTTGCAATTCATCCACTTATATTGTAGTGATCCATAAATATAAGAAAAAAATTAATAATTTGATATATCTTAGTTGGTGTATTCATATGTGATAATGAACCAAAATAGTAGCTCTTATCTGAAGAAATGCTCGTCATACTTTGGTGTTCTTGACATCATGGACCTCTAGTCCTGGACTTATTCACTTATTTTTCTACATTATCTCGTTATATACATGTATACAAGGATATCCTATTATCGTATAATTTTTACTTCATTTCATTTTATTCTAGACTTAGCTTTGGCATTTTCTAGGATTTTTGTTCGCATTCCCACATTGTATAATTAATCTACAACTTGATATTTTTAGCATGTAACATAGTTGGCATGATTGTGCCTAATCCGTCCTTGAATTTTGAATACTAATTTTACTAAGGTTTTCTTTTCTATGGTGACTTTTTATTTTCCTTTTTTATACAGGTCATTTGGCGATATAGAAGTGATTATTGCCCAACTAAAGAATGCTAGTTTGAGTTTCTTGCTTTTTTGGGGGAAAATGGCATTGACAATATTTTTGATGTTGAGGTATATACCGTATAAATCCTTTATAGTCTACTTTAGTTTATATTCCAGTGTTTGTCGTATTTCATGTCTTATACTCTGAATTGTCTCTTGTTTCTTTTTTAGAAAAGGAAATCAGTATTGATGGTAAGAAGCAGGAATTGAAGAAAGAGGAGAACAATAACACTGAAGCAATAAAATAAAAATTAAGGAGAGAGAGAAGAAAATTGGTCTAGTGCTACCTACAAAGTCAATATCCCACATAAGAGACACAAATGAAGATTGATGGTTAAGTCTTCAGAGTGGGTGAATTCACTTTTCATGCCTTGGCAACAGAATGATAATGTTTTGAACTGATGAAACAATATTTCATGTGTAAATTGTACTCCAACCAATATTAAGTTAGAAACTCATATTGTAATACTTGATATTTTACATAATATAATTTATGTGGTTGAAATTATTTATAGTTACACTTGATATTATTTAGTATTGTAATTAACATACGTAACTTTGTGTTTTCATGTTAGATGAACTTGTACATTGTATGTCTGTTTTTTTTAATTTAGTTGCAAAATCATAATAATTAATTTATGTTGATTTGTAATGAACAAATAAAATCAATCTAAAACTACTATATTAGTAGTTTATGTTTATTAATGAACACAAATAAAATGACTATACGACCACATTAGTTGCTTATAATAATTTTTAATGAAATTAAATGAAATTAATATAAACTATTAAAGTAGTCATTAATATAATGAATATGAAACTACAAAAAAAAAGATAAATGACTACTACAAATGATAAATTTCTTGTTACAAATGACGACTAAATTTTTATTATATATGACTATTAGTAGCTAATTTATAGTATCTTATAACACGACCAAAATTTAGTCATATTTCTTTGGTCATTAATTAGTTTCAAATGATGACTAAAATTTTCATATTTATATATGACTATTAGTAGCCAATTTATAGTATTCTATAACATGACCAACATTTTGGTCATATTTCTTTGGTCATTAAATGGTTTTCTAGGGTGATCATTTAGTAATATATTTTGTTGTATATTTGGTCATTAATTGTGACAATTAATGACTAAATCAACGACTAAATTAATGACCAAATTAATGACTAAATATATACTATAAATAAAGTTGAGACAAATAATTAGTGACTAAGCTAAAAATGAGTAAAACTTGGTCGTGTTATAATATACTGTAAATTAACTACTATTGGCCCCGACTGAAAAATAGTTGTTTATATGGAAATTTTAGTAATTTTTTTAGTAACTAACTAGCCATTTTGTACTAGTGTTACTATATATAAGATATTGTATTTATACAAACTAGAACAACCATATTTAATCTTACAAGGTTCCTTGAACTTTGACTTCGGGATTCAAATTATGGCGAACCTTAAAAAAAAATTGAGGTTCAACTAACTGTGAGCTAATCTCATAGCTATTGACCAAGTCCATAGATAAAAACTCATAACCACATGTCACAACTCAAGCTTGTCATTTATCCTTGGAATTTCCATGTCCGTGATAGAATTTTTGATGTTTATTGACATGGAACCTGCAAGGATAATTCAAACCTAATATACGAACCTAATGGAAAAAATCATCAATATATTCGAACTCAAATCAGACATAATCATTTCCGAACCTGAAATTTAACCCAAAGCATGTCACATTGGATATAAGCTGAGAGTATAGGAAAAACCATAGTCCATTCTTCACTAATATATATAAACTCAAATATTATAAATTTTATACAACCAAAACCCTAACCCTAATAACTAGAACTTAATATTTTAAATTTTCACCATTAGATGTAACATAATCTAGAAAACTACAAAACCTTTCAATTTATATAAGGTACCAAATTGTTGTAGTGGTTATTTCTTTGAATTTTGTTCCTATATGAAGTCAACCATTATTTTCATGCCGATAGTGTAACTGTATGAGAGGTTTCATATTACGAATGAAGAGGTATCCTGGTGAGCACCATCATTAGGTATAATTGGAGGGGTTAATTCTCACCTTTTTACACTTCTTAGTCTCTCTTTCTCAGACTTAATTAAATTATGATCATATGCTGCTTAGTGAAGATGGTGATTAACGATTGTCATATTTCGAATGCCTAATATGGGTTAAGTGCGGGATAATCATGAATATATTCCATTTTAGTTGAATATTGTGCAATAAAATGTCAGAGTAGACAACAAGGATATATTATAGGAGGGTTTTTGACCTCCTTAACTCCTTAAGGTAGCTAACGAATCCTCGAGATTCCCTCCAACAACTCAAAATCAAAGGTAGCCAGGCAAGTGGAACATCAAGTGCAACAAAGCTCCACCTCCCTTGCAGTCAAAGGGGACACATCACCTAATCTTTAGATATTTTTTGGTAGATACCCTTTAAGTTAAATAGGGCAGAGCAAGAGCTCATTAGGATTTGAAATTTGGAGGAAGCTAGTTGACTCTTAGCTCTACTGATAGACTTTTGAGACTTTCATTTTTATGTAATGAGACTATTTATTTAATAAAATGAGTATTCAGTTTGACCTTCACTGATTTAGTTTTAGAGAGCTGAGCTTGTGGGTCAGGGCCCAATCCATTGGCCCCAGTCTCTCTCTGTCGTGTATGTATGTTTATTTTTGTGCCACTATAGCTAGTTTACTTTATGATTTTTAGCTAGCTTGCTTACATTTCATTTTACTATTTTTTGTTTTCTTCCATTTCACATTTGTTGTAGTTAGGCTCTTGAATATCATGTTACAATAGCATATAAACTCAACAAATTTCATGCCAAATCCTCCTTCTCTCACCTCTTTCATTGGAGCTTGAGGAGGGTAGATCTTCACCATATAGGTTTTAACCATGTACATAAATTATCTGTAAACAAATATTAAAAAAAAAAAGTAAACAACAGCAAGAGAATAAAACATAAAACAGATATACATAGATATTTTCCCATCTATCCCAAATCGGGACTACCAGATTGATTTTCATTATATTAATTTTAGTGTTACAACACATATATATACATGCCGAAACATTCATAAACCTCAATCCATTAACCCTTGATTAGAACATAATCGTATTTCCCTTGATCAGATCTACAAAATACCACAAGCTGAAAATAATCATGCCCCAAAACCATGTGTCAACCAATGCACAAAACCATGGGCGAGTCTACCCACCGGAAAATAAGGTCCATTTTTTTTTCCTTGGGCATTGTTGCCCCCCCCCCCCCCCATGATCCCCCTATTGCACCCTCTGCAACTTATAGGAGGGGATATTGCCCCTCGTGCATGAGACTAATTATGGAAAGAATATAACACATACCCAACACACCATAGGCCCAAATTTCTCTTCAATTTGTGATTTCTTGGAAAGAATAGATAGGTTGATTTAGTTGTCATGAACATCTTGACAATACTGAGTTAGATTTCTACTTGAATGCATAAGTAGGTTTTCTTATCAGATTTAACTCATATTTTCCATATTTTTCATTATAGATTTGTCAATTTGTATTGCATGAATAGTTATTTTTCTTGCAATTTTGACTAGAGTAGCAGAGGAGGACTCCACAACATCCCTAGCTCCATTTCTAAACTTTCACCAATCTCCTTTCAACAAAATCGCCTAAGCCCTGTTTTTGAGATTTTAACCACCACACGAAGAGCAACCCTATAAGTGAAAGATGAGCTTTGAAAGAAATTATGATCTTAGCCACCTTCCATCCACATAAATGCACTTTCCTTTCACATTCCCTATGCAAATCCTCATTAATTTTTTCCTTAAAACACCCTCAACATGTTTCTTGTATCATTTATAGGAAATTCTATAGCACTAAAAAAACCTATAGAATATCTTGTAGCAGTACCAGTTATCCCCTCCATCAGACCGGAAACCATCTTCCACCTCATCTAAACCTGCCATAACCTCCAAGACACCTCCATGAGTCCAATGATGGAAATACTGAGAGGGGGGTGAATCAATATTTATTTCAATTAGTATTATTATTTATATTTTAGAGCATTAGTTAATCTTAAATTATTATCAGTGTTTGTACAATGATATTAGTAAACAAAAGGAACACAAATGCACATAGTTTTCAAGGTGGAAACCCCCTACAGGACAAAAACCACCTAAACGCTTTTCTAATAATTCTTTAATATTCAACTCCAATTGAAAAGAAAGCTCCAAATTCCAAGAATCTAGAAAATAATTATTCCCCAGCTCCCACTAGATTAACGCTCCAACGTCGGAGATCCTTCAGTAGTCAACTGAACGGATGCCCCAACACCCAATGAGCTACAACACACCCTAGCAGCACCCCACCACCCTAAATTTTTCACATACTTGAACCTGTTGGTGACTTCATGCACCATCCTAGCACCACCGTACCACCCTATAGAAGAATAAAAGAAGAATGGACTCTTGTACTAGGGAAAATAGTCCACTTTACAATGATATAGAATGATGTAGAAGAAGAAGACACACTAGACCATAACCCCAAATATGACACAACCACCTAATGATGATCCTAGACCTCCCGACACTTCCCCTTCAACTCTTGGAAGATAGACACTTGTACAATTTTTACAATGATGCTTTTACAATGACTTAGTACAATGATACCTTTACAATGACTGTATGCAGTGTTGCCCACTTGAAGACTTCATGTGGTGTGCTTCTTGTTGTTGTTCTGCAACTTGATTGCTGCTCTTGTCATGCTACCCTTTCTCACTCTTTAGAACATTAGGTCATGCATTGATTATTAGCTTGATGAATATATAATACTTGCAAAGATTCTTCAAGGAAATACCCATGACTTGATAATATCAAAACTTACCACATCCTACAGAGCATATGTCAGTGTTGAATAAAGAAACTAATGCAATTAAGATATGAACATCCATATACATAATATAATTACTTGGACATTACCTATATTTCACCTTGCTTTGCTTTTCTACCCTAGAAATCTTGGTCCTTTGCAGCTCTTAACAACACATGATCTAGCTTTTTACTGCCTTCTAGGAGCTTGATATTGAATCTGGTGTATCTCTGTTATTTTAGATCCCCAATATGTAATTTTCAGTCTTTTAGTAGTCCTATGAGTCTTCCTTTCAATGCCATAGGTCTGGCCCAATTTGGATTCTTCAAGACAAATTTATGCCCAATCTCTCACAGTGACCTAATTATGGACTGGTTCAATAGAGCAAACTTGTACTATGTGCCACGTGTCACTGTTTCCTCGTTCGGCTCTGAAATTTATACAGAAAATTAAATCTCATGCACTATCTGCCATGTTTAACATAATTCAAATCTGGTACTTAGAGAGAGAGTTATGACGATTCTTCGAAGGACACCTTTTTGATATGAAGTTTAGGAGCCTGCAAAAACATTAACTTCCACAGATCATATCTTTGAAAATATTACACACCATGATCTGAATTTGTTACAGGAGTTTCCTCAGGATTTTCACTTTTCCTCATAGAAATTTCATCTTCTAAACCTTCGTATAAAAAATGTTATAGTGCAAATTCCACGATGACCTGTTTCAAGTAGTGAAATCCCTAGATAAAGAGGATATGAGGATCACAATTTATATAAATGCTTAGATTGAGAGGATCTTCAACAATTTAATGTGGGATGGATTTTAGGAGCTTAAAAATTATTAATTATTAACTTTCCAGTGACCCATGCCACAAGCCCATGTGGTTGTAGCCCAATAACTAGGGTTACTAACTTCAAACATGAATATCTCTTAGAGCGTGAAGAATTACGTGGCGTGCCATATATCAACGGAAACATATCGACAACTAGAAACCATAAAAAATATCGTTGACTCAAAATATAGTAATTTGGTAGGTCAAAATTCCCATGCAAGATCAAGGTAGCCCTTGGTGCCACTTAGGTTAACATGAATGACAACCAACGATAAAAAATCTCCCCCTTTGGCATTGATGGAAACACAAGTACTCCCCATGCGATCATGACACCTCTTGTGACAAAATTCTCTCCCCCTTTGACATTAATGGAAAAGGTTAACTCCCCCTCACACACAACCATACTACAAACCTGTACACGCTTCCACTCACCCTTTATTTTACGAATAAGGAAAATCTAATGAGAACTTGGGAGAATCCCAAGCTTCTAGCAATGATATTCAAATGCTTCACGAGTAAACTTATGATCATCAATGATTCCTGCCCAATCTTCATCTATAAAGTTTTGAATAATGAGATTGTTACCCTTGGGATACCACAAGCCATATTCTGTTGTTCCCTTTAGATATCAAATAATCCTTTTTATGGAAATAATATGGGATTATTTTGGTGGTACTTGGAATCTTGCTACTTCTACAACTTCTTACATAACATTTGGCCAGGAGGCTATTACATATATAGGACTACCAATCATAGATCCTTACAACCTCTGATCCACATCCTTAGATGAGTCATCTATGCTCAATTTGCAACATGTTACCATCGAATTAAGGACGGGTTTACAATATTCCATTTTGAATTTCTTGAGCATTTCCTTGATGTACTTGGCTTGAAATATAAATATTCCTTTCTCTTGATGAGATATATGAATCCCTAAGAAGTATGTCATCTCACCAAGTAAAGACATCTCGAAATCTCTTTGCATCTTTGTAGAAAAGTTTTTACTTAGTCGATCATAATTGCTACCAAATATTATATAATCCTCTTTAGCTAGTAGACATAATTTAGTTTCTTTATCCAGAACATATATGTCATTTGTAGCTCAACTTGTTGTAGCCACAATTTTACCATACCTGCCTTTCCTGATTTCAAATTTTGTGGAGTTGAATAGTATAGTGTGTCCTTGATCACACATTTTTCCAACACTTAGAAAATTGTGATTCATGTTTTCAACCAATAGAACATTCTTGGTTAGAGAATCTTTTCTTCCAAGAGTGATGGTACCTGATCCTATAATATTTGAAGATCCACCATTTCCAAAGGAAATGGTTCCATCCTTCTTCTCTTTCAGAGATATAAATTTCTTTCTATCTCTAGTCATATGCGTTGAGAAACCACTATCAACATACCCCACATCTTTGTTGTTTTGAGCCTTGAGAGTGAGAGCACAATTATCAGTCTTCTTATTCTTCCTTGTCCATTCGTTCTGTGGCTTCTAAGATTCTTCCAGAGGATTTTCAAGTCTCCAGTCTTTGGCTATGTGTCCAAAGTTTCAAAATTTGTAACATTTAATATTATTTCTTAAAGGTTCAAATCTATTGATGTTTCGTTGAGCCCTGGGAGGTTCATATTTGACAGATCCCCTGGAATTGTATTGGTTCCTAGGGTACGTGGGACATTTTACAACTTTATTACCAAATTTTCCACATGAATAACAATAGACATGAAAAATATGTTGGTACCTAGATGGAAATCTTGTTCATGGAATTGTCTTGAAAGGTTTTTCTTGCAAATATTTTCCAATGAAGTATACATGCTTGTCAGATCTCATAGGTTCATTGTATTTTGTTTTAGAAGGTCCTACTTCTTCTTCTTGGTAACTAAGGCCAGTTCGGTCGTTGTAAGATCGTTGATTTTTGATGATTTCTTCCAATACACTTGAGTTTTTTTTCATATTTTTGGATAGATTTTCCCTTCTTCACTTCCTTACGCAGTGAGACTACTTCTGCTTCTAATGATTCCATTTCTTGGTTGCCTTCTTCCAACTTCTTTTGAAGTGGCTCTTCAATACATTTGTGTTCTTCAACTTTAATTTTGAGACCTTGAACTTGTTCTTCAAGATTATTGGAACAGATCTTCTCAGCCTTGAGCTCTTTTATAAGCTTGATTTCCTCCTGAGAAAATCCTTCTATGGTCAACCCTTCATCTTCATTGTTTGATACCTCTTGTTTATTGTCCTTATAAATAACAATACTCTCTCATTGGCTTCTTCTTCATTGTCACTATATCCATCGGATGATGAGATATCTTCTTTTTCTTCACACTTGCAGGTGCAAGTCTTTGCCTTTGAAGGTTGTTTTTCCTTATTGGTTTTATTAGATGAGGCGAACACAGTTTCTAGATGCGAAGTACCCTCTTCTTCATCAAGTCTCATTTCATATGATATGAGAACTCCATGTAATTCCTCTTTGCTGATTTTTTCCAGATTTTCACTATATTCTAAGACCGATACCTTTGGGTTGAATCTTCCTGGTAACGTTCTAAGAATCTTTCATATAATAGTCTTCTCGTCAAAAATCTCTCCCAATCCTTCCAGAGTGTTGGTTATTTCATCGATTAGTGGAATGTTTAGTTCTAAAATGGGCCTCCTAAAAAAATGTACAAAAAAAATAAAAGTAATTAGAACCAATAGGATTCAAGATGATGATGTCAACCATCGGAGATGATTCACCATCTTTTAACAAAAATTAAAAAATAATAAACCTATTTTTTCAACTTGTATTTTCAACTTATCTGCAAAATTTTTTACTCAAATTTTGAGTAGGGGTACTCATTGGATGAAAAATTTAATTCCTCATCCAAGGAGTACCCATGTTGAATACTTTTGATGGACCCTGCTACATGAAAAATGAGAAATACATAAAAAAGTGTGATTACAATCACGTTTTTCATGTATTTCTCATTTTTTGTGTAGCCAGACCCATTAAAAGTATAAAACATGGGTACAAATTGGAAGAGGAATTAAATTTTTCATCCAACAAGTACTCCCGCTCAAAATTTGAGTAACAATTTTTGGAGATAAGTTGCAAATATGAGTTGAAAAAGTAGTTTTTTCTTTTTTCCCTCTAAAGTTTGATGATGTAATCAAATCTTATTTTATTCTTTCCACTATTATTTTATAATTTCCTTATGACGCCCATTTTAGACCTCAAAATTCCCCTAATGAATGTGTTATAAGTATGCAGCAATGTTGCCCTCTTCTTTCATTCTGAGTTGCTCAAATGTTTCTCTCTAGATTTAAAGCTTTACTTCTTTGACATTTGAGCCACCTGCATATATATTCTTAAGCTTGTCCCGTACATTTTTGGAAGTTTTACAACCCAACACCTTATGATAAGTAGATTCAATAAGTCCATTAATAACAATATTCTTTTCTTTTTCATCATTTACCAAATTCTTCTTACCTTGTTCATCTGTGGTTGATGTAAATCCATTTTGAACAGTGTCCCATACTTTGTAACCTTGCACCAAGAGATAGACCTCCATTATTCCTCTTAAGAGTGCATAATTATTTTCATTGAACAGAGGCACACCATTATTGGTATCCTCCATGACCTCTTTCCAACTGTTAAACTTCTATTGAAGGAACCTAGCTCTGATACCAATTGTTGGAAATACTGGGAGGGGGGGTGAATCAATATTTCTTCCAATTAGTATTATTATTAATATTTCAGAGAACTAGTTAATCTTCAATTATTATCAGTGTTTGTAGAATGATAACAGTAAAAAAAGGGGAAACATATGCCCACAGTTTTTAAGGAGGAAACCCCCTTTGAGACAAAAAACACCTCAATTATTTTCTAATAATTATTTAATATTCAACTCCAATTGAAAAGAAAGCTCCAACTTCCTAGAATATGGAAAATAATTCTTCTCCACTCCCACTGGGTGGACACTCCAATGTCCGAGATTCTTCATTTTTCAACTTAACGGATGCCCCAACACCCAATGAGATACAACTCACACTACCACCACCCTACTACCCTAACGTTTTCACAGACTTGAACCTAGTGGTCACTTCATGCAGCATCCTAGCACCACCCTACCACCCTATAGAAGAATAAAAGAAGAATGGACTCCCATGCCATGGAAAATGGTCTAATTTACAATTATAAAGAATTATTTAGAAGAATAAGACACTCTAGACCATAAACCCAACTATCGCACTGTAATATCCCCAAATTGGGATTGCTAGCAGGACATGCTTGAAAAACACATTTTTCAGGAATTTGTGCTACAGAAAACAAGATTATCCATTTTATCCCTTATATCTGATCATTTAAGACCCAAATCCAAGACGAAATCAGAAACCAAGCAAAATAGTTGAGGTAAACATACATCTCACACCTAGAATGGCTGGAAAATGCCCAATAATGGGACTGCAACAATATGTAAACACAATGATGGAGAATCAGAAATTTATTCACTACTTAAATGTGTAAATAAACACATTATCATCAGCTGGTGTTACAGCAGCAACCAAGACTTCATTCTATGATCCAAAAATTGGGGAAAAGCAATGTTTTAAGCCCAAAAAATGTTATTCCCAGAAAATAGCGTAATAAAAGGGAAAAATATTGGTGTTTTCCTTTATATTATTTCATATGGGACTTACATACCAAATGGGAACAAAAAAAAATTGCTCTAGCTAAGTTAAATAGGCCTACCGGTCCCGATATGGCTCAAAAAATCCCAAATCCCATGACTTTACTTATGCAGATTTTACTGAAGCATATACAACGTGATTTTATAATATTTTATGATGAAATATGATGTAAATAACATACATGGAGTTTTTTACATCATATCATGGAGAAAAATGGAGAATAAGCTTCTTTTACACATTATAGAAATGACCTAGCAAGGGTTCAGCGTGAGTACAAGTGAAAAGTGTCAGATCTGCAGATATGGATTTGAAAATGATGCAATATAACTAAATATATGTCTTTATATAGCTGAAAAATTAATGGAATGGAGGAAAATCCTCTTTACAAACTTTCCAAGAGAAAGGTTGGCCTTTTCCCTGAGAAAGCAGCTCAAACTTGAGGGTATTGACCCTCTCACTGCAACACTGCAAGAAATGATGTAGTTCCTGCAAGGGATTGCATTTTATATTATGGGAGTACTTTGGAAAAGCTCCAATATGTGCAATACTACCCCAGAATTCTTCCTCACTGATCTCTCAAAGGAAAGAGAGCCTCCTCCTCTGAAAAAGAAGTGCTGGAAGTGGTGTTGTGAACCCTCACTGCAACACCCTGCAACACAGCATTATACTGCTATAGAAATAATTCTATAGAGGAAGGAGGATGCTTGACTTCAAGCCTAGATGTGAGGAAAATCAGTACACTCCTTCAAGAGGCCTCTCAAGAAAGGAGAAGGATTCCTAAAGAGGAAATCCTTTTGCTAATCAGCACAACAACTTTGCTAAACAACAAGAGGTTTCAAAATAGTCTATGCAGACAAATCCAGAAATCAAATCATAAGCATCCCCTGTTATGGCTACCTTGCCCTCCTTTTAAACATGTGTGAGCCTCCTTTACTTGGGCCCCACTCACTAGGGTTTTCCTTCACCAAGGAATATCCTCCCACTTGAACTGCGTTGTCTCTATGGATGATCTCCTCCTCTCATACCTGCATTGTTGACTTGGTCAAACTTGACCTTTTCCACATGCATTTGTCCCTGTTCACACATGATAGTGTAAAATCTAGCTACTACCTTGATCCCTTTTCACACCATGAGGGATTTTATTTAAATTCAATTAAATATGGGTCTCCTCCCCCATTTATTCATCTACTAAGTGAAAAAATCAAAAATTAATATTCCCATTAGCTACTTGCTGATGTAGGAATATTACAGTCTTCCCCTCCCAAATGTTCCTTGTCCTCAAGAAACTATAAGGACATAACTGAAAAGCTTCCTCCCAAGGCATGGAGTTTGAAATGTGTTTGGGAACTATCATTCCCATGTAAAACCTCCACCCCCAAGCTATCATCCATAAAATATGAGTCACCCTCCAGCATGGCAACTCATAAAATATATCCTCCACCCTTAGCTCCTGCAATGTAGGTAGGCTGAATAGCTGAACATGGTAGATAAAATGGCCTACCCCACACTTCCTTTCTCTCCACTCATAGTAAGTGTAGAGAACATGCTGATTTTTGGATGCAATAAGGTTGCCCTCAAGTGACAAGAAGAAGATTAGATCTCCAAAGATCCTCTCTCCCATGTCATGAATCATGCTCGCCCAAATCATCCAATCCAAAATGAATGGAACATCATCACCACTTGGCATCCAAATCAGAGAAATAGTGAAGGTTACATGATACCAATGGTTTTTCAAGTGGATACAACACAGTCTTTCCAACTGCTGCTTGAGAACATCATGTGGCAAGTTTCTTCTCAATGGATTACTAGCTACACAAGTTTTCCATCTACTATGTGGTAGTAATCAACAATATATATCATCTGAGCACAATCAAAACAATTATATGTTAGGGTCCCGTGATTTGGCAGATTAGCAAGCCAAATGACAGGGTAAAATCAAACCAAGCTTTGGAGCCCTAGGACCTAGATTTCCTGGACTCAGAGAGGGCTCTCTCTAATATGCAAAGGATGTGAACTTATTTGCTTATGTATATTGGATTTTAGGCTAGTTGTTAAGCATGTTTTTTTTTGTTTTAGGTTTTTGAGGAGAACCGATCAAAGGATAAATAGATAAAAATTTTGTTATATTAACTAGGCTATGGGGTTAAAAAGGTCGAGACTGTCTCAATGATGGACAAGGTATTACTGCCGGGCCGATTTGGTCAAGTTAAATGGATTCTTTGGGTGAAAGTGAAATGATATGGACACTAATTTTGTGAAAGAAAAAGAGATTTTAAGCATAAATAGTTAAAAATCAAGCATTCATGAGTTAGCGCTGACCATTAATCTCTATGAATGAAACTAAAACTGATAGATGCATAAAATAAAAAATCCACTGATACATAGAAGTATAAGACCCTATAAATTTGGGAAAATCACCTTTAGACTTTTGGGAAAAAAAACAAGACAAACAAACAACTTAATCTATGAAGAGGGAACTCCTAAACATCATATCTTGAGCTATTGGGGACTTTGAAATAAGACTACAAAGCATGGAAGAAGGGAAATATCGAAACAAGAACTCCTTGAATTAACTAAGACAACCAATAATTCAGAGAGAGATTTCAAAAATGGATTTTTGATTAGCTATGAGTAAGTAGGGTGTACCGTGAATCATACTAGACAGCATACATAATAACCATTAATGAAACTGATAACAAGTTCTTATGGTACCAAAGATCAATTAAGAATTCTTTGACATAACCAAGAAAGATGAAAACATTTAAGCTGTAATGAATCAGGAAATTTGAGGTGCCTCCATGAGCATATCTCAAACTTATTCTTTACTGAACTACAACAAGCAAGAAGCATGAAAACATGTATGATAAACTAAGAAAACATAATAGATAAGGAACACAATACCATTCACCAAGTCATGGAATCCTACATACAGTCGTCCTCCACCATCAAAGTCAAGCAAGAGATCATCCACTTCATAAGACAAGTATTTCTTCAAAGCTCATAATGTTATGTATTGCTCTCTATAACATCCAGTTCAGCCTCCTGGTTACAATGAATCCTCTTGGATAATATTGGCCAAAGAGGAAAAAACCCTCCTAGAGCAATTAGAAGGCCATTGGCCTAATAAAAATATCTGATTTTGTCCTTGAGGCTTTGCAAAGCCCAAGGCACAAAATATCTTCAAAAATATCTATTTAAGCTAAAAATAGCAAGAAATAGTAGTCTAGCCCGGTGTGCTCTAATAGGGATGATAGAGTTCATATGCGGGATGTTTCCCTTTCCATACTCATCAGGTAGTCAGCTGAGCGATGTGATTATTTAAGTATCATAGCAGAATAAGTTGTGCCACTCCAATATAGATTATGATCTTGCCCATGACACTGCTAGTAGCTGAGGAATGTAAGCTTATTACACCTCTCACCATCAGATCTGCTTTTAGTGAACATATTTTTTTGATTTTTAATCTCTGACATAGAGTTAAAAACAGCTTAACGCACATTTGGATGGCCACCTTCAGAAAATTGCCTTTTTAGCCAAAATGCTTCAGGATCGTAGCAGCAGAAAAAAGCATGTTTTGCAGATAAATTTTGAGGGACTTCCTGATGTCAAAACGAGGCCGTGATAGCTCGTTGGAAAGCCCTAGATGTCTAATTTCTAGAACTACTTGTTTTTTCTCAAACTGATCCCAAAAAGTCTGTCAAAAGGTGGACTGAGTGAAAAAACCCAGGAGGGTCTCATCTGCTGATATGTGAGGTAGAAAGGTGAATTTTGACTGATTGTTTCTCCTTTGGGGGATCAAAACAACTTATTTTGATCTAAAAATTTGTGAGTAGGTGCCCCCAAATTTAATAAATCTAGAAAAAATTACTTTCTTGAGCTAAGGATGCTCCTAGCAAACATGGCAGTGCCTAGAAAAATGTGCAATTAAGGCCAAAAAAAGAAAAAAACAAGATCATGTCAAAATTTGATAAATTTTGGTGAGCAAATCTATTATGGGTTCCTAGAAGCATGTAAGGAAGCTGAAGCAAATATTTCAAGCCTAGATATGCCTTTCTCCCCTTTTTTCACTGGGTGCCTCCTTTCGGCAGTTTTGAGCCTTTCCTGAGTAATTTTGAGTTTTCTTCGGGAAAATTGATTCAATTTCTTGTAATGCCCGATCATATTCCTTTGCAAACCCAAGTCTTTTTATGCCTTGTCTAATTTTTTCTCCAAATGATTGTTGGCTCTTTCAAGCCATGATTCTTTATCATTTTCTATCTCTTGGGCAAGTAATTGTGTGAGAGGATATGATCGAGAAAGGGTTGCTTCTTCTTCCCTATGTTTCTCCAAAGATTTCCTAAGACCCATAGTCCTAGGCCTTTTTCTTACTGGCTACTCTTCTTCCTCAATATAATGAAATTTTCCCATGTACTCTTCAAGCTTGACTTGTGCTTTGTATGCTCCCCTTTGGTATTTGAATGCCTGGGCCTCATAGATTGCCATTAGCCCTCTTATCTGTCTATTTTACATTTGTAGAAAGTGTATAAGGTCCTTTGAGCTTTCTAGATCAGTTTCTAAGTCCTGGATTTGGGTCTCTCTGTTTTGCAAAAGTGACTCAAGGATTCTGGCTTCAACATCTCTAGCATCACTGTCTATTTGTATGATGTGAAACTCTATATGTTGTTCATGGCCACTCTCCTACTGTTCAACCTTTTATTTGCACTTTCTTTGGATAGACTTCTTTGCTCTTGTTCTCTTTGGAAATTCAACAATACTCTTCTGAGGCAGTTTGCCTCTACTCTTTAACACCATAGTGACATTATTGTTCACTGTTGGGGTGATTTTCTTCTTTGCATATTTGGTGGTTTTAGCCTTTGGTGCTTTTGAGGAATGAATCATGGCCCCTTGCCTAGGAGAGGCAGCAAGCACTTGTTCTTGGTTGTGTTGAGGAGGATAGAGAGGAGGTTTCATAACTAGCATTTGTTCAATTTGATCTTTTACAGTGCTTCCTCCTTCATCACCTAATTTTCTGCACTCTTCACTGTTTTCATGTTCTTCTTTCAGGCTGCCTTGTTCACTATTTTCCTTACTTTTTTGATGCTTTTCCTCTTGAGGGCTATCATGTTCACTGCCTCTGATTCTATCATGACTGTCTTTAGGACTGCCTTTTCCACCCTCCTCATCGTTTTGGGCTTGATTTTCATCATTATTTTTCTAACTGCCACTGTCTTCATTAGCTCCACTGTCTTGAATCTCTTTATGTTGTTTACCCTTATCTTGACTATTTTCCTCACTTACCTCTATGGGTGGGCTACCATTATATTCACTATTTTCCTCAGAATCTGTGTGTGAGCTGCCACCATGGTCACTACTTTGCTGGAAGGCACTTTTTTCACTATCCCTTTGATTGGTTTCATGACTTTGTTGAGGATTGTTGTGTTCCTCATGATTACTGCTTGCTTGAGGATTTTCAATATGCTTATTGCCTCTTTGATTGCTTTCATGCTAATTTTCACTCTGTTTCTCATCACTACTTTGAACCTTTTACCTTTGTTCCTTATCATCACTACCATGTTGCTCTTCAGTTTTTTCTTCGGCCTTACTAGCTGTATGTGGGATTTACCCATGC
The DNA here is from genome assembly GCA_034641835.2 of Pinus albicaulis. Lineage (NCBI taxonomy): Eukaryota > Viridiplantae > Streptophyta > Pinopsida > Pinales > Pinaceae > Pinus > Pinus albicaulis. The sequence continues at coordinate 897,214,534 of CM076576.1, read as the reverse complement.
TCATGTTCACTATTCTACTTAGGGATGCTTTGTTCTTCATCCTCACTACTTTTTTGAGTGCCACTATGTTCCTCATCATCACTACCTTTATGCCTGCTTTCATAAGACTCTTCTTTTTCACTATCAATCATGGGTGATGTTTACTTTTGAGGGGTAGATTGACTAGATGAAGGGGAGACATAGTGAGTGGAGGGTGAGGAGGAAATATGAAATGGGCCATGACTTGAAGAGGTAGTAGTAAAATCTGGATGAGAAATGAAAGTATCCCAAGAAACTCCTTTCTTTTCAAGCTGGTGAAGGATGATGATTTTGATGAGTGAATGATGGAAAAGACTAGCTTTTTGCTGAGTAGGAGGTCTCTTTTGGATAAGGGAGGACATCTTGTCTATGATTTTGTAGAGGAAGAAAGGAATATTCAACAACTAAGTCCGAGTGAAATGCATTAGAAGTCTGACATGATAGGAATAAACTCAACAATATCTCCCCTCACATGTGAAATATCTCATGATGGTTTTCATAAGGGGCACATAACTGCTCAATATATGAGAAAAGGGAAAAATGGCCTTGCATTCATTTTGGTAAGGTGGTTTCAAGAAGGGCTTGTAGCGGTCTAGGTCCAAATAGGCTTGTTTGAACCATTTCTCACCAAGATAGGGAATCTTGGTGGCTGTTAATACTGACCTGGGAGTGAGAACAAAATCAAGGCCTACTATGTGAACATGTTTTCCTTGCAGCCTCAGGGAAAAAAACTATGTTAAGTGGGGTGATTGATGACCTCTTGGACTTTTTGGCAAAAATCAACGCACCCTACCTCATGAAAGTTGAAAAGGACAGAAGGGGAATCATTTAACTTTTTAGTTGTAGTAGGCTCAAAACTTTTGTGAAATCCACCGTTGCTGACCTTCCTTGGAGGCATGTTTTGCTTAGATTTCTTTCACTTGTCTTATCAAACCAATTTTTTGATTAAACCAGGCCTTCTTCTTCAAACAATACTTTTCTCTTTAAGAACTATATTTTTGATTGTCACTCAACAAGACAGGCCTTTTCAAACTAATAATAAATCCTTTCTCCTCAATCACTTTTTTTCTTTGTTTTTAAACAAACAGGGTACTTTTTCAAACAACTACGTTTCCCCTTTGAAATCACTATTTTTCTTCTTATAAGTTTTGATTTCAAAACATTTTTGTGACCAACCTAAGGTCCAAGGGTACAAAAAATACCTTTGAAATATCCCTACTATGTTTGAACAACCTAAATCTTGAGCCAAAACCAATTTATTTTCACCTTTGGAGACTTTTGGAGAGGTGTTATGCTCCTATGCACAGGCACGTAGCACCTGTACACTACGGAGGGCGCTGTGTGTCGGGTCGCGCACTGGGTGCCTTCTGAATGCTGGGCAAGGAGATAGGGGTGTCGCACCAACTTGCAGGCCCGCCGCGCCCTTTTTATTTTTCTTCAGCGGGATGGTCACAGGCGCGTCACGTCTTTCTATAGGCGTGTCGTGTTCCAAATTTTCTGCACGGTGATGGCCTGAAACCTCAAGAACGAAATCATTTTCTTTGCGAAGTGAACAATGATATGTAAAAACATTTTTTGAGGGGTTTTATATCCTTTTTGAAATATTTTGAAAAGCGATCTTTTGCTTTTGTTGAGGGGTTTCCCTTTTTAACAAATTGACTTATCCCTTTCTATTTTCAGGATAACTCTTCAACTAAATCATTAACATTATTTCAAAATATGTTTCCCCTTATGTTTTGAAAGAAAACTTAAAAAAAAAGCTGGCTCTCAAACTCTATTTATCAATGCAAACCTTTTGCAAACACTATATCAATATTTGATGATTTTTAACCCTCTGCTTGTTATGAAGGAGGTTATTCCATTTAGATCACCTAGATCCCTTAAAATCACTGTTGACCCTCTAGTCATTAGTGAAGGAGGTCCTTTCAAAAAACTTTCTGGGCACTTTTTTGATACGTTTAGGTTTCAACTTTTTATGCATCCAAGCTCTGTCTATCAAGAAATTTTTCCTCAAAAATGTGACCTTGTCCTTATCATCTCAAGAAAGGCTTACATAAACACCACTACTGCTGCCTCTCAGCACCATTATGTAAATCCTCTATTTATGATGTGAAGGAGGTATTTTCATATGTGTTTTCTCTGTTTCTTTGAATGGACAATTAGGGGCAAATTAGGATCTTTTCCAGCTGTCACTCTTCAATATATTCAAACAAATTGTCATTTTTGCTATGTGACATCTTATCTATAACCTATGCCTTTATTTAATCATATCACTTTGAAACTTAAGATCAAAAAATGTGATTATGTTATGATGAATGTTCTCTGTTAATCCTCAGGAGGAGGTAATGCAAGATGTGACTACCTAGGTTTATTAAAGCCACTGTGTAGGCGCTCTACTTATCATGAATGGAGGTCCTTAAAAAATTGTTCTTTTCCTTTACAGAAAACCTTTAAACCAATTGAGTGCCGTCTGCTTATTTATGAAGGAGGCTTCTTGAAAACTTAGTGCTTTTTCTTTCTGTTCATGATTGAAAAAGACACTATAAACACAAAAGTTTTCTTTCATCCCTGCTACCATTGAAAAATTTCTTTGAACCAGTTATATGTGGGCCCTCTGCTTATCATGAAGGAGGCCTTAATACTTAACCTTAGCTTACCTTTAGTCTACTTTACTTTGAGACATGCCTTTTTATAGCATCTCACTATGAAAAACATGAGCAGGTAATGAATTTCCAACTGATAAATGTCTATTGTGCATGTCTTGGAAATAGCATTTTCTTGGTATTTGCCTTTATCTCTTTTGATGATGAAGTTTTCCTTCAATTTTTTTAGAGGCTAGGCTAAAGTAGGATAAAAAGGCAGCTATTCCTCTTACACTTTTCATTCTGATGCCTAGTCTGCTAGAGGCCTTTTGCCAAAAGACTGTCACTCTTGGTTTTATGAGACCGATTTTGAGAGCTAGCCCATAATTTTGGGAACAAATTCCATTGTAATTTACTTGAAGCACCGGAGATAGTATTTTTCTAACTTTTGTACTTTTTTTTCCCCGATGGAGGTTTTTTTGACATTCTTGGTGTTTTGACTTACAGGGATGAATCTTGTATGTGCTCTTCTCTCTAAAATCTGTATTTCCCTTAGTCCTTCAAATATTCAACTACTATTTTTACTTGGATCTATTCCTTGAAATGTTCTCTTGCCCAAAACTGATTTGTGTCATTTATCCTAGCACCCCTGCATAGATGCATGAAATGAATTTGATCATTGAAAGCCTTGGCTGATATAACATGATGATAATGCTTGAAATTTCACTTGATCATCTTTCTTTAGACAGGGAAACTCTTTCTCTATTCCTAATTTGAACACTTGTGAGCTCTGCTTAAAAGAGACAAAGCAATATTTAGTGGTGTGTGACCTAAGGATAGACTAGGGTTTTGTTTTTTGGGTGAGAATAAAATGATGGCTGACATGATGATGACAAACAGGGTTTTTGGCTTAAAACAGTCTTGCCAAGGATTTTTCCCTAAAACACCACCACTTAGACCTACATACTTTCTCACAGCTCTTGAATGGCTCCTTAGGCATGAGTAGGTTATCACATGACAAGATGATCAGGGATTGAGGGGTAGTCACTTTGTCAAATGTTGGATAGTGGGTTGTATGAAAAACAAACGATTTTGATGGTAGTGAGACAAACTTATGATAGCTATAGATAGGGAGGCTTTGCTGAATTGTGATAGGTAAGGAAACTAAATACTATTCTCATCAGAGGCTGAAAAGGAGGGGTAGGAAGACAAAAATTTGTTTCAGGTGTTTTCTAGATGACAAATCAGTAGATTGAGATTAGCTTCTAGAAAACTCAACCAAGGAATCTAGTCATCAAAACATGCAAAAATAATGATGACTAACACCATACACTTGCCCAAATTTATGAGGAGATGGGTTAACAACATTACAAATATTGGCACTAGAGTGACCATGTAACCCAAGAATAATCTTGCTCTTATGTGGAGCAATGCACTGTCCATGGATGGTGAAAAGATACAGATACTCAATGGGACAATTAGTAAGTATAGAAATGTATCTCTTGCCATGCATAATGAGTAAACTGAATGTGAGGTCCATGGATGAGTTCTCCCATGAGAATATTCTCATGAAAATATGCAAAATGGAAGGATGCATGTTCCCCTTGGAGCACTCCATCAAAATATACTTACTCCCAAGTGACAGTGATGTTGGTCGTAGTGTTAAGGCTCTTGTCACTCCATGAATCCCCTCTTTGACATTCCACGTGCCAAAGCCATCCACCAATATTCTGCTATGTGAGAAGCTCTTCCTCTTATGTGGAAGCCTCTCCTTGTCCTCCATTGCTGAAGGATAGCCTCTTTTCACCTTGACTGTGCCATACATTCCTCCTAAAATATCATGATGAGTATGGAGAAATTTCATCTCATACTCTCCCAATAGTAACCATAGCAACAAGGACTCTTGCTGCCTTCTTGCATTATCAAAATGCAAATCATGGAGCAATAATATAATGATGGATATGTGAGATGTCTCTTCAACACAGTACAAGCCATCTCCCTTATACATCATGTGGAAGTTATCCTTCCTCCCAAAACAAGGTACATGCATGAAATACATCTCAAACATAAATACATGTGAGTACATGAGATATACCTCAAACAAAGGAAAATACATGGACATAAGATTTGAAATATGATGTCTAAACTCTCTTGTTAATAGCCACAACAACCATGCATTCTTCTTATGCATCCTATCATTGAGACTTAAGGCATGAGATAAGGAAATAGAAATTTTTGGGTAGTGACCATACTCACCCAAAAATAACCAATGCAGCCATGCTTCTTGCTGGCATGTATCATAGATCTACAAGGTTTTTGGAAACCTCTTGATCCATAATGCCATCCACTCATCCCAATGCGGGTGATGGATCTCATTCTGCAAATATTTGGTATCCTCTCATGGTAGGACACCAACCTCCTCAAATATTTGAAAAACTTTGCACTTCATGAAATGTTGATGTGCACCTCCAATGGAATCTCCCAATGAGACCTCCTCCTCATGCATGGCCTTCCAAAACCAAAGAGGCCTTGCAACTACTGCAAGTAGAAGTCTCTCTTTGAGCTATGGCATGCTCATTGAGACAGTGTCATCTAGAGAGGAGAAAAATTTTCTCATCTCAAGATGTCTACCCTTTCACATCTCTTCCTCCATGGATTCCTAAATGAAGTTGTTATCTGAATGCTCCCATGAGGAATGGGTCCTCCTTTCTTCACTACCTCTCTTGTATAGTGCAATGCAACTCTGTTGATTTGGATCAACTATATATAGTGATGTAGATCCCTCCATAAGATTTTCTAAAATGACCAGAGATGGAAACTCAATCATACCTTGGTGAAATTTGGAAGCTTCTTGCAGGGCTATAAGAGTTTCCTCCTCATATGTGTTGGCTTCCCGAGTTGCTAAAGATGAGGGCTGCTCCTCCATGGTTACCACAGTGCTGGTAAATGCCTCTTCAACTAGTGGTGAAGGATTCTCCCTCCCTTTTCCAAATATTTTGATCATCCTTTGAGAAAACTCAGCAAGAGTAGATACCCTTGCATGGCTCAAATGGCTGAACCACCAAGTATTAGCTTCACCTTCAAGGTGCAGCGCTGCAATTTCTACAGACTCTTTCTCTACTACTGGATATATTAGGAAAAAATCCTCTAGCTTCATTACCCAAGCCTTTGCAGCACATTTAAGTAATCCATCAAAAGTGGAAAATAGGAATCTATTACCTCTCATCATCCCATAGCTGTAGGGTCTCTTTCCTTCTTCCAGTTGAATGAACTATGGTAAATATAGAGTCTCCTTGAAGGCTCTAGGTTTAGATTTTTATTCAGAAAGGTATTCACTTATAATTTTAGATTCCAGGTGTCATTCATGCCTCTATTCTTCTCCTCTTTGAGAATAGTAAGTGCATGGCTCTTCCTCTTCTTTAAATCCTCTAGGAGTTTCACTGCAACTCTTCATCTACTTAACCTCCTTGGGCATGTCCTTTTTGGATCAAAAAACTGATGAGAGAAAGCTTATTCTCTTCATCATTCTGAATTTTTCTCTTCTGGTAGCTGGAACTCATAGGCTGAGCCAAAGGGCATGCTTTGATACCACTATAATATCCCCAAATTGGGATTGCTAGCAGGACATGCCTGAAAAACGAATTTTTCAAGAATGTGTGCTACATAAAACAATATTATCCCTTTCACCCCTTAGATATGATAATATAATACCCAAATACAAGAGGAAATCAGAAACCAAGAAAAATAGGTGAGGTAAACAGACCTCTCACACCTAGAATGGCTGGAAAATGCCCAATAATGGGAATCCAGTAGTATGTAAACACAATGATTGAGAAGAAGAAAGATATTCACTTATGAAATGTGTCAAGAAAAAAATCATCATCATCTGGTGTTATATCAACAACCTATACTTCATTCTATGATCTAAAAATTGAGGGAAAGCAGCGTTTTAAGCCCTAAGAAAAATATTCACAGAAAATAGCATAATAACAGGGGAAATTAATGGTTGGTTCCCTTATATTATGTCATATGGGACTTACATATCAAATGGGAGAAAACAAAATCACTCTAGCTAAGTTAAACAGGTCTCCCGGTCCCGATATGGCTCAAAAAGGCCCAAATCCCATGACTTTAATTATGAAGATTTTACTGAAGCATATAAAACATGATTTTATGAGGGTTTATGATGAAATATAATGGAAATAACATAAATGGAGTCTATCACATTAGATTATGGAGAAAACTGGAGAATAAGCTTCTTTTACACAATATTTAAATGACACGACAAGGGTTCAATGTGAGTACAAGTGAAAAGAGTCAAATCTACAGATTTGGATCTGAAAATGATGCAGTATAATTGAATCTACGTCCTTATATAGCAAAAAAATACATGGAATGAAGGAAAATCCTCTTTACAAACTTTTTGGTAGAAATGTTGGCCTTTTCCCTAAGAAAGCAACTCAAACTTGAGGGGATTGACCCTCTCACTGCAACACTGCAAGAAATGATGCAGTTCCTACAAGGGACTACACAGTAGATGATGGGAGTACTTTGGACAAGTGCCAATATGTGAAATACTACTCCATAATTCTTCCTCACTGATCTCTCAAAGGAAATAGAGCCTCCTCCTTTGAAAAACAAGTGTTGGAAGTGGTGTTGTGAACCCGCACTACAGCACCCTGCAACACAATGTTATATTGTTGCAGAAATAACATTGTAGCAAAAGGAGGATTCTTGGTCTTAAGTGTGGATGTGAGGAAAATTAGTACACTCCTTCAAGAGGCCCCTCAAGAAAGGATAAGGATTCCTAAACGGGAAATCCCTATGCTAAGCAACAGAACAACTCTGCTAAACAACAAGAGATTGCAAAATAGTCTAAGTAGACAAATCCAGAAATCAAATCATAAGAATCCCTTGTTATGTCTACCTTTCCCTCCTTTTAAACATGTGTGAGCCTCCTTTCCTTGGGCCCCAATCATTAGTGTTTTGCTTCACAAAGGAATCTTCCTCTGACTTGCACTACGCTGTCTCTATGGATGATCTCCTCCTCTCATACCTGCATTGTTGACTTGGTCAAACTTGACCTTGTCCACATGCATTTGTCCCTTTTCACACATGAGAGTGTAAAATCCAGCTGGTACCTTGATCCCTTTTCACACCATGAGGGATTTTATTCAGATTTAAGTTAAATATGGGTCTCCTCCCCCATTTATTCATCTACTAAGTGCAAAAATTAAAAAATTAATATTCCCATTAGTTGCTTGCTAATGTAGGAATATTACAGGCACAACCACCTAATGATGAACCTAGACCTCTTAACGCTACCTCTTCAACTCTTGGTGGATAGACACTTGTACAATTCTTACAATGACGCTTTTACAATGACTTGGTGTTGCAAAGGTAAATCCTCTCTGCAGACAGAGATGATCCCTCTAGCCCTAGAGTGGGTCTAGCAATAAGGGAACAATCTAATGTGTAGGTTCTTAGCTAATAAATGAAATAGGTTGGGGTAGATTGACCTACCTGGAGTCCAACGTGATTGTCGCAACTCTAGTAGTGGAAGCCTCTTGATCTCTGTCTTGACAGGTCACGATCCTTTAGCAATGGTACTCATATTTCTGCACAAAGATCAAAGACAATAGAAACATACAAGAAAATAACTGCATCTTTTGCTAACTAGTCATTCAAGGAGGACTAAACACATTGTGTAAAAATAACCATATTAACACAAGATGGGAACCAACCAATAGTCATGTTCAACTACTGTATCAATGGGAGATAGGTTTATTTATAGAGGGAGAGGAGGAGGTTGGGATCCCTACAATGATGTAAGGAAGGCCTTGCCCTTTTTGAGGTTTCCCCAAAAGGTGGAAACAAGAGGCCAAAGGAGGGTGGTCATAGTTATTTGGTCAAACCACTCAGGTTGACTCACCCACAAATTTTTTAGGATAAAACTTCACCTATATATTTAAAAAACATTCCAAAAATAGCTTGGCATGGATAGCTAGTTTGGACAAAGCACCGATGGGCATGGAGCCTAGTGTTAATTTTCCTCATTGGCACAAGGGCATAATTGTCTACCAGCACCAATGCAAAAACATGTGTTTCTGATGGTATTCTTAGGAAATTGTCAACAAAAGGAATGTTGTCCTCATGGAAAGGGATGCAATGATGGTATTTTCAGGGCACGACACTTCTTATTAGTCACAAAAATGATCCTCCAATATGGGGGATGGGGATGACAGGGACGGTGAAAAAATGTTGTGTAACATATGCCCCCTAAAGAATGAGGTCCGAGAGAGAGGGAGGGATGAAATACTTTACGAGAATGCGTTCGAATGAAACACAAATGTCGAAAGACCTGCAATTACAAATACAACTGATATCTATGAAACATGAACATGTGGCATGGGTGCAGCCATCCATAATAGAGTGCATAAAAACTGAGATACGAGGTATGGATGCAGCCATCCAGAAATAAGGATCAATAAATAGACTTAAGTATGGTCGCAACCATCCAATCAAAAGAGTCATGCAATAATTCATGATAAGCCACAATATCCCACATCTTGGGTCTTATTAGACAAAACCCAAGGTATTGGCTTTGTCTTGACCCGAACAAGTACAAATTCAAGCAAGTGAATATGTGAGTTGAAGTCGAACATGTAAGGAAAACACCTGATTGCGAGCCAATGATGAAAGTTGTTAACAGGCACGAGAGAAACCAACACTAATGATAATGGATCTCAAGGTACAACAGGTACAATCCATGAAATGTGAATAGTGATCTAGCGTCGAACATGTGCAGAATCACTTGATCGAAGGAAAATGATGTGGACCTATCGTCAAATGCAAAGAAATTGCCAGTGAGGCATGCAAGCTCCGAGGTACCGAAAGGGAGTCTCTAGGTAAAATTCCTGAATAATGAGCTGAAGTCGACAGGAAGTGACCCAGTTGAAGGAGTGCCATAATGTTTCCCACATTATTGACACGAGACAAAGGAACATGATGATAGTGAATCAGGACCAAACAGAGGATCAGAGGAAGATTGAAAACTATACAGGAAAAATTCTCTTGAACATATCAGCGACACGGCTCTGGATTTGGTAGTATTTGACGGCAAGGGATCTGAGGTGATGGTGGCATGGAAAAGAGAATATGAGAGGCCAAAAAAAATTACCCAAACCCATGGAGGAAAAAATTATGAGATGAGATGTCCCCAACCCGACACGAATGCAGATGAGTGTCATGTTCAAGAGCGACATATTGCCGAAAAAACTAAAAATTGGTTCCATTTTCCCCCACATTTTTTGGCGAGTACCTTGATTATTTTTGAAAAACAAGCTTGAATGGGATAGCATATGCTTGTACTTTAAGTTTTTCCTTTGGAAAAATCCATCCTAGTACATTTTACGAGCCCTAGGAAGGAGGAACTCAGTGAACATCATGGTGACGATGTCCAATGTCATCAGGGTTTAATGAGTTTGACAAAGGAAGAAATCGACCTCTTTTCATGTTTAGAGAGTTTGAAAAGAAGCAGAAAATAATACTCCAACAGGTCCCTTTTCATAAATAGTCCCTTAGATCCAAAAGGTAGAAAACGATGTCTGAGAGAAACTATTAGATATGATAGGCTAAGGTATTCCTTTTTCATAAATAATCTATCCCAGCCTGAAAAAAGGGGTAAACGTATACTGGGTAGATATCATTTCGCAACCATTTAATGAGTTCAAAATGACAAGAGTCTCGACAATATTTTTAGTTTTAGAGAGTCAGTAAAGAGCTAAAATATGACTCCATCATTGAATTTTTCGTGTTTTTAGTGAGTCCGAAAACGTATAAAATATAACTCGTTATTTCATCGTTGTTGCATTAAAAACATGTCGCTGCATAAGAGACGCATGTAAAACCAATTTCTCGAAATAACATAATGAAATAATCAAAAAATACGTCTTAAAACCTAATTATGGTTTTGAAAAGTTATAAAATGCCAAAAATGGTAAAAAATAATTACTTTTCACTTTTTACCTCTTGTGGAGCAATAGTTACCCTTTTGAGAGTGTGATTTTGTGGCAGTGATAGCGGGTGATCCGGCAGTCCAATCCTGAATCTGTTAGTTCCAGGTAAGAGAAATTATTCCTTCCTGCATTTTGACTGTAGTTTCATTTCCTGCAACCCTAAATTTCAAAATCTATGGGGGAAATTGTAAAAATTAGGGCCCAACAGTTGGCGCAAGTATCGGGCAAAAACGCGTGCCAATCGCCCAATATTTTGAACTAGGGCGCGCGAGTTGGCACGACAGTTTCTAAAATAGTCACACCAACCACGCAGACCATTTTAAACTTATAATGCAAGAAATTAGTCCCATTTCCACCAATAAAACCCTTTTATTTTGGCTAATGACATTCATATGAACATGTTTGCAAGTGTGAAGTGGAAAAATGGTGATCGAATGGAAAGAGCGAGAACACAGTGAAGAAGATAAACTTGCCAGGGATACTGAAAGATGCATGGAAGCTATTGGAGATTGTGGTCTCAAAAAATTCTTCATGATACCATGCCTCAGAGCTCAACCGGAGCTGCTACAATACTTAATCAGTGTCTAGGATGAGGATCAAGAAGAAATCATTCTTCAAGATCAGGAACTCGAGATCGAAGTTTCCGAAATTTATTTCATAATAGGGTTGTTGCAGAGGGGGCAACACCAGTCTTGACCCACACTCCTCCCACCATGGAGAACATGAGCATGGTAATCGACAAGGTATGTTGAGGGGCATGGAAAGGATCAGGAAGCGAGAAGGTGGATATCTAGACTATCTCAGACTTGGCACTAAAGGTAGTGCTACACACCATCATGCGAGCTGTGGGATCACAGGCACTGCAAGAGGCCATAAAGACACAGGTACTTCTTGCTGTAGATTTCTTGACACCGACCCTCTACAACTAGGAAGAGACAATGACCATCAACATGAAGCATCGACTGAAAAAGTGCAATAAAGGAAAACTGAAGCAGTTTCGCTATGGGTCTATCCTGGTATCTTTCATACTGGAATGACTACCAATATTTCACCAACAGGAGGTGATAGTTCCGACACCACCAGCACAGGAACCATGGATGGCCCATTGGGCTACTCTGATGCCAAGGTTGGGGGATGGTAAACATATGTCATGGAGATCGGAGTTCTTTGATTGGCTCCACCGACAACTAATCATCATGGAGGATTGGCCCTACTATGGCATAGATTTCATTGGTGATACATATCTTCCACTCCTAGAAAGAAAGGATTGGGATGAAGTACTTAGTAAGGCTCATTTTTAATTTTCATGAGTATTATGATTTTTTTGTTATATGCATGTTCTGACATTAAATCCATGTATGTAGATGTTGGCCCAGAGAGACGTGCAAGAATGTATCCGATAGCGAGGCGAGTTCCTCATGACTTGATACCGCCCCTCATGGTGAAGGAGGCGAGGAGGAGGAAATCATGTGAAACTTGGACGGAATCTCTCATGGTCCCGGACTATGCGCGATTCGACGATGTTCCTCGTGCATACCAGAGACACACTATAGGGGTGTCAAACCAAGTTCACTGCTTGCTGAGGCAGCTTGTATGGGAAGTTACATGTTATCATGAGTGTCATGCCGAGTAGACACCTAGGTTCTATTTCTGCATATTTGTGAGAGACATGGTGTCTTAGGATGTAACAGAAACACACATATTTTTTGAACTTATGATGCACACTGATGCAAACATTTGATATATATATATATATATATATATATATATACATCTATTTTCCCATATGGATCTTTCTCATGTGATGATGATCTTACAAATCACGCAAATGTCTATCTAATACAATGTTAGCTATTGTATCAGTTAATGCATTCACTCACCTAGGTATATGTTGATATGTGAAGTAATCAAAATGTATTTCTAGAAAACGAACACGCAAATACAACCTCAAAATGTGAGGGTTTCTAACTTAATAATGTTCATTAAGTTGAAGAATGACTGTGAGTGTAGATTCACAACGAATGCATGAATGTCGAGGGAAATTGCCTCGGCTAATAATTTAGTGACAATACTATACTCAGCGATATTGTTTGTAGTTCGTCCTATATGGATACCTTGAAGACCTATCATTTCACCAACAGTATCATAAATCACCCAGGCTACTGAAGACAAGTTCTGGGTACTGTGGGAAGCACCATCTGTGAAACTGACATAAGGGGTAATATAAATTTCACAATAAGCAATGACCCAATGAGAAGGAAAATTCTCGCAAAGCACACCAAGGAAAAAATGTAAAAAATTGAAAAGAACACCCTAAATGTACTAGAAAACATCCTCAGAATGAATGCACATTGAATTTTATAGATGTTTTCTTAGTTTTTGAAGAGAATCATGCCACAAGTAAGTGTCGTTCCTTACCTTGGCTCAAAGATGTATATCAATGTGGAGAATTATGACCAAAGAAATTTTTTTTCATAAATCATAGATGGCCTCAAAGGCCTAGGTCATATCAGCAGCGTATGCAAGGTGCACCTTACTCCTATTACCATAAAAATCATAATGCACCAATGCAGTCCCAGTACACCTCCACTCCTCCACCATGGCCTACACTTCCTACTTGGCCCTACAACCCTCCATATCAGCCTCATCCTTTGAACAACCCATTTCATAATTATGTTTTTCAACCACCTCAATCGAGGAACCCATGACAAGGTTGGAGGCCTTAACATAATCAAACACCATCTCTACTTCCTCCACCCAAACCTCATCCTCATCTCACTCATTCTTCTCCACCCAAGCAGCCTCATATGCTCACATAGCCCAATCTAAACCCAAACAACAGGGAGGCACAACAATTTTACAATGGAGAGACATCCTATCCAGATTATGGTGTTGAGATACATGAGATCAATATCATGTCGGGAAAAGTAATCCTAGAGAATCCTCATCCATATCCACCTGCAGAGGATGAGGAAGAAAATGAAGAAAGTAACACTCAGATCCAATAACCTCATTTTCCTAAGCATTAGATCTACTCTAGTTAGCACACCCTAGAGGTGACTGAAATTCTGGGAGAACTTAAAAATTTTTGTATAAAAGTACCTCCTATCCAAAAAATTAAGGATGTCCCTATTTACAATAGATCCGTCAAGGAAAAATGCTTTAAGAAACATGGGAGAAAGAATAAAGATACCCCTGCCATTAATGTAGTAGGAAATTTGTCTGATTGAATGTTGGAAAGGGTGGTCTTCTCGAACTACCTGGAACCTAGTAGTCCAGTTGTAGATTTACACATAGATGGTGTCATAGTCCCCAATAATCTAATTGATCTCGGGTCTACCATCAATGTGATGACCAATGAAACTATGCTTCAACTCAACCTCCAAGTGACTTTGAGGAAAACCACAACAATTCTGCAACTGGTAGATCGGTCCACAGTAGCTTCGAAAGGCATTATGGAGGATGTTATGGTTTCAATTGAATATTGGGATTACCCTACAAATTTCCTGGTTCTCTAGAAAAAAACCAAGTTTAATGGATATCCTCTCATTTTAGGGATACCTTGGTTAGCCACTTCCGATGCTTATATCAGTTGTCAGGCCAGAAATGTGACTATAAAGAATGGGCCCTTTTCTAAACAACTAGTATTATATACTCCTTCCTAGCCTTCCATTTACCATGACCTACCTCTATGGTTGGAGGATGAAGAAGAAGATGATGAAGTATAGAGCACTACGCCCTACCCCATTTGTACCATAGATAGTCTTCTTAGATGAGAGCAACCTGATGAGGATGAACTCATCGATCAAATAATTCATTACCTGAGCCCCCCACTAACAATACACTTGATGGCATAGTCAAAGAGTCTGAGAGTTACCCTTGGATGGAACTACACTCACTGGATTCAACTATCGAAACCAGCAAGGCTGTGGAATTTCTCCCATCCAAATCTCTAAAAGATAACACATCGCTATCAACTAAAGAAGAAGAGTAGTTATTCTATCTCTTGAAAGAAAACCTTGATGAATTTTCTTGGGACTAAAAATACATGAAAGGGGTGCATCGCTCAGATTTCACACATATATCTACATTAAATAAGGGTGCAAGCCTGTGCACAAACCCCAAAGAAGGATTAACCCACCTCTACAAGAACTAGTAAAGGAAGAGCTCTAGAAATTATTGGATGTAGGTTTCATTTATCCTATATCAGACAGTGAGAGAGTATCTCCTCTTGTCCTAGTCCCAAAGAAGAATGGAAAATGGAAAATCTGCATTGATTACTGAGAACTCAAAAAATCCACCAAGAAGGACCATTTTCCCTTGCCCTTTATAGATCAAATTCTGTACGACATTGTAGAAAAGAAATTATTTTCTTTCCTAGATGGGTTCAGTGGGTATAACCAGATCCAAATGAGCCCTCAAGACTATGATGAGACTACTTTTAGATGTCCCTAGGGCATATTCACTTAAATATTCCCTCCCTTTGGCTTGTGCAATTCCCCAGCTACTTTCCAAAGAGTTGTCTTGATCATTTTCTCAGAGCTCATCCATGACTCAGTAGAAATATACATGAATGATTTCAAACTTTATGGGGATGAATTACAAGAATATATCTCTAATTTGGGAAGGTTGTTGATAATGTGCATTGAGATGCATCTCTCCCTCAGTCCGAAAAAGTGTGAATCCTTAAAAATATTAGGAATAGTATTGGGCCACTCAATATTACAAGCAAGAATACAATTGGAACTGAGCAAAATCACCATCATAAAAAGTGTGCTTTCTCCTCAAAAGAAGAGATATGTCTGAATTTTCTTAATTTTAGCTGGCTACTATAGAAGGTTCATCAAAGACTTCAGAAAATTGGCTTTTCCATTATTTGGTTTTTTGGCCAAAGACTCTGAATTTATCTGGTCAATTCTTTGTCAATAACCTTTTGAGACTATTAAGGAAAATTTAACTACTTCCCCCATTCTCTGAGGTTCAAATTTGGCTATGCCTTTCCACATCCACACAGATGCATGAGACAAAGATGTGGGGGCAGCGTTGGGGAAGTTGGAAGACAAATTACCCTATGCCATCTATTTCTTTAGCAAGAATTTTTCCAAGGCTTAATTCAGCTATACTATCACAGAAAAGGAACTGTTAGCCATTTTCATGCTTTAAACAAATTTAGACATTATATCACTAGTTATTAGACCTTTTTACATGCTAACCATGCAACTATAAAGTACTACATGAATAAACCTAATGTTAATGCTAGAATAATTAGATGGTTGTTGTTATAACAACATTTTGACCTAACAATTGTCGATAAACCAGGGAAGGAGAATGTTGTTGGATATTGTTTATCTAGACTAACTCTACCTGTAGATGAGAAAGGAATGGTTGATGACCAACTTTCATATGAACACATATTTTCTATCTCCCAACTCTCTTTGTCGTTTTCTAACATAGATAGCTACTTGGTTGCTGAAAAATTCCGTCAAAACCTCTCATCCATGGAGAAGAGAAAGATCATTAGAAAAAGTTCCCCTTTCACATGGATCGGTGGAAATACCTTCAAGCTAGACCCTAAAAAAATTCCCAGAAGATGTGTGAGGGAAGAAGGTTTTTTTGACATCCTCTCAACATGTCATGAAAGTCCTTGTGGAGGCCCCTTTGCTGTAAGAAGAACAACCTTCAAAGCTTTGCAGGCAAGTTACTATTGGCCTACCCTCCACCAAGATGCCAAGAGATGCACTAATAGGTGTGACCAGTCCCAAAGGATGGGGAAACCTACACAGAGGGATGAAATTCCTCTGCATCCTTAGGTGGCTCTAGACCCATTTGAAAAATTGGGCATCAAACTCATTGGACCCATTGATCAACCATCCGAGCACAAGAGATATATCATAGTTTTCGCTGACTACCTGACCAAGTGGACTGAAACAAGGGTTATAAAGGTGGTAACAAAGGAGAAAATAGAAAATTTTCTAAGAGAAAATGTGTTATACAAGTTTGGATACCCCGAAAAAGTAGTCACTAATCAAGGGGCTCAATTTGTATTATTGAAAATATTCTGAGGTGAGACAAGATCAAGCATAAGACTTCCACTAACTACCATCCTCAAGTAAATAGCAAGGTGGAAGTGAAAAATAGAGCCTTCGAGAATATCCTCACTAAGGTTGTGAGTAGCAGCAGGAAATATTGGGAATATAGATTTGTGGAAGCCAATTGGGCCTACAATACCACTTGGAAGACAACCACATGGTTATCTCCTTATCACTTATTCGATGGGAATAAATCTCTTCTTTCCATTGAGTTTGAATACAACACCTCGAAGATGGCAGCTGAGTTAGACCTAGATATCACAAAGGCCCAACAAGAAATGTTGTTGATGTTAAATGGTTTCGATGAGTTCATGATGTAGGTACTCATTCACATAGAAGTGATTCAGTTGCAAAGAAAGGTTTTTCATGATAGGCATATTAAGTAAAAATAACTTTCATGAAGGATATTAGGCACTGCCCTATGACTCAAGGTTCTATGACTTCAAAGAAAAATTAATGACAAGATCGTTGGGACCTTCTAAAGTGGAAATTTTTTATGATAATGGTGTGGTTTAGTTTAGAACCATAGATGAGGAGGGTATCCCCCTGCTTGTCAATGTGTATAGGCTCAAAGTGTACAAGAAGGCCTTCTTTAGGGCTGAGTTTATAAATTCCATAAACAGGGAGGTGTATGTCATTGGAAGCTCCATAGTTTCCAGCACCTCCCCGTCCTAGAAAAATAATAAGAAAAAGAAAGAATAAAATGGAATGGGTGAAAACATCCCTTAGGTGCCCAAGGCCAACTCCAGGGTTGAAAAACTCCATGACGCAGTACTAGAGCAGAAAAAGGAAAAAACAAAAAAAATAAAACATCCATGGGTGAAAACCTCCTTGAGGCACCCATAGCAAGCTTGTGGGTTAAAAACCTCTATCGAGGTGGCCCACCTGTCCTAAAAAAAAGAAGAAAAAAATACAAAAAATAAAGAAAAAAATAAAAATAAAGATCACACCTATGCACTCACCTATTTTTGGTTTGCAAGTTGCTAATAAAAGATGGTTTTAGACGCAGAGGGTCAGTTTAATTCCTATATTCTCTCTCCCCTTTTCCTACCCACTCAATAAGAAAATACAACATGCGTTCATTGAACCATTGCTCCCTTCAAGTAAGCAGAAAACTAATTTTTTTCTCATGTCTTTAATTGCTACAGGATGTACTAGTTATTACAGGATTTATTGTAGTGCTATAGGAAGCCTTGTAACTACTACAGGAAACCCTGTAACTACTACAGGAAACTCATCTGTGACAACATAATCTCTCTCAAGGGCATATAAACTTTGTGAAAAGCATGAAAATGGATTTTTTTTCCTATACCTACCACATCTAACGCTCACTCCACTCCATGCATAAGTACTCACTCCCTAAACCCTATTTTTCACCACTAGCAGCTAGGTTACCTATTTCTAGACATGGGACCTCTACCCTCACCTCTATATCACTCCAGTCACTCCATAGCTCCATCCCTAACCTCCATACACCATCTCCCTCCATTACTCAACAATTTGGAGCTTTGAAGAGGGAGATAAGGGTTTGCTACAGGAATTTTATTACTTCTTGTAGAAATAATGTACATGGCATAGAAAGGTGAAAAAGTGAGAAGAAATCGATCGAAATGGGTTAAAAGGACCATAAGAAGACTCCAAGAGTGTGATCACACCAAAAAGATCACTCGAGGACCTCCATGCATCACCTGAAAAATGAACAAGAAAAAAAAAGGTTAAGCAACTCACTTAGAAATAAGCTGCTCAACGAGAAAATGTATAAAAAAAGCACAACAAGAGGAAAAATAGTCATGGATATCACCAAAAATAATTTCCCTACATAAAATGATGTTTTCAACTCATCAGTAATAGATATTCTCAAGTATGGCCCTTCACCCTCTTGTTATGCACTAATTTTGACCAAAATTAATTAAGGTTGAGAATTAGATATTAAAAAGGTGAAAGGTGGCCATTTAACTTGGCCACCCTCATGAAGTGAAACTGAACAATAAGTTGAGTGTGCATGCCACCTGGGAAAGTAAAATCCATTAAGGGGGAGTTCACAAGGACATGGAGGTGATTCCGAGGTAGAGGCAATTATTAACTGGAGTGGGACCAATGGTCCAGAAGAGCAAAAATCGTTCCATAGTCCACTTCATCCCTCGACCCCAACTTAGGTTAATTTTTTGTAAATGGAAATTTTGAGTCATTATTCTCATTTAATTTATCCTTTTGAGAGAAGTGGGAGGAGGAAAATTAAGAGGATCCATCAAAGAATGCAGCACCAATACCGAGTCTGCATGAAAATCCTGTGCTATAGGAAAACTAGGATGCTATAGGAAACTTCACAAATGGTTTAGTAGTGAGAAAAAGTGAATATAAGAGCCACCCATAGGTGGTGTTAACTCCTAATACCACCATATCCCAAGAAAAAAAACATCATAGGCTAGAGGTAGGTGGTTTCCACTCCCCAAAGTTGTGAACTTTCCATGAAATTTATACACAGATAGCAATAATTTAGGAATTAAGAGGTTGAATCAATTAACCTAAATTTATTTAAAAGCTATAATATATAATGCCACACTTCACCAATAGCTCTCATACAAAATAATTCAGCCACCTTCCTAACACTACCATAAAATGGGAGGAGGATTTAACATAAGCAAGTCAAGATGCATCAAAAGGATAAAATTACACCCGCAGGTGGTGGAAATTTTCAGGAACCACCAATGGTTAGGTTTCTCCAAGCTCCTCAAAGGAGCTGATGAGGAGATAGCTCATGAATTTTTAGTGGCCCTACAATCAAAACCATAAGAGAGGGCCACCACTATGATTAAAGGCCTAGCTATCACAATTATACCTAGGCTAATTAGTAGAATCACCACTTTTCCCATTAGAGTCAAGTAGAATAGGGCAGATAAGGTGTCCAACACTTAAGCTCCAACACTTAAACTAAAACGAGTTTCTTTCTGCCAGGTGTAGAATTCATTGAAGAGAAAAATGGAGTGAGGAGAGAAATCCTTCCATACACTTGGGATGAAGTAGCATTCCACATTATGAAATGCATTTCCTATGAGAGCATACTTAGTGTGGTTTGTGGATACCACTTTAGTTTTTTGAGTGAACCTAGGTTTCAAAGGGAACTCCCTCTAGAAAAAAACTAATAATTCCAAATTTCCTCCTCCTTTCAATTAGGGGCATGAGCCAAAAAGTGAGGGAAAGGAAGTACCAACACTTAGCTCGCCATGGCCTCATCAAGATGATAGTGACTGATGCTCTAAATATATTGAACCTCACTGTGCACTAGTGCTCATTCATATATATGGATAGGGAAGCCTTTGTAGCCCCCAAAACTGGACAAACCTCTACCTCTAATCTTGGAGAGAGGGGAATGGAAGAAGAATAAGGGGAGGTTGAAGAGACAGAAGGATAAGATGAGGAAGATGAGTAGAATAGGGCAAATAAGGTGTCCAACACTTAAGCTAAAATGAGCTTCTTTCTTCCAGGTGCAGAATTCATTGAACATAAAAATGGAGTGAGGAGATAAATCCTTCCATACCCTTGGGATGAAGTAGCATTACACATTATGAAATTCATTTCCTATGAGAGCATACTTAGTGTGGTTTGTGGATACCACTTTAGGTTTTTGATTGAACTTATGTTTCAACCGGGAAGCCCCTCTAGAACAAAAACTAATAATTCCAAATTCCCTCTTGCTTTCAATTATGGGCATGAGCCAAAAAGTGAGGGAAAGGAAGTACCAAAACTTAGCTCACCATGGCCTCATCAAGATGATAGTGAATTATGCTCTAAATAGATTGAACCTCACTATGCACTGGTGCTCATTCATATATATGGATAGGGAAGCCTTTGTAGCCCCCCAAAATGGACATACCTCTACCTCTAATCTTGGAGAGAGGGGAATGGAAGAATAAGAGGAAGAAGAAGGGGAGGTTGAAGAGACAGAAGGAGAAGATGAGGAATAAGAAGAGATGGTGGTTGAAATAGAAAACACATAAAACCTAGAAATAGAGGAAGGATTAATAAAAAGAGAAAGAAGGAGATGAAATAGAGGGAGGTGAAACAAAGGAGGAATAAATAGAGGAGAAGAAGTAAGATAATGAAAGTGAGGAGAAAATATTAGACCCTATTCTAGGCATTGTACCTCTCTTGATCAGACCAACATATCACCTAAGATAAGAGAGAAATAAGTGGTTGCTACCTTAGTCACTTTGATCACACCAGTGAATGGAAAGAGAAAAACACAAAAACCCATCTAATGTAGGACTAGAAAGAGTGTCAGGGTAAGATAGGAGAAGCCATAGACACCAACCAAATTCCCTATAACGATGAGGAGTCACCAAAAAATGACGATGATATAAGGTTGGAAAAAGGGAAAGTTCAAGATGTCACCTCACATGAGAGGACACCTATGACCTATAGGAGGAGGCATTCATCTAGGTTGGCATCCCCTACACATCTACCAACCCCCATAGACCCCCAAAAGACATAAAATAAGTAAAATCATGTAAGGGAGGTTTTGCTATATGCAAAACAAGATTTGTTACATGAAACTTTGTTTCTGCTATAGAAAACTCCAGTAGTACCAGAAATAGAGCAGGACACCTTGGGGGAGGGAGATAAGGCATCCATGGGTGGGAAATATGGCAAAGAAGTTGATAAATAAGCACAAGTTAAATGGAAATATGCCAAATTGGAGGAAGAGAAGGGAAAAAAGGAGGGGCCTACCTCCCCAAAATATGTCCCTAAAGATATATCAACAGTTTCACACCCCGGCCCTCAGCTAAATATTATTTATTACTATACCTTTATTGAAGGTGGTATAATTATTCCTCAAAAGTTTCCAGACCCCTTATTTTATCAATTGGAAGAATAAATAGCACACACTCATCAATGGATGTAAATTTATACAATAGAATGTGTGCATGACATAGGGATCATGGAGGAGAAGGTCACTAAGTTGGGAAAGATTTTTTCTAGTGTTAGACTTAAAGAATCCATGTTGAAAGAGCATCTTTAGGAAACACATGCAAATAATGCAATATTAAAGAGTCAACTTTAGCAAAAAGACAAAAAAAATTCCACAATGAAAGATTTTTGCATGGAGGCCATCCAACACAGATATCCATCAAACACCTATTCCATCTACGTCAAATAATAGTGGAATCAGTTTCATATTAAGACATTAGCCTCAAATGGATCCTTACATTTTCAGAACTGCAAGAAATTCATTCAATTTTTCAACCAGTCAAGCATGGGAGGCAAGGCCAAGATGGCATAATTCTACATGTACAATATTCTTTTGACATAATTAAACATTTGGGACCCTAACCATAGATTGGGTGACATCCTTTTAATGGCATTATCTTCTTGGATGGTCAATGAGGAAGTAAGAGAAGATTAAGTAAAGAAGGTGATGAGAAGAGAAAGTAGGGAGCCTCTACACATAAGGGAAGAACTATTCATCCCTAGGTGAGTCATAAACAATCACCTCATGATAGAGAATTATGCCAACCTTGTAGAATAGTACCTTAACACACAAGCACAACTGATTGCACATTTTGAGGATATTTCTACTTTCTTTGGAGATGAATGTGTAATTGAAATTAAAAGAACGTGGAATGAGATCCCTCTTAGTCTCCGAAACATGGAATATCATACCCCATAGATATTGAGGAGCGACCTAAAATGGGCACCATTATACAAGACGGATATGATGGCAATAAAAATACAATGGATTAGCTTCAAGCTCAGTCAACCTTTGTTGCTGGGATTGGGTGAAGGGAAAGACCAAGATGAGGAAAACATCGAATGGGAGGAAGAAAAATGGAATGTTGGATTCTACACTCCTAAAGGAACTCCTTCATTTATTCCTTGGGAGGTTAGAGGGGCCACTAAAGCACTAAAATAAATGAAGGAGGACTAGGTTGCTTAGAGGATGAGGAACCATTTGGTAGGGGGATGATTATGAGAACCATCATTAGGTATAATTGGAGGGGTTAATTTTCACCTTTTTAGCCTTCTTAGTCTCTCATTCTCACATTTAATTACATTATGTTCATATGTTGCTTTTTGTAGATGGTGATTAAGGCTTTTCATTCTTTGAATTCCTAATATGGCTTAACTGCAAGATAATCATGAAGATATTCCATTTTTGTTGAATATTTTGCAATAAAAGCTTAGATTAGATAGTAAGGGGAGATTATAGGAGGGTTATCGACCTCCTTAACTCCTAAAGGTAGCCAAGGGATACTCTATATTCCCTCCAAAAACTTGAAATAAAAGGCAACCAAGAAAGTGGAAGAACAAGTACACCAAAGCCCCACTTATCTTGCAGTCAAAGGGCACACATCACCTACTTTTTAGGGAGTTATTGGTAGCTTCCATTTAGGTTAAATAAGGTATAGCAAGAGCTCATTAGGATTCAAATTTTGGAGGAAGGTAGTAGACTCTTAGCTCTTGTAATAAACTTTTGATACTTTCATTGTTATGTAATGAGACTATTTATGCAATAAAATGAGTATTCAGTTTGTCCTTCATTGGTTTAGTTTCAGAGAGCTGAGCTTGTGGGTAAGGTCCCAATCCATCATCCTTTCTCTCTCTCTTTCTCTCTCTCTCTCTCTCTCCCATGTATTTATGTTTATTTTTGTTCCATTGTAGCTAGTTTACTTTATGATTTTTAGCTAGCTTGCTTACATTTCATTTTACTGTTTTCAGTTTGCTTCCATTTCACATTTTTTGTAGTTAGACTCTTGTATATCATGGTACAATAGAATATAAACTTCAAAATTTGTGTGTCAAAACCTCCTGCTCTCACCTCTTTCATTGGAGTTTGAGGAGGACAAATATTCACCACAAGCCCAACATTTCTCTTCATTTCATGGTTTCTTGAAAAGAATATATACGTTTTTGTGTTTTTCATGAACATGTAGAGAAAAGTGAGTTATATTTATGTTTGAATGCATAATTAGGTTTTCTTATCAAATCCAACTCATATTTTCCATCTTCTTCATCATAGATTTGTCCATGTTTATTGCACGAATAGGTATTTTTCTTGCAAGTTTTAGTAGAGAAGCAGAGGAGGAGTCCACAGCATCCGTAGCTCCATTTCTAACCTTTCACTAATCTCCTTTCAAAAAAATCACCCTCGGCCCTGTTTCTTACATTTTGGCCACCACATTGAGAGAAACCCTAGAAGTTCAAGATGGGTTTTGAGAGAAGTTTCGAGCTTGGCTAAGGGGTTGGATACCTTCCATCCACCTAAACACATCTTCATTTCACCTTCCCTAACTCTTTCCTTATTAATTTTTGCCTCAAAACACCCTCGTCCGCTTTCCTTTAGCATTTATAGGACATCCTATAGCACTATAGGAAACTTGTAGTAGATCTTGTAGCAGTGCAAGTTAGCCTCTCTGTCAACCCAAAAAACATATTCCACCTCACCTAACCCTGCCAAAATCTCCAAGACACCTTCAACTTTAAATCCATGAGTCCAGGACCTTCTCAATCCACCTTAGTTCCTCCTTCTTTTGTTGCAAAACAAAGTATTTACAGGCATAGTTCACCCATGACTACATGCATTTTTAAAGCATAAAATAGTTATATTCTACTTAGCCATTTTTCCCAACCATCAGTGATAAAATTAGTCTTTCTTTATAAAATTTAAATTCATCAATTGTCTTCATGAATGTTTCCTAGTTTACTTCTATTTCTTGCAATAGCCTAAATTGTAGATTTCCTTCCTTGAAAAATAGCTAGATGTATCTTCTTTCTTTAAAATAATCCTTTGATTTTTGATAGAGTATTGTTTTTGAGTCATTTGTAGTTATAAGTCTAATTCAGAAGTGTGATAGAATTCACTCAGAAACCTTAGCAATAGCACCCTTTCGTAGGACTCAAAAGAGGATGGCATGAGTACAATGCATATGTTGTGTATATAGAACTGTCACTTCCAATTTTTTGTGAACCCTAGGTTGATAAAGTAAAGTAGAGTAGCCTCTGGGAGTTGCATCACTCATGGTGCAATACCAAGGCTCACCATATCCCTTCATGGAAACAAATTTTCAAGAAAACTTTAAATTTTCTACACAAATTTAATCTATCATGACTCTCATTGGAATTCTAGATGACAATGGCACTAGAATTACATTACTACATAATTCAAATATCTGAAAATTTGTACATATGTAAGGTATTGAGTAAGAAATTTATCAGTTTTGGTAGTTGGGTTCTTTGAGGTAAATTCTTAGCTAAAATATTACATAAATATAAACAATTTAGTGAAAGTTGAAATTATTAAACAAGTAAAACTTAATACCATGTTTTCCAGTAGATCGCAACATGTCCTTGATTCTAGCCAAATACTTTATGTTTGATATTTTATGTGTATCCATAACCACATTATTAGTTGAAAAACAATATTAACTTGCATTTCTCATCATGTAAATAATTGATGGTTATAAATGATGACTACTCTTATGAGTCAGTTGCACTTGTTAATCTATCGTGACCTAGTAGGCATCTCTACGATAGTAGTGTTGGATACATACTTCAAGAAAAATATTTATACATTTGATAACGCTTAAGACACTTTTCATAAGAAAGGAGGAGGGAAGATCTTAAAGGAAAATGGAGGAGAATAACCATTTCCCACGCTATTGTACGAGAATAATGGGAAAACCACTTTTCATTAATTCTTTTTTAATAAATTAAAGTAAAAAAATAAACCGAAAAACTTTTGGCACACCTTTCATATTATATTCTCAATGTGTATTAGATGAAGAATATTTACAGATTATTAAAAACCATTCATAATTTGAATATCTGAAATTCCTCAATCCTAATTCCAATATAGACCACACCTATGGGTGTAATTAAATGGTTCGTGAATGTTGATACAATACATATAATATTTTGTAAGAACAAAAAATCTAAATTATAAATTGATTAATATTATTACTATAAAAAATAATTAATACGAATTAAACATATATGAATTTAGAAAAACATGTAATAACATTATTAACCATCGAGATTCACCCCCACTTACCATGGAGATACTTAACTTAAAAGTACGTTTTCTTAAAATCCCATAGGCCAATAACTTGGCCTACTAATACCACTTGCTAAAAATCATAATACCATCCTATATTTATTTTCTCATAGAAATTATTTTTTCCCAAAAAATTATTTAAATAACCAAAATGAATTTTAAATTGTGGAAAAATAAAATCACTTGCATTATAACATCTCAAAATTACATGTAGTGGAAAATAAAAATTAGAGAGAATCAAACACACACTGCAATAGATAAATAACCACAAAATTATCCATTTTTCATTAATATAGAAAACTAGGGCTTTCGACCCACAAAGAATTGCAAGGAAAAATGCATTTACTAGAATTTGTAACTTCCCCCCCACCAGATGAATTTGGCTCAATGAATTTGGAAGATCTATAATAGACAATAGGAATTGGGTAAATATTCCCTAAGCCTTGAAGGAATAATTTTCTTCTTGAAATTTTCCAATAAAATATCCAATTCCCTCTCCTATGACCCCTGTAAAACAATATTGTATCAACTTGGATAAGTTATTAAGTCTCCCTAGGAAAATATATGACCTTAGTGTGTTAATCATGTTGGAGGTCTTGGTTGAGGAGATACTATTTTCATGTACGCGCATGCAGGAACATTAATTGGAAATTTCAATGTAATTGTATTTCCGCCATATGTGATGGAATGATGAGATGCATATCTACCTCAAAAAAGAGTTGTAAAGGGAATATTTATCTTTGAACATAAAGGGAAATGCATTTTCAGCTTGTAATTTCAACTACAGGAGTATCTTAAATGAGTGCAGTGGGGGTTCCACGGTTCTTCAGGAATAATGGTCTTTTTATGCAATACTGGCTTCCATTTTATACCCCCAATGAGGTAGGTTCTTAAAAAATTTCTTATGTAATCATATTGGCTTATTTTCTTGATGATTTTAAGGTTCAAGAACTATTGGCAAAGATACATGGGTTGGATGAAAGAAATTATTTAAGTTATTGGATGATCTATTTAATATAGTTAAATAGAAAAAAATTGTGTACCCTCAATTGGTTGGTTATTTTCTCAAATATTGGGCTAAGTGCAAGTGACCCACAACATGACAAAACCCATGTCTAAATGGTACTCTGTGATGGTTAAGGTTTTTAGTATAGGTTTGGATTTCTAAAGGATAAATTTTTTCCAACCAACTACATTTATCCTTGACTTATTTTTGCCAACCAACTATAGTTAGTGTATTAACACCATTTTCTAAATTTTTTTTATAACTTGATCGTTGCAGGTGATACGATTTTGTTTGTCCTTCATGAGAAGTATCATGAAAATTTCTTTCATGTTTCTATAATTTCAATGGTTGGTACATCGGCAGATTGGGCTTTTGGAATTTATGTTCACTTTTTTGTCCATGTTTTGCAGTTATGTGCTAGAACTACGCATGGTTGTCATTTAAATACAATGGTTATCAAGAAATAGTTTGGTATTTAAATATGTTGCTCCATTCATAGGAAAATATCCTATCACGGTTCATTATATTAGTGGCTCTATGGATAGTTGGAAATTGACTTATGTCACTTTAATGTACTATGGATGGCATATTTTTTTTAATGTACTTTAAAGCGTTCAAATTAGTATATTTTAGTTGTTGGTTATTTTTTTCTTATCACATTTATTTCTCGAACTCTAATCCTATTCTCTATGGGTATTTTTTTTATTCCCCTAGATCTATTCTATAAAGGTAGAGGGGGGATGAAGTGTGTTTTCATAATGTGTAACTTTTTTTCTTTGATGTGCCTGTCTTCACACCCCTTTGCTAGTTGAAGTACTTGTGGGAGGATATAATTATAATTGAGAGGTAGAGATATATTTCCTTGTATCCATACAATTACATCTTTGCATAGTCATGCTTGGTGTGGATTTGGAAGTGTCTGAATGCCCCTTTGATATTTTTTTGGTGTAACATATATTAGCCAAAATTTGTACTTACAATTTTTAACATATGTTTAGTGTTTACGTTTCAGGATCACTATTATTGATTTCTGTATTTTGACATATTTAATTAATTAATAATGATAATCAATCCCAATTAGTTTTCTAGACCCCATATCTAGTAGGATTCAAGCATGTCACTCATTATTTATAATTGCATCATATATACTCATTGTTTTTGGATTTTTGGCATAGAAATCAATCTTTTAGAAGCAGATTTTTATGCCATGACAACATATTTGCATGGTTCACAAGGTGAGAAATCAATGTTTGGTGTAATTGCATATTTTAGATTTGATAATTGTAGGTCATTTATAGGCTATCGATTTCTTTAAAGCTTCACTTCTAATTGAGTATTTAACTGAAAATATTGAGTATCTTATACATGACTATTTTTCCCTCCACTCACTTTTCATAAATTCCATAACCATTAGGTACAAACTTCGATATTATTTTTCTTTTTTAGTAAAATATTTTCCAAGAATTTACAATTTTTTATAATTTATTGAAAGTTCTAGAATTTACAATATATAAAGTTTCCAGATATATATATATATTTTTAAGTCTAATTCTTTAAAGGGTGTTAGCTCAATGGAACAACACCTGCTTTACAAGAAAAAGGTTGGTGGTTTGATTCCATCATGCCCTGATATTTATATGGAAGGAACATGATCAATATTTAGTGACAAAGAATTTTTTGACCATCCCCAATGAGTTGATAGTGACATTTTTATACCCTCACCAAAATATGAAATGGTGAAGCTAAATGAACGCCACCATATATATGCATCAATAGTGGTGATCATAAAAGGTCCATCACCATAAATTGATGTTATTCATATGAAATGGTGGAAGTCACTATCCTTCATTATAATCATTATTCATGACAAACCTTGAATGTCACCACAACACTTATACTTTTGTAGATGCCACATTTGGTGACGTTCAATTTTTTGGCGATGGAGGTTAAGTTCCATCACCATTTCTCATATGAAATGGTGATGGTCACTATTTGTCATTATAAACCATTATTTGTGACCAACCTTGAATGCCACCACAACACCTATACTTTTGGTGAGGCCACCTTTTGTGATGTTCAATTTTTTGTGACGGAGGCTCTTTTGACCGTCACCAATGAGATTATGGTGACATTTTTCAACCATCACCAAAGTAATTTTTTCTTGTAGTGTAATTGAGGATCAAACATTGGTGGAATTGTTGTAATATATCTAATTATATTTTGTATTGAATGAGTTATTTTCTGTAAAATATTAATCAATGTGTTATATATTGGAAATTAAAAGTATGTTAAATATGGGAAAACTATTGGTGCTTTGCATTTAAATCTAAAAAACATATCAAAACTACTCTTATTTTATCTTTTCATTATAATGATCACTGATGTTTTGAGTTTGATTGATTGAGGATGGCCACAGGTGTTCCCTCAAATTGGAAGTTTGGTGTTGGAATTTAGTGTGGATTTTCCATTCAAGAATCAAATAGCAAATGGAATTTGAAAGTTACATTCGAAAATAAAATTTTTGGGGGGATTAATGGTGGTGATTGATATATATTTTGATGCTGTAAATTTGCTCCAAATCATAGCTAATATATTGTACCACAGGTGAGGATCACTACAACATAAGTGGATAAATTGATATAGACTAGTTGGTGTATTCATATGTCATAATGGACCAAAATAGCAGTTCATATCTGAAGAAATGCTCATCATACTTTTTCATTCTTGACATCATCGACCTCTAGCCCTAGACTTATTCAGTTATTCTTCTACATTATCTGGTTATATACATGTATACGAGACTATCCTAGTATTTTATACTTTTTACTTCATTTCATTTTATTCTAGACTTAACTTTGGCATTTTCTAGGATTTGTTTCTGCACTCCCACATAGTATAAGTAATCTACAACTTGATATTGTTTAGCATGTAACTTAGTTGCCATGATTTCCTTGAATGTTGAATACTAATTCTACTAAGGTGTTATTTTCTATGGTGATGTTTTATTTTATTTTTTTTATACATGTCATTTGGCCACATAGAAGCCATTATTTCCCAACTGAAGAAAGCTAGTTCGAGTTTCTTGCTTTTATGGGGGAAAATGATATTAACAATATTGTTGATGTTGAGGCATATATCATATAAATCCTTTATAGTATACTTTAGTTTATATTCTAGTGTTCATCATCTTTCATGTCTTATACTCTGAATTGCATCTTATTGCTTTTTTAGAAAAGGAGCTTAGTATTGATTGTAAGAAGCAGGAATTGAAGAAAGAGGAGAACAATAACACTGAAGAGACAAAATTAAAATTAAAGAGAGAGAGAAGAGAAACTATCTAGTGGTACCCGCAGAGTCAATATCCCGCATAATAGACACACATAGAGATTGATGGTCAAGTCTTCAGAGTTGGTGAATTCACTTTCGATGCCTTAGCAACACAATGATAATGTGTAAATTGTACTCCAACCAATATTAAGTTGGAAACTCGTATTGTAATACTTGATATTTTATATAATACAATTTATGTGGTTTAAATTATTTATAGTTGCACTTGATCTTATTTAGTATTGTAATTAACATATGTAACTTTGTGTTTTCATATTAGATGAACATGTGCATTGTATGCCTATTTTTTTTTAATTTAGTTGCAAAATCATACTAATTAATTTATGTTGATTTGTAAAGAACAAATAAAATCAATATAAAACTACTAAATTAGTACTTTATGTTGAGTAATGAACAAAAAATAAAATGAATATACAACTAAAGTAGTTTCTTATAATAATTGTTAATGAAAATAAATGAAATGAATATAAACTACTAAAGTAGTCATTAATACAATGAATATGAAACTACGAAAAAAATATAAATGACTACTACAAATGATAATTTTTTTGTTACAAATGAAGACTAAATTTTACATATATATGATTGTTAGTAGCTAATTTAGAGTATCTTATAACACGACCAAAATTTGGTCATATTTCTTTGGTCATTAATTGGTTTCAAACGATGAATAAAATTTGCATATATATATATATGACTATTAGTAGCCAATTTATAGTATCTTATAACATGACCAACATTTTGGTCATATTTCTTTGGTCATTAAATGGTTTTCTAGGGTGATCATTTAGTAACATATTTTGTTGTATATTTCATCATTAGTTGTGAAAATTAATGACTAAATCAATGACTAAATATAATACTATAAATAAAGTTGAGACAACTAATTAATGACTAAGCTAAAAACTAGTAAAAGTTGGTCATGTTATACGATACTGTGAATTAGATACTATTGGCACCGACTGAAAAATAGTTGTTTATATGTAAATTTTAGTCATTTTTTTAGTAGCTAACTAGCCATTTTGTACTAGTATTACTATATATAAAATATTGTATTTATATAATCTAGAAAAACCATATTTAATAATGTGGTTGATATAAGCTATGTTACAAGGTTTCTTGAACTTTAAATTTGGGTTTTAAATTGTGGCGAACCTTAAAAAAAAATTGGCATCTGGCTAACCATGGGCTAACCTCATAGCTAGTGACCAATTCCATAGATAAAAACTCATAACCTCATGTCACAACTCAAGCTTGTAATTATCCTTGTAGTTTCCATGTCCATGATAGAATTTTCGATGTTTATTGACACGGAAATTGCAAGGAAAATTCAAACCAAATATATGAACCTAATATATATATATATATATATATATATATATGAACCTAATGGTGAACATCATCAAAATATTCGAAATAAAATTGGACATAATCATTTCTAAACTCGGAATCGAACCCGAACCATGTGATATTGGATATAAGTTGAGAGTATAGGAAAAAACCTAGTCCATTCTTCACTAATATATATAAACTAAAATCCTAAAATTTTTATACAGCCAAAACCATAACCCTAATAACTATACCTTAATATTTTAAATTTTTA
Source organism: Pinus albicaulis (assembly GCA_034641835.2). Classification (NCBI taxonomy): domain Eukaryota; kingdom Viridiplantae; phylum Streptophyta; class Pinopsida; order Pinales; family Pinaceae; genus Pinus; species Pinus albicaulis. The sequence goes on along the minus strand of CM076576.1, from coordinate 897,182,818 downwards.
CCATTAAATGTACCATAATCTAGCAATCTACCAAACCTTTCAATTTATATAAGGTACCAAATTATTGGAGTGGTTATTGCTTTGACTTTTGTTCCTCTATGAATTCAGCCATCATTTTCATGTCGGTGGTGTAATTGTATGAGAGGTTCCATAATATGAATGAAGAGGTATCTTGGTGAGCACCATCATTAGGTATAATTGGAGGGGTTAATTCTGATCCTTTTAGCCTTCTTAGTCTCTCTTTCTCACATTTAATTACATTATGGTCATATGTTGCTTAGTGGAGATGGTGATTAAGGCTTGTCATACTTTGAATGCCTAATATGGGTTAAATGTAGGACAATCACAAAGATATTCCATTTTCTTTAATATTTTTCAAATAAACATCAGAGTAGACAGCAAGGATATATTATAGGTGGGTTTTCCACCTCCTTAACTCATAAAGGAAGCCAAGCAAGTGGAAGATCAAGTGCACCAAGTCTCCACCTCTCTTGCAGTCAAAGGGGACATGTTGGTTTGAGTGGTCTTGACCTTGGTTTGGATTTTAAGGTTTACCAACAAACCTCTGTACTAATGGCCCTTTCAAAAATGTCCTGCTTATGTAGGTCAAGGTCTCACCCGAAGTAGTATGGGAGGGTGCTAGAACTAGGTTTTCGCACCTTGAGAGAGATAAAGTTAATTAATGTGGGTCCCTTCAAATATAATAGACCTGTGCTGTAGAAGCTCTAACATCGAAACCCTTAACAATATAGCGACGAAACAACTTAAGCGAAGCTCATAAATCATGAGATAACATGTTAACAGAAGCAAGGTGACTAATCATAAATAGATCTATGCATTAATTCCTTATTACAGTATTGCATCCACATTCACATAAATAATTCATCAGTATTTAGTGAACATATATAATCTTAGAAATAACATAGTGCACATCCAATAACCATAACAAAAAAATACTCAGCTATCGCAAAAAAATATTCTCATTCATTCATATTCAGATCCAAGTTACAGACTCTATTTACCAGCCCACGCACGTAGCCAGTGGAGTCCACACACAACAGGACTTAGGGTCTGTGTGCACACAGCTAGCGAGATCCCTTACCGGGACAATCCACACAACAGATCTCTACAATTCATATCCAATATTAATTAGATTCAAAGCTTACTTCTAGAATCGACTTGTCCATATATTTATATTATATTAGCTTGTGCTAATATATGGTCTGCAAACCGTGGTTTGTAGACTCTTGGTCTACCCTTTCACTCATTACAATTCATTGGGGGCTTTGACCTGCCCAAAATCCCCTGCGCTAGACCTTAATATTACAAAATTGTACTAAAATTTCAATTAGGTTACCCCGCTCCAAGAGGACCCCAACACATTTTTGTGACTCATCCCGAGTCACAGCCAAAATGGGGTCTTCACATTATCTTGGAGTCGTTCGACAGTGGTGGAAAAAGGGGCCAGGACGCCTTCACTCTGTGTGGCTTAATTATGTGCAATGTCGACCAAATTTTGTGAATTCGGTCCTTCGGTAGCTATAGTGATTCTCTCCAGGGTTGGTTCAACTGATTTACGGCCACATCTAAGTCCTGCAAAATTTTGAGAGCTTCATCAGCCCATGGATTCAAGTGGTTGGTGAGGAACTGCCTCTTGTGTTGGAGCTTCTAAATTTCATCTCTGAGAGCATGGCTGGTCCATAGACGTGGTAAGTGTTGTGATTTCATGAGGGTGTGCATGGTAACTTCCATCTGTTCAAAATATTTCTCTTTTTGGCGTAGCTCTTGGTTTAATTGGTGAAGGAGGGGATCGCGCTGCACCATGGACCGTACTCCCATAGCAGTATCTAAAAATTCAGAGCCCCAAGTGATTTGTACTGAAATGTATCTTGTGGCTTCCTTGACCAACATGGCTCACTGGGCGTGCACCTCAAGAGGGGTTTTTGGATATAACTTTGCTTGTAGTGTAGAAATTTGTTGCTGGAGGTCTTCTTTGACAGCATGGACTTCAGTCTGGGATGTCTTTAATGTAGCTACCAAGCCTTCAACCTTGTCTTACAGTGCAACAGAAGTAGGAATCACTTCCAAAATTTCCTTACATAGCTGGTCTATCAAATTTTCTAATTCATCTTGTTGCACAACTATCACAATGTGTGTTTCATGAGCTTGGGCAGTTTCAGCAGCTTTGGTCACAATGTTTTTCTCATCCTCACTTAGTTGTTGTTGTGCCCACATTTATCTGTAATGGAGCTTGCCAGAGATTAATATGTAGAGATTGTGTATATTCTCACTTGTTAGTCTCACAACATCAATATCAATAGTGGAACATGTGTGAACTTTCTCGCACAGGATCGAAGGTAATAAAGTGAACGTTGCACCGAGGAGGGGGAATATCCTACTTTTCATCATTGTGGCCAAGGATATAACTATGGCTGGATGGCTGTCTTGACTCTACCTCACTTGGTTCATGCTCTCTTGAAGTGTGTATGCTTTTAAGTGAAGGACCTGCAACCCAAACTACAAGGCTTCCACCACAACCTTCCGCTGATCTTCGAGGGAAGCCCATCAGTCTTCAGATGCAATAGTGAAAGTGTCCACGATATTATCCCAGTTTTCCTTTGTTAAATAAAACTCCACCTCCTCATCATTCTTATTGGCCTTGCGCTTCTTCTGGTGCCCTTTGGGAGGCTCGCTTATGCGTTTTGCTCTGCATGGGGACCCTGCGCCCTCTCCACCAAGCCCTTTAGCCTCCACGTCCTACGAATATTCTTGCTCCACCCCCTTGGAGGAATCCTTTGGGGTTTCCTTGGTCATGGTTTCTCTGAGGAGCGCACCTTAGTCTCCTTGGTTGTACTTGGCGGAACAGTATCTTTCAAGGCTACGTCCTTCCCATAGGTGCCTGTTGTGACTGGGGGAGATGATTTGAAGCCCAGTTTCCATGTCGGTGGCCAATTTTCCATGGGTTGATCGATCTCCATGTCCGTGGCCATATACGGAAGGTTGTACAATTCTTGATCCTTGCAGGCCTTGATCTACACATTGTGCAAGGTGACATGGAATTCAGCTATGCATTTGTATTTTTCATAGACCACGGATGACAAGAGCAGCCTGGAATGAATTGTTACTGCGAGCGCACGGTAGAGAAATATCTAGAACACCGTATTCTCCTTAATGCACTTTGAATCCTTCGAGTCCCATAGGTTCTCATACCGCACACCTTCACAAACATCCAGCTCAAGCTCAGGGAGAACTACATCATTAGATGTCTCCCATGCAATCAAGGCAATCAACAAAAAAATCCATGAGTAACAGAATGCCTTCTCCTGGTCTTGTGCCTCACACACGTTGTCAAATAATTCCTCGTAGAGGTACTATGACTATTTTTAGCAGACCCCCTTCTCACACCGTCTGGCCAACTGAATCACATAGGCAGGGATGACCGATGCCTAGCACTTGCACATCATTTTACAAGTGAGTAGCAAAGTACCCATGTGCACTCTTGGGTCAACGATGGTTTCTACAATGAATCCCCTCTTATCGCAAATGACTTTATATTTCTCCCACACTTCTTCTACGACCTTTTGCTCATATTTATTTCTCAAACCCTTCATGGGATGGAGCTCCTGCATGGGTAGGCTGGTGATTCTGTGAATTAACGCAACATCAATCAAGATGCGGTCTTGGATCCACAAGATCCCATCATGGATTAGTACTAGCAACTGGCACATAACTAGGCTGGTGATCATATATCACCCAAGGTGGGGGAGGCATAGAAAATTTAGTATCCCCAAGGCCTCCAATGCACATTCCCATGGCATTGGTTCCACCTTCAGCACATTGTCGTACAACAATCTTTCAAGATACAATTTTGGGGCTAGATCTGGGAAGGTGTCTTCATTTTTGATGTTGTGATCATCAAACTTAATGTAGGGAAGGCTCCTAAACATGTCACCAATTAAAGGGACCTCCTGCGGAACAAGTGACATTTGCAGGTATTCTCGAAAAACATCGATGTTGTTTGGGTTGTGCACCATGGGTTTTTGTGGCTTAACATGTGTGGGCAGCCACGAGAGCAGAGACATCAGCAAGGCTTCCTTTTGGGTTGTCATGGGGCGCTTCAACAGATTGGGCGAGCATGCCTGAGGCACCTACCGAGGGGAGTGTGCAATACTAGGGGAGGTGCACAAATTCATCAAATCTCACTTCATGTCTTTATACTTTCCTTTCTCCATTCCCATATCCTTCCCCTTGCCCTTTCCCTTAGCCACCATAGACACAACCTCTTCAACGTCGGGGGTTACCTCAAACACATCTTCAGACCCAATTTCAACAAAGGGCATAATATGCAATGACTCGGTGGGGTTATAAGAAGTCATCCTTGCAAGGAATATAAATCTAGGGTTGCTGTTGTCAGAGAGGGTAACTTGCCCAGACATAAAAATGGCGAAGTCACACATCACATAGAATTCACAGTAAAACATAGGGTGCAATAATCCTAGAAAGAAAAGGAATTGATTATGACCTGTGCCCCTCCTTTTATAGCCTTCCATGAGTACATATTCTTGAATTAGTCTTAAGTGAAACTTACCATCAAGGAAATGGTAAAAAATGCTCCCAGATCGCTACATTTATTGCAACTTACCTGCTCCATTCAAAGATAAAATTTCTTTTTCAACCAGTTCTACTCTTCCAATGGATTTTTTTTCTAGTTGCGCACAACCCCTGCACCTTTGTCACACCTTTCTACACCTCCTTACCTGCACACTTCCCCTGTGTGCTTGTCGTACCTCCCTTCACTTTTCCTTCCTCATGCATGCAACACTCCTTCTACAGACACTCTGACCATATAGTCATTTTACAGGCACCGAGTTGTCCCTGTAAGGTTTCAGACGGCTTCCATTAACATGCCCAGGTAGGTAATCTCTGCACAACGTATGCAACTTGACTGCACCACCATATGTAATCCCTTTCACTATGTATGGGTCCAACAAGTGCTTACAAAATTTTCCTAGGTGGCATGAAAACTGGCTATCATAAAGAAGGACCAATTCTTCTTCCGTGAATACCTTATGTAAGATATGTCAATCATGCTAAACTTTTTCTCAAGTCTTTTGAACCTGCTAGTGAAATTTAGGAAGGAACCAATAATTTTCAAAGGCAACCAGTTGTGCCAAGAATTCCTCCATAATGCTGAGTTTTTCCATGTTTATAAAGGCTGGAATGTGTAGGTTGGGGAAAATATATTCCATGGACATGATGGCCTCCTTCCCATAGACCATCCTAAAAGGTGTTTTCCTGGTAAATTTCTTGCAAGTGGTCCTATAGACCCAGAGCACTGAGGGGATGCGCACATCCCAATCGCTTCGATCAACATTATAGACCTTAGTGAGTGTGTGTTCCAAAATTTTGTTGAAAGCTCCCACTGCCCCATTAGCCCGTGGGAGATATGGAGTACTCTTCGCATGATGGATCTGGAATTATTCAATCAAAGCCTCAGTAGTTTCATTAACAAAATGTGTACCTCTATCTCTCATTAAAATCTTTGGGCAACCAAACCTGGATAGAATATTCTCAAAGTTGAAGTGCGCAGCGGTATCTGTAGTAGAATCCTTCACAACCTTCTCTTATACCCATCTCGTCACATAATCAGTGGTAGTGATGATGTATCATGCACCAGTCTTCTTTCCTGGGGGATTGATGGGTCTTACAAATTCTATATCCCATTTTTTGAACGCCTGTAGAGCCATACGTGGTTGTAGGGGAATTTCAACTCTGCATGACGGTTTCCCTATTCCTTAGCATGCATCACAGGCATGACAGTATGCATGGGCATCGCTATGCAATGTGGGCCACCACAACCTAGCCCTCAATACCTTCTACCTAGTTTCTTTTCTTGCGTAGTGGCCTCCTGCCACCCCTCCATGGGCCTCATTTAAGATAGATTATCTTCCACGTTTTAATACATACCTTCACAACACCTCATCTACTCATAGCTTGTATAATTGACTAGAAATTATGGTGAAATCAGATGCATGGGCCACCAAATATTTTTTCTGTTGTACTAAATAGTCTGCAGGTGCCACTCCCATGGTTAAGAAGTGAATAATGTCCACAAAGTGCTTGTCAACCACCTTGATCGAAAAAAGTTGCACATCGGGTAACCCTTCTTCTAGATTATTTGGGTCTTCTCCACTCTCAATCCGAGACAAGTGATCAAGTTCGACATTCATTTGTTGAGGCTTCACAATTATTGAATAGCAATAACCATCTACAAATATTACCCCAAACATAGGCTTATTGACTAGGTATTTTAGAGTTGAATGATCAGTGAACATCTTGAAGTGTCGTCCCAATAGACACCATTTCCAATCTTTCTTGCTCAGTAGTAGAATAGTTACGCTATGCGCTAGAAAATTTCTTGCTAGCAAACACAACCAAGTGATCGATGTCTCCTTCTCTTGGTTGAACTCCTAGGGCTATCCCTGATGCATCCACATGTACATGAAAGACCTTCCACCAATCTGGAAATATGAGAATAGGCACAGTGACCATCTTTTCCTTTAGTATCTCAAAACGTTTCTGACACTCCTCATCCCAGAAAAAGGATACACCATTCTTTAGTAGCTTCTCCATTGGTGCAGTGATTAGGGAATACCCTTAAATAAAATTCTAATAGTAGCAGGTGTGCTCGAGGATGGAACGTAGATATTTCTTAGTGGTGGGGACTAATAAATTGATGATAACTACAATATTAGCTTGGTCAACCATCAATCCCTGCTGACATAAAATGTTCCCCAACAAAATCCAAAATGGTACGCAGAATATGGATTTCTTGATGTTTAGTGAATTTTGGTGTTTCCGGCAGGTACCCGAGATCATGCGCGGGTTCGACACATGCTTCTTTACTAATCCAAAAACTATCCATTCACCAAAATAGACCTCTAGAAACTTACGAATGAGTTCTTTGAATACTACAAAAACTACACACGATAAAATGGCAGGCGCATTGTTGAGTCTGAATGACATGACAATGTACTAAAAGGATCCCCATTCAATCACGAAGGTTGTCTTGCTACAATCTTCAGGTGCTATTCTAATATGATGGTACCCTGAAAACCCATTAGTGAACGAGTATGCCTCCTAACCTCCCACATTATCCAAAATTTCATCAGAGAATGACGTAGGGAATGGATCATGCATGCAGGCATCATTTAGCTTGCACACATCTACGTAGATCCTTATCTCTCCCTTGGTTTTATTTTCTTGGACCACCATAGGGCTTACCCAATCCAACTACTCTACTAGCTCAATGATACCCGCGGCCACCATCTTATCGATTTCATAGTTCACTTTATATTTATATTTAGGGTCTAGCTAATAGGGCCATTTTTTGACAGGGCATGCGTCTGGCTTCAAGGTGATCCTCATGGCACCCATATCTCCCATAATTCCCGTTAGTTTAGAGAAATTCGTAGGGAATAGGTCCTAATATTCGGCCAACAACTCCTCAATATTTCCAACTATACCATTGTCCCATTAATACCCAATTTTTGCCATCTTCAGCTGCTCTTCCATCCTGATGTTGACTTCCTTCAACCTTAATGGTTTGGTCACATCCACTTTCTGCAATGGGGGTCCTACAACTATGTGTTCTCCCTCTGACTCTGGGATACTAATATCTCTGGGATCTTCATTGCAATATTCTGTTGACAAGTTTTGGTAGTTGAAAATATCTTGCATCTGGGCATCCCAAGCTGGCGCAGTACATTATTTTCGTGCTAAGGATTCATCAAACACAAGAGCATCTATATCTTGCATGGTTTCATCTATTGTTTCCGTCCCTCCTACTAACCAAAAAATCACCGTGAAATCCTCTGTCATTATACCCCAGTGGCGAGTGCACTGGTGTAGCTATGCATCTAAATAAAAGGTGGTGGGGATTGGTCGTAAGGTGTGAATAAACATGTGGACACATTCGTTCCAAGTCCTTTCATTCAATACTTCCATCCACATAGCCAAGTTCTTGTGCGGGACCCCATGACCAGAGAAGAGTTCCATGGGTGGGTTGACTAGAGGTTCAAATCATAGGATCATCATTTTTCAACATTCCTCCTAGTCCTAAAAAACCCCCTTTTGGGTTTCCCACCACCTCAAAGGGGTCGCGCACATTGCCAAGTCAAGTGCCCAAAATTTCTATTCTTCAGGGACATCTGCTTCGAATGCTTTAATAAATTCCTTAACAGTACAAGAACCATCAAAGTATGGTAGTTCTCTTACCTATGAGGAGATTCTTCAGAAGCTCTTTGTGATCTTAATGCATTGCAGCACAGATACGTCATGCAACTGGTTTTGCCAATTTTCTATCTCACCATATGATTCTGAGAGAAATGTGTTGTCTTTCTTCCAACACAACATGCCATCAGTTGTGGGGTTGATCCAATGATCATCCTTCGTAATCAGTTTTTAAATGTGATCAACATCCTCTTCCTCATGCACCAGTTCTAGATATCGTTCACCTTCTACTGAATCCAGGGGGACTATTACCCACATACCATCGCTCTCAAAGACAATGCTTCTCCTTTTCAAATTGACGATATCTCCCATGTAAATATCCTAGTCTAGACCTAAGAGCTTAGCATAAGGGTCTGGATCATCCACAGTTTGGACTACCTCAAAATATTCATAGAGTTTAACTCCCAAAATATCTACCACAACCTTCAGAAACCTTCCTAGTGGGATGATCTTCTATCGGTTAGCCATTCATAACTGAATAGTGGACCATTCTAGCTTGGGTTCTTCCATCCTCTACCAGTTTTTTTTTGGCAGGACATTGGCATTTGATCCTAAATCAAGGATGAATTGATCCATTTCATAATTTCCAATATGTGGAGTCATACACATCTCCTGACTAGTCCTTTTGTTGTTCTTATAAAGCTTTTTGATAGTTTTAACCTCCGTTTGTTGGGCAAATTTTGTTGCACAGATATGTATTAATGCTTGGATATTCTTCACCACCTTCTGGTTGTGCAGTAACTTCATACATACCTAAAGAAATGTCTTATCTTCTTCATCTACTTTTGGATCCACCGAGGTCCTTGAGGTAAATGCTTCATTCTTAACAAAGACCTTCCTAGCTTCAATGAAGGTCTCTTTCTCCTTCTACAGGTCTAGGATCTCCCTTTTGTTAGAAGCCTTCTTGATCAGTGGTTCAGGAACAACCTTTTCCTCAGCTCCTCTAGTGCCAATACAACTACGTGTAATTACATTGATACTTGGCCCATCACCCCATGGTTTCGCCTTAACCCGTTGTACATTTTTTGTGGGTGTCTGTTGTTTCTCCTGCATCTTCTCTATCAGTACCAGAAAATCTTTAATTACATGGTCGAACTATCTGCAATATATGCAGGATTGGGGCGCAGGGTTTAATTAGTCTCTTGCATAATGTCCCACATCCCCACAGTTGTAGAAAATTACTTTCACTTGTCCTTGACCCGCACTTCTGCCTCTCCCTCCTTCCCGTCCTCTTGCGGAGGATCCTCCTCACCCAGAGGGAAATAGTAGTGATGAAGGGTCAGCATGTAACATGTATAGGTTTCCCATATCTACCATCATGTCTGCTTGTCATGACCCACTGACGAACAGAATATGCACCATTTTTTCTTCAATTCTGGGACATAGGCACCTAGTCATGGGCAGTGATTTGTATCATGTCTTCCTGCTACCCAACAGTCAGTGCACCATAGCGTGGGGGTACTCGGTACAACCATGTCTCTAGGATGTAGAGGACCTGGTCCCCCAACCTACATATAATTTGACAACAGAGGGCATTGATCCTTCATGTGGCCTGATACGCTGCAACGTATGCACTAGAAATTCATGCTAGATTATTTTCCCCAATCCCTTGGCAACTTTTTTATTTCTAAGTGCATTTTATCTAGCTGGCTCTAGATCTGTAGTGCCACAAATTGAGTATCATCCCTTGGCACATCTTCCAACTTCATGGAAATCTCCAGGGTTTTTTCTTGGGATTCAATATTATGTTGTCCCATAGGTCCGCTTAGATGTGGTAACAACATGGTGATAAAACGCTCCTTGTGTTGTTTATCCTCATAGACAAATAATCCATCACTGATGACTTTCTTTAGCCATTGGTCAACTTTGTATACAGACTCTATAGGTCCCTTCTTAAAATCATTGAACTCGACCATGCATGTAGAGTAGGACTTAGGCTTCTAGAACTACTTCTTTAGGGCATCATTAACATCCTATATTGAAGGATTCTTTTGCTGACCAATGTATCCCATGAACTAATCCAAGGCCCTACCTTCAAAGGATATTGATAGTTGCGCTCTCTTGACATCATCATTATTAATATTCTGTGCAGTCCATATTGACTTTGATACAAAATAGAACCAATCCATATCCTCGTCCCCCACACCCTTAAAGGTGGGTAACTTCATGTGCGCAGTGATATCGTCTGGCAAAGGTGGAGGAAGGGGGTTAGGAGAATTCTTACCCTTGTGCGAGTTTGATGGTGGTTGTTTGGTCAATTTAGTGTGTCCTAAATTGCTAACATAAATTATCAACCAGGGATTCGTAAACTGACGAAGTGTGGCGCACTATATGTGCAAGATAACCTATCTCTTACTTTTTGTCGTTTTTGGATTTTTAGGAAATTCTAAAAGACAAGTATGGTTATGGATATTCAAGGCAATGATGTCCTTTATAATGATTTACCAACTTGAAACTAAAAAAGGAATTTGAAACATACAATGACAAAACTTGAAAGGAAATGAAAATGTGCTACTGAAATGAAAAAGGTGCTGCTAATCTAATAAATCAAAACAGTGAACTAGTGAGCATGAAACCAAACTATTCTTGCTGCTGTCTAAACACAAAAGAAACTATGTTGAAAGAAATCCAAAAGTTGCAATAAAGTAAATCTAAATCAAATTACATCAACTTGTCTTCTGATCCCTCATCATTAGTCCAGCTATGATTTTCGGAAGTAACTATAAACAACTTGAGTAACTGATATCTAACTTGCAGAAAGTAAACTAATATCAAACCACACATTCATAATTCAATCCCTCACCATCAGTCCAGCTGTGGCTTTCGGAGGTAACCGAAGATGTCATGCACAATTTAATATTTCTAACTTGCAGAAAGGAAACTAATATCAAACTACACATCCATAATTCAATCCCTCACCATCAGTCCAGCTGTGGCTTTCGGAGGCAATTGAAGATGTTATGAGCAATTTAATATATCTAACTTGCAGAAAGGAAACTAATATCAAACTACACACTCATACTTCAATCCCTCACCATCAGTCCAGCTGTGGCTTTCGGAGGTAACTGAAAATGACATGAGCAATTTAATATATCTAACTTGCAGAAAGTAAAATAATATCAAACTACACACTCATACTTCAATCCCTCACCATCAGTCCAGCTGTGGCTTTCGGAGGTAACTGAAAATGACATGAGCAATTTAATATATCTAAATCTAACTATTGAAACAAATGTGCAAGACTGAAATAAACAAAGCAGTGCTGGAATTAAACAAAAAGTAAATTAGCAGCAGAACAATATTGATTCCATGTCATTAGTCAAAAGATATGCAAATGCCCGGGCTGCCATGAAAAATTATGCTAAAAGCTATGATTTCATAAAGCAATCTAAGTAAGGAAATATGACAAAACAGAATTGAAAGCAACTTATCTAGAAAACATGTAAAAGCCTCCTTGGATAGCAGGGGCCCTCTGCTACCAATTTGGTGAAGTCCTTCATCTCCTTAAAATTGTAAGCAAAACAGCATCAAAGAACTGAATTTCTCTATTAAAAAGAACTCACAAATCTACATCCCATTCCATCTTGAACTTAGTTACAAATCTACTTCCTCATTACTTTCTCATTACTTCTTCATTACCTATGATAGGAGAAAGCTTCTCCTATTTATACAAAATATGAGGAGACATCTCATTAATGGGAGTCCATGAATCTCTCCCTCCATCTTTAGAGTTACAATCAAAATAGGAAATGATAAGACACATGTCTTTCTAGAGTTTTAACACAACTTGAGGAATGAGACACATATCCTCTTAGAGTTTCAATACAACAAGGAAGTGAGACACATATCCTCTTGATCCCATAATCTTCTCCAACCAAATTCGAAATTGGCTTTAGAGTGCCACATAAGGGTCTTCTAGAAGTCTCCTTTTGACCTACACATGTCACAAAACTCATAACACATATATAGATATATGAAACTATGTTAATTTTCTAGTTTCTAATCATAAATTCACTTAAAATACATAAAATAAATAACTTTGAAAAACAAGGATCCTAACCCATATATTTATGTAAATGGTTATTTGATGTAGGGTTTTAGGTCAAATGGCTATGAAATAAGAGCTAAATGGTTATGACATAATGGAAATATGTATGAATATGGAGAACATTTTTGAGACTCAACAGTGGTGTAGCCAGGGGACTGGTCTCTGCATGTGCAACCCTGCCTCTATTTAGATTAGGGGGATCCCATAGAGGACTCTAGAGTGATCTATCTCCTTCTTGATTAACCTAGTAGTGTTTACCACTTCGCATTGTTCTTCTAATCTAGTCGGTTGTCATTCACTCGGTGTGGTTGCACAGGACACCCTTTTCACACGATAGCATCTTTTGAGTAGCAGAAATTTTTATAAGAACCTATCCCTAAATCCCTTGAAAAACCTTTCCTCTGCTTTGGAATAGGACACAAGATAATCGACTACAAATTCAATAACAAATCCTCCCAGAACACTATCAACCCAGTGATCTATAGTTTGGTTGATCTTCTAATTAGCCTTCTCCAACTATTGGATTAATTTCGGGATCCACTGCATGACTTGATCATCCTTCCAACAAGTTTGAAATTTCACTAGACTTGCCATACACTCCTGCACTTCATGTGTGAAGGTTACGAATAATATTTCATGCACTTTTGGAAAAATGTACTTGTTATTACACTCTTCGGCAGATAGCTTCTTACTTCTATTCTCTTTTAGGGAAAATTCCCGAATTAGTTTTTCAAACCAGTCCTCAAGTTCAAGCTTCAATGGCTGCCAATGACCCCGTGGCATTACCTGATCTCTTTCTCAAAATTCTCCTAGTCCCGACAATGGAACCATTTATTGGTTTGAGGGGACTTGACCCAGGTTCAAATTTTAAGGTTTACGAAAAAACCCTTGTCCTATTGGCCCTTTTGAAAATTGCATGCTTGCGCAAGTCAAGGTCTCACCTAAAGTAGTATGTGAGGGTGCGGGAACTAGGTTTCCACACCCTAAGAGAGAGAAATTTAATTAAATTGGGTTCCTTCAGATCTAATAGACCTGCATTGTAGAAGCCCCAACACCGAAACCCTTAACTGTATATCAGCGGAACAACTTAAGCGAAGACCATAAATCATCATATAACATGTTAACATAAGTAAGGTGACTAATCATAATCATATCTATACATTCATTCCTTCTATAGTATCGCATCCATGTAAGCATGAATAATTCATCAATATTTAGCGAACAGATATAACCCGAGAAATAACATAGAGCTCAGCCAATAACCATAACATAGAAATAATCAGCTATGAAAAAACATTCTTCTCATTCATTCATATTTAGATCCAACTTACAGACTCTATTTACTAGCCCATGCACATAGCTAGTAGGGTTTGCACACAGTAGGACATAGGGTCTTCATGCACATAGCCAGGAGGAGCCCTTACCTAGACAATCCACACAACATATTTCTACAATTTGTATCCAAGCTTAATCAGATTCAAAAGTTACTTCTAGACTTGACCTATCCATCTATTTATATCATATTATCCTGCGATACTCTATGGTCCAAAAAACGTGGTTTGTGGACTCTTGGTTTACCATTTGACCCATTAAAATTCATTGGGGAATTTGACTCGCCCCAAAGCCCCTGCGTTATACTAAACTATTACAAAATATCACAAAATTGTACCAAAATTGTAGTTACGGTACCCCGCTCCAACATGACACATCACCTACGTTTTAGGGATTTGTTGGTAGTTACCATTTAGGTTAAATAGGCCAAAACAAGAGCTCATTAGGATTTGAATTTAGGAGGAATCTAGTAGAATCTTAGCTCTTGTGATAGATTTTTGAGACTTTCATTTTATGTAATGAGTCTATTTCTACAATAAAATGAGTATTTAGTTTTTCCTTCACTGATTTAGTTTTAGAGAGCTGAGCTTGTGGGTTACAACACAATCCATTGGCCTCAGTATCTCTCTCTCTCTCTCGTTTATTTATGTTTATTTTTGTTCCATTGTGGCTAGTTTACTTTATGAATTTTAGCTATCTTTCTTACATTTCATTTTACTATCTTTGGTTTTCTTCCATTTCACATTTTCTACAATTAGGCTCTTGAATATCATGGTACAATAGCATAAAAACTCCAAATTTGTTTGCCAAAGCCTCCCTCTCTCACCTCTTCCATTGGAGCTTAAGGAGGGTAGATCTTCACCATAGGCTCAAATTTCTCTTCAATTTGTGATTTCTTGGAAAGAATATATAGGTTGATGTATTTGTAATGAACATGTTGAGAATACTGATTTAGATTTATGCTTGAATTCATAAGCAGGTTCGCTTACCATATTTAACTCATCTTTTCCATCTTCTTCATCATATATTTTTCAATTTTTATTGCATGAATAGGTAGTTTTCTTGCAAGTTTGACTAGAGCAGTAGAGGAGGACTCCAGAACATCCCTAGCTCCATTGCTCAACATTCAATAATCTCCTTTCAACAAAATCGCGCTCAGCCCTATTTTTGAGATTTTCACCACCACACTAAGAACAACCCTAGAAGTGCAAGATGAGCTTTAAGAGAAGTTATGAACTTGGCCACCTTCCATCCACCTAAACACACCTTCATTTCACCTTACCTACGCCTTTCTTGATCAATGTTGGACTTAAAACACCCACGACTTATTTCTTGTAGAATTTAAAGGACATCATGTATCACTACATGAAACCTATAGAAGATCCTATAGTAGTGCCAGTTAGCCTCTTCGTTAGACCAAAAACCATCTTCCACCTCACCTAACCCTACCACAACCTCTAAGACACCTTCATCTTTGAATCTGTGAGTCTAGGACCTTCTTAAGCCACCTTAGCGCCTCCTTGTTTTACTACAAAAAAAAGTATTTAAAAGGATAGTTAGCACATAACTAGATGCATTATTAAAGCATAGAATTTAAGCATAAAATAGTTAGATTTTTCTTAGCCATTTGGCACAAAAATGAGTGATTAGATTAGTCTTCCTTTCTGTAATTTCAATTTAGCAATCTTCTTCATGAATGTTTCCTAGTATACTTATATTTCTTGCAATGGCCTAAATTGTATATTTCCTTTGTTGCAAAAATAGCTAGGTGTATCTTCTTGCTTTAGAATAGTCCTTTGATTGTTGGTAGAGTAATGGTTTTGAGTCATTTGTAGTTCTAGGTCTAATTCAGAAGTGTGGCAGACTTCACTAAGAAACCCTAGCAATAATACCCTTTCGTAGGAATCAGAAGAGGATGAAATGAGTAGAATGGATCTGCTATGTATATATCATTGTCACCTCCAATTTTGTATGAACCCTGGGTTGATAAAGTAAATTAGAGTAGCCTCTGTGAGTTTCAAAACTCTTGGTGCAATACCAGGGCTCATCACTTTTTGGAGTCGTTGTCGGGCAGGTTTATAAGTAGATGTTTTGATTCTATTTATCATTATTTTCTGCTTTTCTTTTACACGAATTTCCAAAAATATTGAAAAATACAAAAAATATTTTTATTTTCATGCCTTGTAGGAGTACGAATAACCAAGGAAAATGTTTACCAAACACCCCCACATCCCCACATAGTCACCCTTCACTCTTCTTCCATGACTATGAGGGTTGATGCACCATAGGTGAGTCCCTTGATCACTTTTAAGAACCTATTGGAGAAGAGGAAGTACTTTCTTCACCTGAGGAACCTGCTTCACCAATCCAAGACATGGCTGGGAGTGGGACCCAAGGAGTATTTACCATTAGATAAATAGATGGGAAAACTAGGATGAAGAGCATGAGTCCCTCATCCCTTCCACATTTCCATGGACTTACTTCTAAGGATCTTGACACCTTCATGTTTGAATTTTTTGTTGTTTTTCATACCTATGAATATGCCTCAAATGATCAAAAGATGAAGATATTCCCATTCGGCCTGAAGGATGCAACCTTGCGCTAGTTGAAGGGTCTACCCGGGAACATCATCACTACCTAGGAATAGATGCAAGAGAACTTTAAAAAAAAGTACAGATACTATTGTAGGTCCAAGGAATATGAAGAGGAAATATTTAGGATGACTCTAGGGCCTAATGAATCCCTAGAATATTATGAATAAAGATTCCAGTTAAATTATAAAAGATCTAACTACACCATTGATCTTAGATCCCTTAAAACGGTACATCTCCAAGGGATCAGGGAGGAGATGATAGAAACCATTAATATGCTATAAAGAGGACATATATACCATTTGCGTTATGGGGACATCAAAAATTAATTTAGGAACCATTATAGGGCAGCTAGGAAGCAAGGTAGAGCTAGCCAAAGTATGACCAACACCCCTTCGTCTTCCACCTCCATCAAGCATGAGATTCGAAATATTTTGGATGATGTCAAGAGTAAGATGTTGCACACATTTTCTTTGGAAATGGAAACAATGTAGATCAAGAGGAAGCAAGAGGAAGAAACAAGAGCCTTTCCTATCGTCTTCCCTAGATGTACTAGAAAACACTGTAAGAATGAATTCCAATTGATTGTTATAGAGGTTTGATTAGTTTTTGAAGAGAATCACACCATAGATAAGTGTCCCTCCTTACCTGGACTCAAATATGTATATCAATGTGGGGAAGTAGGATCGAAGCAACTTTGTTTCATAAATCAAAGAAGGCCTCAATGGCCTAGGTCATATCAGCAGGGTATGCAAGATGCACATTATTCTTATTACCATAACAATCATAATGAAACAATGTAGTCCTTGTACACCTCCACTCCTCCATCATGGCCTACACTTCCTACTTGGCCCTACAACCCTCCATATCACCCTCATCCTTTGAACAAACCATTTCACTAGTATGTTCCTCAACTAGCTCAATGGAGGAACCCATCGCAAGGGTGGAGTCCTAGACATAATCAAGCACTTGTTCTACTTCCTCCACCCAAACCTAATCCTCAGCTCACTCATTTTTCTCCACACAAGCAACCTCAGATTCTCGCACAACCCAATCTGAACCCAAACAACAAGGAGGCATGACAAGTTTACAATGGAGAGACGTCCTATCTAGCTTATGATGTGGAGATACATGAGATCAATTTCAGGTCGAGAAGAGTAATCCCATAAAATCATCCTCCATATCCACCTCCATAGTTTGAGGAATAAAAGGAATAAAGTAACACTCAGATCCAACAACCTCCTTTTCCTAAGCGTTGGATCCACTCTAGTGAGCACACCCCATAGGATATTGAACTTCTGGGAGAAACAAAAAAATTGTGTATAAAAATATCCCTTCTCCATGCCATTAAGGTCGTTCCTATTTATAATAGCATGTTAAGGAAAAGTGGTTTAAGAAACCTAGGAGAAAGAAGAAATATACCCCCACCATCAATGTTGTAGGACAATTGTTTGACTTAATGTTGGGAAGGGCGATATTGCCAAAGTACCTGGATCCTGGTAGTCTAGTTATAGATGTACAAATAGATGGTGTCATACTCCCCAATACAATAATTGAGCTTGGGTCTGACATCAATTTAATGACCAAGGAAAATATGCTTAAACTCAACCTCCAAGGGACTTTGAGGAAAATCACAATAGTTCTAAAACTAGTAGATCGGTCCATAGTAGCTCTGGAACGAATTATTGAGGAATATATGGTTTCAATTGACTCTTGGGAGTATCCTAGAAATTTCTTTCTCCAGCCAAAAAACAAGTTTAACGAATATCCTCTCATTTTATGGATACCTTGGCTAGCCACATTCGATGCTTACATCAGTTTTTGAGTCAGAAAAATGACTATAAAGAGTGGGCATTTATGTAAATAGCTGGTATTATATCCTCCTACCAAACCTTCCATTGACCATGACCTACCTCTATGGTAGGAGGATGAATAAGAAGAAGATGAAGTATACAACACTAAACCTACCCCATTTGTACCATAGATACTCTTATTAGAGGGGACAAACTTGATGAGGATGACCTCATTGATCAAATCATTCATAACCTAAGCCCCCCACTGACAGTCCACTTCATGAAATAGTCAAAGAGTTTGAGATCCACCCTTGGATGGAACTACATTCAGTGGATTCAACTTCTGAAACCACCAAGGCTGTGGAATTTCACTCATCCAAATCTCTAAAAATTAACTCATCCCTATCGACTAAAGAAGAAGACTAGTTATGCTAGACCTTGAAAGAAAAACTTAATGATTTTTCTTGGGACTAAAAATATGTGAAAGGGGTGCATCCCTTAGAATGCACACATCTATCTACATTAAAGAAGGGTGAAAGCTTCTATGTGAACCCCAAATAAGGATGAACCCACCTCTAAAATACATAGTAAAGGAATAGCTACAGAAATTATTGGATGCAGGTTTCATCTATCCTATATACTCATCCATGAGTCAATAGAAATATACATGGATAATTTCACACCTTACGCGGATGAATTCCAAGAAGATCTCTCCAATTTGGGAAAGTTATTGAGAAGGTGCATTGAGATTCATCTCTACCCGAGTCTGGAAAAGTGTGAATTTTTAAAAGGATAAGGAATAGTATTGGGCAACTCAATATCACAAGCAATAATACAGATGGACTAAAAAAAAATCATCATCACAAAAAGGGTGCCTGCTCCTCAAATTAGAGAGATGTCAGAAGTTTCTTAGGTTTACCTGGCTACTATAGAAGGTTCATCAAAGACTTCAGAAAATTGTTTTTGCCATTATTTTGTTTTTTTTTCCAAAGACTCTGAATTAATCTGGTCCATTCTTTGTTAAGAAGATTTTTAGATCATTGGAAAAGCTAACTACCACCCCCATTCTCCGAAGTCCAAATTGGGCTATGACTTTCCACATCCACATAGATGCATGTGAAAAATATGTGGGGGTAGCATTGGGGAATTTGGAAGACAGATTACCATATGCCATATATTTCATTAACAATAATTTGTTCAAGGCTGAACTCAACCATATTGTCACAGAAAAGGAACTATTAGCCATTTTCCATGATTTAAACAAACTTAGACATTATATCATTGGTTATCAGACCATTGTACAAACCGATCATGCAGTCATCAAGTACTTAATGAATAAACCTGATGTTAATGCTAGAATAATTAGATCATTGTTGTTATTATAGCAGTTTGACCTAACAATTGTTGATAAACCGGGGAGTGAGATTGTTGCTGCAGATTTTTTATCTAGACTAACTCTACCTGCAGATGAGGAAGGAATGGTGGATGAACAATGTTCAGATGAACACCTCTTTTATATCTCATAACTCTCTCCATGTTTTTCGGACATAGCTAACTACTTGGTTGCTGAAAAATTCCCTCTAAACCTCTCGTCTAGGGAGAAGAGCAAGATCATCAGAGAACGTACCCTTTTCACCTGGATCGGTGGAAATACCTTCAAGTTGGGCCCTAATAAAATTCTCAAAGGATGTGTGTGGGAAGAAGAAGTTTTTCAAATCCTCTTAACATGTCATGATAGTACTTATGGAGGCCACTTTTCTGCAAGAATAACAACCTTCAAAGATTTGCAGGTAGGTTACTATTGTCCTACCCTCGACCAAGATGCTAGGATATGCACTAGTAGGTGTGACCAATGCCAAAGGATGGGGAAAACTATACAGAGGGATGAAATTCCTCTGCACCCTTAGGTGGCTCTAGATCCATTTGACAAATGGAGCATGGAATTCATTAGACCCATTGATCCACTGGACCACCATCTAGGCACAAGAGGTATACCATAGTTTTCACTGACTACCTAACCAAGTGGGCTGAAATAAGGGCTATAAAGGTGGAAGCATAAGATAAATTATAAAATTTTATGAGAGATAATGCGTTCTACAAGTTTAGATACCCCAGAAAGTTAGTCACTGATCATGGGGCTCAATTTGCATCGGATCTTAGTGAAAATCCATTATTTACCATTATAAAGTAAATAGTCAGGTGGAAGTGACAAATAGAGCCTTAGAGAATATCCTCACAAAATTTGTGAGTATTAGTAGGAAATATTGGGTGGATAGATTGGTGGAAGAAAATTGAGCCTACAATACCACTTGGAAGACAACCATAGGGTTCAATTTTTATGACTTATTATATGGGAAGAAATCCCTGCTTTCCATTGAGTTTGAATACAACACCTTGGGGATGGAAACTGAGTTAGAACTAGATATCACAAAGGCCCAACAAGGAACATTGTTGCAGTTAAATTGTTTGGATGAGTTTAGGATGCAGGAACTTCTTCACATAGAAGTGATTTAGTTACAAAAGAAGGTTTTGTAATAGGCACATTAAATAAAATACCTTTCAAGAAGGATATTGGGCACTGCTCTATGACCCAAGGTTCTATGACTTGAAATAAAAATTAACGAAAAGATGTTTTGGAACTTATAAAGTGGAAAATTTTTATGGTAATGGCACGGTTCGGATCAAAAACATACATGAGGAGGGGATCCCCCTGCTTTTCAATGTGTATAAGCTCAAATTATACAAGAAGCCCTTGTCTAGGGCTCATTTTATAAATTCTGTAAACACGGAGGAGTATGTCATTGGAATCTCCATAGTTTCCAGCACCTCCCCCTCTTGGAAAAAGGATAAGGAAAAGAAATAATAAAAAGACATGGGTGAAAAAATTTGTGAGGAACCCAAGGCCAATGTTGAAAACCTCCATGAGGCAGTCCTGGAGCAAATAAAGGAAAAAGATAAATAAAAAATCCTTGGGTGAAAAAATCCTTGAGGCACCCAAAGAAAGATTATGGGTTGAAAACCTTTGTCAAGGAATCCCACCTTTCCTAAAAAGAAGAAGAAGAAAAAAACACAAAAAAAGAAAAAGAAAAAGAAAGATAACACCTATGCACTCACTTATTTTTGGTTTTTAGGTTGTTAATAAAATATGGTTTTATACATTGAGGATCATTTTTATTCCTATATTCTCTCTCCTGTCTTCCTACCCACTCCATAAGAAAATAGAACATGCATCCATTCATGCATTTCTCCCTTCAAGTAAGAAGAAAACAAACTTTTTTCTCATGTCTGTAATTGCTACAGGCTAACTAGCTGCTACAAGATTTCTTATAGTGCTACAGGAAACCTTATAACTACTATAGGAAACCCTATAACTACTAGAGTAAACTCATCTTCAAGACATGAAGCTTTCTCAAGGGCATATAAACTTCAAGGAAAGCATGAAAATGGATTTTTTTTCCTATACCTACAACACCTAACCCCCACTCCACTCCATGCATAAGTACTCACTCTATGAACCTTATTTTTCACCACTAGTAGCTAGGTTACCTATATTTGGACATGGGACATCTACCCTCACCTCTACATCACTCCACTCACTCCATAGCTCCATCCCTAACCTTCATAAACCATCTCCCTCCATTTCTGAGCAATCTGGAGCTATAAAGGAGAGAAGGGTCTGCTACATGAAGCTGATTACTTGCTGTAGCAATACTGTACATGGCACAGAAAGGTCAAATAGTGAGAAGAAATCGATAGAAATGGATTTAAAGGACCCCCAGAAAACTCCAAGAGGATGATCACACCAGCAATATCACCTAAGGACCTCCTTGCATCACCTGAAAAAAGAACAAGAAAAAAAAAGGTTAAGAAACTCACTTAGAAATAAGATTCTCACTCATAAAATGTATAAAAAATGTACATCAAGAGGAAAGAAAGTCATGTCTATCACCAAACTCCATCTCCCTACATCCAATGATGTTCAAAACTCATCAAAAACAGGTAGGCTTAAGTATGGCCCTTCACCCTCTCGCTATGCATTGATGTTGACGAAAATGAATTAATGTTGAGAATTAGAGATTAAAAAGGTGAAAAAGTGGCCAATTAACTTGGCCACCCTAATGAAGTTAAAGTGATCGAGAAGTTGAGTGTGCATGCCTCCTAGGAATGTCAAATTATTTAAGGTGGAGCTCACAAGGACATGGATGTCATTCTGAGGCAGAGGCAATGATTAAGTGGAGTGGGACCAATGGTTCAGAAGAGGAAAAATCATGCCACAGTCCAATGCATCACTCCTCTCAAAATTCGGTTAATTTTCCATAAAGGGAAATGTTGGCTCATTATTATCATTTCATTTATAATTTTGAGAGCAGTGGGAGGAACGAAATTCAGGGGATCCATCGAAGAACTTAACACCAAGACCGAGTCTGAATGCAAATCTGGTGTTATAGGAGACTATGGATGCTATAGGAAACTTCACAGAAGGTTCAGTAGTGAGAAAATTTTAAAATTAGAGCCCCTCATAGGTGGTATTAACTCTTAAGACCACCATCACCTAAGAAAAAAACACCAAAGGTCAGAGGTAGGTGGTTTCCACTCCCCAAAGTTGTAAATTTTCCATGAAATTTATACAGCGTAAAAAATAATTCATGAATTAAGAGGTTGAATCAAGTTACCTTGTGTTTATTTAAAAGCTATAATATATAATGCCACACTTCACCAATAACTCTCATAGAAAATAATTCAACCACCTTCCTAACACAACCATAAAATGGGAGAAATATTTAACAAAATCGATTCCACATATTATTAGGAACTATCGGTTATTAGGTTTCTTCGAGCTCCTCAAAGGATTTGATGAGGAGATAGCTCAAGAATTTTTAGTGGCCCTGCAATCACAAACATAAGAGAGGGCCACCACTATGGTTAAAGGCCTAGCTATCACAATTACATCTGGTTTAATTAGAAGAATCACCACTTTTCTCCTAGGAGTCAAGTGGAATAGGGAAGATAGGGTGTCCTGCACTTTAGTTAAAACGAGCTTCTTTCTGTCAGGTGTAGAATTCATTGAAGACAAAAATAGATTAAGGAGAGAAATCCTTCAATACGCTTGGGATGAAGTAGCATTCCACATTATGAAATTCATTTCCTGTGAGGGTATACTTAGTGTGGTTTTTGGATACCACTTTAGGTTTTTGAATGAACTTATGTTTCAAGGGGAACTCCCTCTAGAAAAAAAAATGAGCCTTCCATATATCCTCCCGCATTCAATTAGGGACATGAGCCAAAAGGTGATGGAAAGGAAATACTAGCACTTAGCTCACCATGGCCTTATCAAGATGATAGTGAATGATGCTCTAAATAGGTTGAACCTCCATGTGCACTAGTCCTGATTCATAGATATGGATAGGGAAGCCTTTATAGACACCCAAACTGGGGCAAGCCTCTATCTCTAATGTTAGAGAGATGGGAATGGAAGAAGAAGAAGAATAATGGGAGGTTGAAGAGACAGAAGGATAATATGAGGGAGAAGAAGAGATTGTGGTTGAAATTTAAAACACATAAACCCCAGAAACAGAGGAAGGGTTAAGAAAAAGGAAAAGAGGGAGATGAAATAGAGGGTGGTGAAACATAAGAGGAAGAAATAGAGGAGAATAATAAAGAGAATGAAAGTGAGGAGAAAAAATTAGACCCTATTCTAGGCATTGATACCTCTCCTCAAAAGACCAGCATATCGCTTGAGATAAGAGAGAAAGAAGTGGATACTACCTTAGCCACTTTTATCACACCAGTGAATACCAAGAAAAAAATAAAAAACCCCATCTACTTTAGGACTAGAAAGAGCATCGAGTTAAGTCAAGGGAAGCGACAAACTCCAACCAAAATCCCTATAACAATTGAGGAGTCACCTGAAAAGGATGATGAGATAAGGTTGGAAGAAGGGAAATTTAAATAAGTCAGATCACCTAAGAGGACACCTATGACTTATAGGAGGATACATTCATCTAGGTTGGCATCCCCTACACATTTACCAACCCCTACAGACCCTCAAAAGACAAAAAATAAGGAAAACCAAGTAAGGGAGGGTTTGCTATAGGAAAAACAAACTTTCTACACGAAACTTTGTTTGTGCTACATGGAACTGCACTAGTACCAGAAATAGAGTAGGATGCCTTAGGGGAGGGAGATAAGGCACCCATGGGTGGGAAATAGCCCCAAGAAGTTGAGAAATAAGCAAAAGTTGAAGGGAAATATTCCAAAGTAGAGGAAGAGAAGGAGAAAAAGGATGGGCCTACCTCCCCAAAATATGTCCCTAAAGATATATCAAACATTTCACCCCTAACCCTTAGCTAAATCTAAGTTCTTACTATATCTTTATTGAAGAGGTAGAATTATTCCTCAGAATTTTTCTTTCCCCTTATTTTATCAGTTGGAAGAATAAATATAATGCACACATCAGTGGATGAAATTTCTACAACAAAAGGTGTGCATGACATAGGGATCATGGAGGAGAAGGTAATTGAGTTAGGAAGGAATTTTTCTGATGTTAGACTTAGAGAATCCATGTTGAAAGAGGATATTTAGGAAATACATGCAGATAATGCAAGATTAAATAGTAATATTCAACAAAAAGACAAACAAATTGCCACCATGGAAGATTTGTGCATGGAGGCCATCCAACACAAATATCCATCAAACTCCTATGCCATCTACCTCAAAGAACAACGGAGCCAATTTCATATTAAGACATTTTCCTCTCATGGATCCTTACTTTTTCAGAACTGCATGCAATTCATTGAATTTTGCGATCAGTCAAGCATGGGAGACAAGGCTAAGATGGTAGAACTCTACATACACAATCTTATTTTGACAGAATTAAACATTTTGGACCCTAACCCTAGGTTGGGTGATATGGATTTAATGGAATTAGCTTCTTGGATGGTCAATGAGGAAGCAAGAGCAGATGAAGTAAAGAAGATGGTGAGAAGAGAAAACAGGGAACCTATACACATAAGGGTAGAACTCTTCAGCCCTAGGGGAGTCATCAACAATTACCTCATGATATAGAATGATGCCAAACTTGTAGAAAAGTATCTCAGCACACAAGAACAAGCCATTGCACATTTTGATGATATTTCTAGGTTGTTTTGAGATGAATGTGTAATGACAAGTAAATGAAGGTGGAACAACCTCCCTCTTAGTCTCTAAAACATGTAATATCATACCCCATAGAGATTGATGAGTTCCCTCCAAAGGTCACCTTTATACAAGAGGGATATGCAGGCAATGAAGATACAATGGATTGTCTTGAAGCTTCGTACAACTTTGTTGTTGGCATTGGATGAAGGGAAAGACCGAGATGAGGAAAAAATCGAGTGTGAGGAGGAAAAAAAGAATTTTTGATTCTACCCGCATGAAGGAACTCCTTTTCTTCTTCCTTGGGAGTTCAGAGGGGCCACTAAAGGATTGAAAGAAATGACAAAGGAGGACTAAGTTTCTGAGAGGATCAACAACCATTTGGTAGGGGGGTGATGATGAGTACCATCATTATGTATAATTCGAGGGGTTAATTTTCACCTTTTTATCCTTCTTAGTCTCTCATTCTCACATTTAATTACATTATGGTCATATGTTTCTTAGTGTAGATGGTGATTAAGTCTTTTCATAGTTCGAATTCCTAATATGGGTTAAATCCATGATAATGACAAAGATATTCCATTTTTGTTGAATATTGTGCAAAAAAATATCTAATTATACAGTAAGGATAGATTATAGGAAGTTTTTCCACCTCCTTAACTCCTAAAGGAAGCCAAGGGATCCTCAAGATTCTGTCCAACAACTTGAAATAAAAGGGAACCAAGAAAGTGGAAGATCAAGTGCACTAAAGGTGCACTTCTCTTGCAGTCAAAGGGGACACATCACCTAATTTTTAGGGAGTTTTTGGTAGGTACCCTTTAGGCTAAATAAGGTAGAGCAAGAGCTCATTAGGATTTTAATTTTCAAGTAATTTAGTAGAATCTTAGCTCTTGTGATAGAATTTTGACACCTTCATTGTTATGTATTGAGACTATTTCTGCAATAAAATGAGTATTCAGTTTGTCCTTCACTGATTTAGTTTCATAGAGATAAGTTTGTGGGTTAGGGCCCAATCCATTGGCCTTAGCCTCTCTCTCTCTCTCTCTCTCTCTCTCTCTCTCTCTCTCTCTCTTTTTCTCTCTCTCTCTTGTGTATTTATGTTTATTTTTGTGTCATTGTAGCTAGTTTACTTTATGATTTTTAGCTAGCGTCCTTACATTTCATTTTACTATTTTTGGTTTGCTTCCATTTAACATTTTTTTTGGTTAGGATTTTCTACATCATGGTACAATAGCATATAAAATTCAAAATTTTTGTGTCAAAGCCTCCCTCTCCAACCTCTTTCATTGGAGGTTGAAGAGGACAAACCTTCACCACTGCCCAAAATTCTCTTCAGTTTATGATTTCTTGGAAATAATATATATGTTGCTATATTTTTCATGAACATGTTGAGAATAGTGAGTTATATTTCTGTCTGAATGCATACATAGGTTTTCTTATCAAATTCAACTCATCTTTTCCATCTTCTTCATCATAGATTTGTCAATGTTTATTGAATGAATAGGTAGTTTTCTTGCAAGTTTTAGTAGAGAAGTAGAGGAGGAATCCATAGCATCGCTAGCTCCATTTCTCACCTTTCACCAGCCTCCTTTCAAAAAAATTTCCCTCGGCCCTCATTTTTTACATTTTCACCACCACACCGATAACAACCTAAAAGTGCAAGACGAGCTTTAAGAGAAGTTATGAGCTTGGCTAATGGGTTGGATACATTCCATCTACCTAAATACATCTTCATTTCACCTTCCCTACCCCTTTCCTTATGAATTTTAGCTTCAAAAAATCCTCATCTGATTTCCTGTAGCATTTATAGAACATCTTGTAGCACGATAGGAAACCTATAGTATATCCTTTAACAACACCATTTAGCCTCTCTGTCAGCCCATAAACCATATTCCACCTCACCTAACCCTGTCAAAACCTCCAAGACACCTTCAGCTCTGAATACATGAGCCCAGGACCTTCTTAAGACACCTTAGCGTCTCCCTTTTTTGTTGCAAAAGAGAGTATTTATAGGAATAGTTAGCCCATGACTAGATGAATTTTTAAAGCATAAAAATTAAGCATAAAATAATTATAGTTTACTTAGCCATTTTTCCTAACAAGTAGTGAATAAATTAGTCTTCATTTATGCAATTTAAATTTAGCTATTTGCCTCATGATTTTTTCCCAGTTTACTTCTATTTCTTGCAATAGCCTAAATTGTAGATTTTATTACTTGAAAAATATTTGTATGTATCTTCTTTCCTTTGAATAATCCTTTTACTGTTGATAGAGTAATGGTTTTGAGTCATTTTTAGTTCTACGTATAATTCAGAAGTGTGAGAGACTTCACTGAGAAACCCTAGCAATAACACCCTTTCGTAGGACTCAGAAGAGGGTGGCATGATTAAAATTCATATGTTGTGTATATAGGACAATCACCTCCAAGTTTGTATGAACCATAGGTAGATAAAGTAAAATAGAGTAGCCTCTAGGAGTATAATCACTCTTGGTGCAATACCAAGGCTCACCATATCCCTTCCTGGAAACAAATTTGCAAGACAACTTCAAATTTGATATACAAATTTAATATATCACGACTCTCGTTGGAATTCTAGAAGAAAATGGCCTCAGATACATAATTCAAATATCATAAACTTTGTATATATGTATGGTTTTCAGAAATAAATTTATCAATTTTTGTAGTTGGGTTCTTGGAGGTAAATTATTAGCTAAAATATTCCACAAATATAAAAAAATTAGTGAAAGTGAAAATTCTTAAAAAAATAAAACTTAATACCATGTTTTCCAATAGATCTCAACCTATCCTTTATACTAGCCAAATACTTTATGTTTGATCTTTTATGTGTAGCCATAACCACATTCTTAGTTTAAAAACAATATTAACTTTCATTTCTCGTCGTATAAATTTATAATTGATGGTTATAAATGATGAATACTCTTCTGAGTTAGTTACACTTGTTAATCTATCATGACCTAATTGACATCTCTACGATAGTGATGTTGGATACATACTTCAAGAAAAAATGTTATACATTTAATAACCCTTAAGCCACTTTTCATAAGCAAGGATGAGGGAAGATGCTAAAGGAAAACAAAGGAGCATAACCATTGGCCACACAATTGTAGTAAAATAATGGGAAAACCTCTTTTCATTAATTTTTTTTTTACTAAATTCAAGTAAAAAAAGAAACTAAAAAACTTTTGGCACAACTTTCATATTGTATGTTCAATGTGTATTAGATGAATAATATTTACAGATTATCAAATCTAGACCATTCATAATTTAAATATCTTAAATTCCTCAAGCCCAATTCCAATATAGACCACACCTATGGGTGTAATTAAATGTTTGGTTAATGTTGATACAATACATCTAATATTTTATAAGAATAGAAAATATAAACTATAAATTTATTAAATTATTACTATAAAAAAGAATTAATACGAGTTAAACATATATGCATTTAAAAAACATGTAATAACATTATTAACCATGGATATTCACCCCACTTACTATGGAGATCCTTAACTTGAAAATATATCATAGGCCAATACCTTGGCTTACTAATACCACTTGTTAAAAATCATAATACCATCATAGATTTATTTTCTCATAACAATTATTTTTTCCCAGCAATTTATTTAAATAACCAAAATGAATTTCGAATTGCAGAAATTAAAATCACTTTCCTTATAACCTCTCAAAATTGCATGTAGCGGAAAATAAAAATTAGATGGAATCAAACACAATTGAAATAGATAAATAACCACAAAAATTATCCAGTTTTCATTAATCTAGAAAACTAGGCTTTCGACCCACAAAGAATTGCAAGGAAAAATGCATTTACTAGAATTTGTAACTTTTCCCCCACTGGATGGATTTGGCTCAATGAATTTCCCCTATAATAAATTAGCCTTTGAAGGAACTCAAATTAGAAAATTTTGACCTCGTAATTCACCAACGAATCAACCCTTCACCTTCCCTTTTAGCTACCTTTGGTCCTCAAAAAAATTATCCTTGGAAAATTAGCCTCTACAAACAAATTGATCTCTCTCTGTCTTCAAAACTTTTACCGCTGAAATCTCCAACAATTCATCCCCTTCGATATTCCCTCGAGTCCTGCTATACTCTTCCTCCTTTTCACTTTAGTCTATTGAGCCATGCACATTAGAGAAAATAACTTTCACTTACACCTCTCCCTTAGGATTCCTTTTATAATATTCATTAATCCCAAATCCCTAACCTTAATCCTCCTTATATAATATCTTGGAGACAAATGGTTGATATAATTTCTAAGTCACTTAAATAATTAAACTATTTGTCCTTAAAAAATAACTTAATAGTCTAAAATAATTAATTAACTTCAATTATTGTATTTTTCTTAAGTTGGACGTAGGAAAGAAGACATAAATCACTCACTTCACCAAGCAAGCACTTGAAGAGGAAATAAATAATTTTCTGCATGCCAATATACTAAGCCTATGTAGGAGACCTTCCGAAGATACTACAATCTTAAACATTCCCTCCCAACGATGAGGATATTCTCCATTGCCCTCATCTTATCTTGGTACTTCACACACATCATTTTCACTAGAGGCTAGTGATAGTATATACTACTTTCTCCTTTGGAGAAATGTACTAAAATCATGCAACACCTCACTAAAATCAGCCTCAGATGAAGTGATATTTGGTCTCGATATTCTCGGATTGATCATGAAACATAGGATTCTTGGAGAGATTTAGACAACTATGATTATCAAAATGAATGATTGTTGTCCCTATCTGTAAATAAAATAGTTCTGGAAGCATATTTTGAAGTGATATGTAACCTTAGAACTCCCCAAACTCATTTCCATGTACTCTACCTCTACTAAAATAAGTGCCACTAAATATTCCTTCCTACCATACAACAAGATCATTGATATTCCCATGTTGAAACAACATCTAGATGTGTATTTTGTGTCTGCCACACTCCCAACACAGACATAATTTGTTTACTCTTACAAATCCACTCCACCAACTCTGACATATCTCAGTCCAAAACTGGCTATACCTCGCATGTACCTTATCACATTATTTTCTACCACTTAATGAGCTTGTCTCCACCATGAACTAAATAAGTGTGATGACAACAAAAAATATATTTGGCCTAGTGTTGACCAAATACATCAAGGACGCCATCAACAACCTATATAGTCTGGGATCCACCAAATTTCCTTCAGAAGAACATAACTTCTTCAGGTTAGTGGTAATAAATGTAGACATGGGCCTATAATTCTCCATCATGAACCCCGTCAAGATCTCAACTACATACTTTCCTTTCCAAAGGAAAATCTCTCCTAGCTACTTCCACACCTTTAATGTCAAAATGTGACAATCAAGTTGATATCCTTCATCTTGAACTATGAAGTAAGATCCCTCTTGCACATCCCTATGATTTTCTTCAATTATGTCAAGAACATATTGAAAATCTAAGGTACAATATGAAAGGTTCGCCCTTATGGAGTACATAATACAAGTTAGTGTCCTCCTTTCTCCAGGTGAAGCCAAAATACAAAGATATAAAAAAAATCCTTATGTACATTGTGCACGGAGCTTGATTTATCCCATAATTTCCATATTCAACGTGAAATCATGATACTCTCTCCCATGCACCTCAAATATATGAAGTTTCTTAATATACTCTTCTTGCTTAGTCACCCCATTCAGGAAATATATCTTCGCATCCATATGATGTATCTTCCATCCCATATTTGAATAAATGGTAATAAATAATCTAATGGATTCATATCTAATCACATGTGTGAATGTATCCCTGTGGTCCACTCCCTACTATTAGTATAATCCTTTGGCACAAACCTCACTTTGTACTTCTTGAATTTTCCATTAGTTGTATGTTTGATCTTGTATATCCATAAAGAAGTTGCCACCAAATTTTCCTCTAGTCTTGGTTCTATGTCCCATACATCATTTCTCATGACAAAATATATACTCCTCCACCATGGCATCCCTCCATACCTATTTATCTATATCCTCCTTAAAAGTGGAAAGCTCAGACTCACTAATGGTGCTAGATAAGGCCAAATAATTGGAAAATCTTGTAGGTGGTATACTCTAGCTGAAAGTGTTGGTAGGTTCTTTCATATGCTCCTAAACATCCCTCAAAGTTATGTTCAATGCATATCAATCTCCTCCCAGTATATTTTGAATGAATATCTCACTCCTCATCCAAATCTACAAATTATATCCTTACTTCTATTGCTAGTAGTCCTTCCACATCCTTAGCATCATCTTACTCTCAATCTTCTACGGACCTCCAAAAGGTCTTACCCTCATAAAACTTAACATATCAATTTATTATTACTTTCCTCTAGCTTGGAATTTAGACTTGGTAAGCCTATGAAACCTTACAGTAGACCACAAATATACCTCTTTTTGACAATTTCTCAAGCTTATTCCTCCTCTAAGGGAAGATGGAAACTAGACTACCAAATATGTGCAAATGAATGACACCCAATTTCACACTTGTAAACATATCGTCGAGACTCATCCTCCAATATCCTATGAGGAATATTTTTCTTCGCATAGAGAGTTGTATTATAGGGCTATTCCCACAAAAACATAGCAGATTCCTAGTAGTAAATAATTTTTCTCGTTGCTTCCATTATGGGCCTATTCTTCCTCTCATCAATCCTATTATTCTAAGGTTTATAAAGTAAAATGATATTATCCATAATTCCCTCCAAAAATCATAGAACGCATTGGAGGTATACTCACCCCCATTATTTGATATCAACACATTAATATTATTCTTAGTTTAGTTCTCCACAAGAGCTTTGAATTCTTGAAACCAAATAAATACCTCTCCCTTGGTCTTCAGAAATTAGATTGAAGTCTTCCTTGAACATTCATCTATGAATTTTATAAGGTACAAAAACCATGTGATCATGGTAGACCATGGTTGAAAATAGTTTTCTAACATATATTATTGTGGTCAATATTCACAATGGAAGTCCATGGTTCACCATATTCGACCATGGTGACCTTGGTTGAGCACATTCGACCATTCTAACCATGGTTAAACATTGTTTACCATGTTGAGAATGTGTTGACTATAATTATCCAAGGTTTTTCTATTGTTAACTAAATATGACCATTGTTGGTCATGGTTGATCGTCATTGACCATTTTTGGCAATGTCTTATGATGGCTAATTAAAGTTGATGGTTGAACATGATTGGCTATTGTCATCCATCATGAATAGAATCAACTATGATTGATGTTTGACCATGTTAACCATAGTTATCTACAAAATACCATAGTTGACTATAGTCAACCATAGAAAAACATGGTGACCACTACTAACTATGGCCACCCTATATAGTCAACCTTATTATTATTATTATTATCATAAAAATTTATTAAATGCTATTCAAAGACCCTAATACTATTATTCAATGTTAAACCTTATTCATAAATTTTAATATTAATATTTTTGATAAACATTAATAACATTAATAATACTAATACTAATGTTATTATTATTAATAGTAATAATAACATTATTGTTCATATCATTACTAATATATTCAATCATATAATAATAACAATAATGTAGTCAAATTTAGCATTAATATTAATATGCTTATTATTAGTAGTCAAATTTGTTAATTTTAGTATTACTATTAGCCCGAATGGGGCATCTCAATTGGAGATGATTGTATAAATAAAGTATTATATGCGTGAAGGTCTAGTGTTTAAATCCCCCCAATTGACCTATGCGTGTATAAGAGGCATACATACGCTCCTAGAGTTTATAGTTGTAGCAGTTGGAATTGACCTCACGTCAGATGAGTAAGTGATTTACCTAGTTGTTTATTCCTCTAGTTAACAAAAAAATATTAGTACTATTGTTATTAAACATTTTTAAACCTTGACTATGACCAACCAAGGTCGACCTTCATACACCATAGTTGAATATAATTGAATATGATCTAGTTATGTCGATTAAGAATGAATATGAATGAAGAAAGCTGACTATTTTTTTAATATGTTAAACATATGATTAACCAAGTTAAATCATTGTAAAGTGATAATAAGAATAATAATAATAATAATAATAAAATCAACCTTATTGTTATCGTTACTATTTTCTATGTAGTTCATGGATCCGGAGATCGTTGATTTCTACGTGCATCGTATGTTTATACTAGGTAGATCCACCTGAAGGGATCACTTCCTGTTGGCTCAACCATGGAGCCTAGCCTGAAGGGTGTCGATATAACTAAACCCCTAACCTCTCAATAGAAAAGGTGCATAAACGATGTGGACTCAACTAATTGAGCTAACCCTTCAGAGATTATTATTATTATTATTATTATTCATCAACATTATTAACGGGTAATATTATTATTATACATTATTAAATATTAAACCTTATTCACAAACCATAACATTTTTATTATCAGGGTTTGTGAATAAGACTTGTCAAACCTATAATATTATTATTATAGGGTTCATCAGTTTTGATCATGGTCAATTATTAATATTATATTTGATATAATAATAGTAATAATAATATAGTCAACCTTAGTATCAATATTAATATTATTACTCGATTTTATTAATATTAAAATTGCTACTATGGAACATTTTTAAATCATGATTTTGACCAGCCAAGGATGACCTTAGTTGACTAAGGTTGACAATGTTCAACCATGGTTGACCATAATTGAATATGGTTGAGTTACATTGACTGAGGACGACTATGAGTGAAGAAGGTTGACTATTGTTAAATATAATAGACATAAAGTTGACCAAAATTGATAATGGTCAACTAATTCAACATTGACTATAAATGTTGAATTTCTTTGAATATATTTGATTATTGTGGTTGAATATGCATGAATATTAATATTAATATATAATAATAATAATAATAATAATAGGTGATTATGTTTGAACAAATTTGCAGAGCGTTAACTATCAACCATAGTAAAAAGTAGTGAAACTTACTTGAACATTCTCAAACATAGACAACCACATTAGTAAATGCAGTTGACTAATTCTATAATATTGCAATGTGACATTGAATAAATTGCAATGCAATGTAAAATTACAACAATGTCTATCACATTGGGATGTTCAATATATTTTTGTACCATTTTGAAGTCACAACATGTTTCTCACAATGTGAGGTTGATTTTTTTTTCACAATAGTTCATTTTTCACAATGTGAAGTTAGCTTGTTTTTCCCATTAGTTCATTTATCACAATGTGATTCTATATTTTTGCATCACATTATCAAAGCATTTATATTCCTAACAATTTCACATATTTTTTTATACAACCACATTATGTTATTTTTTTCTATAATTTCACATTACATGTTCATGTCTTTTTATTTTCATAACCACATTGTGATGTAACTCGTGTAATGTGACGTTGCAGTGATGTGTAATGTTCATTAAAACACAATATCTATTTTTTTTCTTATAGCGGTGGTGTTGATTTCTCGTCACTATGTCATGCCAGTGGTTTTCATCACATTATCCTAGAAATTTTTTTTATAGCAATTTGAAACCAATTTTTTGAATAAGCTCATTGCAATGTTCATTTTGTAATGTGACATTTTGGTGAAGATTTTTGTTCATTAAAAAACAATGCTTGTTTTTTTTTTCTTGACATTATGAGAAACTGGTATTTAATCATCACATTTTCTTGGAATTTTGTAATACTTTCTATTTAGTATTAAAAATGTTTAACACTTTTAACATGGTGAATAATGTTAAATGTATTTATGAGGCATTATTAACGTCTTTAACTAATCTCATCCTTGGTTGATCACAACCAAGACTTAGAAATGTTTGATACTATTAATATTAATATGAATATTTTTTGTAAGTAAGCATAGAACTTCATATTAGATTTTTTTTACATATAATACAAGTTGGAGAAAACTTTGAGAGTTTGTTTTTAGGAGAACATGTGTCCACAAGAAGCCTATTATAGTATGAGAATCATTTTTGAGGGACCAACTTCCCTTAGAAGGGAACTAGATGATCCCTTGGAGACAACATGAGAAAATTTTAAATAGTTTTGAACATGTTTAGTACAAAAGAGATGTTGACTAGATGGGTTGAAAATACTATGATGAATATGAAAATAGATTAAAAAAATAGGCATGTAGAACCTATTAAGAGACTTGGTCATGATGAGTGCCTAGTTTTGGGAATTGTTGGGGCTGAAACTGCTTCGCTTTGGTTTTTTTCTCCTTGTTGAGCATATACAAGTAGGAAAAAGGGTTTTCATACCCTTAACTGAAGTCGTTAGGGAAGTACAATTCGATTACATAACCATATAGACTTTATAGCTAAGAGGATCCTCCCTTAGTAGCCTAGGTAGTAGTATGAGGGAATTGAGGTTGGTTTTCAACCTTTGGTTCAATTTTCTTGTGGGGCCAGGGCTAGGGTTTATGGCCTGTAAACTAGAAGAACAAAATGTTGTAGAAATTGTAGAAATTTGATATAAATTGCATTTTGTCAAGATTTCAAACGGAAAAAAAGATACACAAATTCTACTCTACTAATCGGCGGAATGGAAATCATAATTTAAAATAACATGCATAGAAATGCAAAAAGAAAAACCATAAGTACACAATTATTTATAAGGGAAACTCACTAGAAAGAAACTCTCAACCCTCTTTTAATTAATCAGTTGAATAGATAAATTATTACAATTGTGTGCTCCAACTTTGAGAAAAACCTAAGTAAAATTTTTCTCTCTATTGAATGAGAAATTTTGACCAGCACTTATAAAATCTTAACCTCTTATAGCCTACTATTTCTTTGTGAAAATATAAGCTAATTCAATATCATAAATAATATGAAAGGTCCCTGTTTCCTTGCACAGCTCACAAGGATTGATCAACTTCCTACATGCAAAATTATGTACACTCTACTAGTATACAAATAACTTTACATTAGCCTTATTTCCTCCACTCCAACTGAGGAATTTGAATTCCCTACATCCATGAGATATTTTGGGTTAATTTATTGGTTAAATGATATATATATGAGTTAGACTATCGTACCACTACACAAATGACCCTCAATTGACTATATTAATTGTTAGAGGTCATTTAACTAAGTAGAATTGAAAATAATTGAACTACATTGCTAAAATTTAGCAATCAACACATGCATGACTAAAATCCAAGCCCACTAACTTGAATTTGTTTATTTAACTATGTGCCAAGAGCCATGTCACACTAATTACTGCCTCCAGTGTTTCCTACTGATGTGGAAATTTGATTTAATCAATTTTACTAAGGCTAAAGTCAAATTGAGCCTTTCTTGCTACACTTTCTAACACTACTTCTTAGCAAGAAAGGGATTTTCACCACCCCTATCTAGAACATGTAGAATTTACTATAGAAATACCTCTCAATGTTGTTGCTGCTATTGCAAAAACTGCAACTGAGAAGAATTCTAGGAAAAATAGTTAATCAACTATCTCCCTTCAACTAATTAATATTGAGAAAATTGCACTAAATTTTAGTCTACAGTGTCACTCCTGCACTTCTATCAACACTCCTTCATGATCCTCAACATCTGATTGCACCAACTCACTTTGATCCTTCTACTACTGAAAAATGTGGGTCCCTATAGAAACATAATGATACATGAGGAGGACACCTCAATGGAGCTTTCCCAAATCTCTACAACTATAGGACTAAGGCTCTACATCACCCCACCTCACTCATGGAGGTATAGTTGAAATTTCACCCTCTTCCCACTTAGCTAAAAATCTCATTCTACTGGAGGTATCTGACTGGTCCTCATCATCATCATCCTTCTGGTCATCGTAACTTCCAACTAGTTGAGGCTCCATCTTGAGAGCTCTATCATGCTCCCTCTGAACCACCACATCTCTAATATTTTCCTTCCCCCTCAATTTTGCACATGAATATTCCACTAATGTGTAGAGACTCTTGATCTTGACACAAATATACCTGATCAAGCCTGAAGAAAAATGCTTGAGGTATGCCTTCGCATTGTTGAATGCTACCTCATACCATTTCTCTTCAACCCTCAATTTTTTCATCAAGCCAATTTTTTTGGCATCATTTCTATTTTTTATTAGCTTACTGAGGGTCTTCCACATAGAAAAAGGGAGTTTCATCTCCCTGTAATTTTGAAACTATGTGGTCTCTCACACCCTCAAGGGTGATCCTCCTCACTCTAGAAACATCCTTCTTCCACTAGGTTAACCATTGTGGATTAGAATCTAGATTTTTTGCAATGTCCATTTTGACATATTCTATCACACGATTATCATCAAGCACTACTTCCATTTGGCCATTCTAGGCTATGAATTTCAATCTACTCTCTAGGGAATACTCCAATCTCAGTTCGCTGAAATCCATTTTCTCGAATCTAAAGAGAAGATACTACATTGAACCTACAAATTCTAAATTTCTAAGGGAGAAATTTGAAATATTGGTTCTAATGTGATTTCATGGCTCCTATACCACATATAAATTTAATATAAACTAAAAATTCTCAAGATTTAAAACTGAAAAACAAGAGAACAAATTCTTCTCTAGTAATATGTGGAATGGAAATCATAATTTAGAACAATGTGGTTAGACATGCAACATGAAAAGCCACAAGCACACAATGATTTCTAGGGGAACCCAACTAGGAAAAACCCCGCACACATATTTTCATTAACAGTTAAATACAAAAACTATTATAATTGCTTGCTCTAACTCTGAGCACAACATGTCAAAGTAAAATTGTTTTCTCTGCTGAATGATTATTTCTGACCAACACTTAGCCAATTTTTTCCTCCTTCAACCTCCCATTTCATTGTAAAAATATGAGAAAATTCGAGCTCCTAAAAAATAGGAAAGGTCTCTATTTCTTTGCAGAATTCCCAAGAATTGATCAACTTCCTACATGCAAAATTTTGTACACTCCACTAGTATACAGATAATTTTAATTAGCCTTAATTCCTCCACTCTAGATGACAAATTTGAATTCCAGGAATCCATGAACTATTTTGGGTTTATTAATTAGTTAACTAAAATGTCTTTGAGTTAGAATTATTTCCCACTGGACAATAAAACTTCAACTGACTTTGTTAATTGTAGAGGTTAGTTAAATGAGCATAAAAAAAATAATTCAACTATATTGCTAAAATTTAGAAATGAACACATGCATGACTGAAATCCAACCCCACTAACTCTATTTTGGTGATTTAACTGAGTGAAAAGAGACATGTAACCATTATTTAACTCATTCCAAATTTTCATGTTGATGTAGAAATTTGATTTACTTAGTTTGACTAAGGCTAAAGTCAAATTAGTCCTTTATTGCTCCGCTTTCTAACAAAACTTTCCTAAGAGCTAGTCAATGCATGAGTGAGAGGGATAGGAGGGAAGTTGATACCAATTTACCTTGAGAGGTTGCAAAGAGATAGTGACGATTATTTTTTATATGTTTACAAACCTCTACCATTCCTCTAGTATTTCTAGCCCTGCTTTCTTCCATTTAACAAGGGTGGCATGCCATAAAATTTTGCATAGACAAAATGCACATCACCTAGACAACATTACTCCTCCAGTTCCATATTCGTGACCAGACTATGAATGCATGGAAAATTTTCTGCATCAAAAGTCTACTCTGGCTTGTCATGCAAAAGGGATAGAGGTAGATGGTTATGTCCTCTGTCTCCGCTTCTTAATCTACCTCTCTTATGGACTAAATATACTTTCTTTGGACTGATTCGCTTCGAATGGAGGTAACAAATGGATTTTTTCACAAGAGAAGGAATGTGATTTCTTGAACTTGCTACCTAGAGGAAGGAATATAGGAGTAAAAGCCTATGCTAGTGAGGGATTTGGGCATGGAGAAAGAGCATGGACCAAGCATAATGTTTTTTATAGGCTATAGTAATGACTATTGAACTATACTGGTGACACTCTACCTTAAATAATTATTGATTGGAGAAGTATTCAAGTGTGAGGTTCGGATATGCTATAAGAGATCTAATACGGTCTAACACTCAGTGCTTGAGTAGTAACACTTGAATATGGGGGATTCTACTCCTGACTAGAAATGGGATTACAATGAGAAACCCATGATCCTATAGATGGGGAGTCTAGGATTATATGTTTTCACTGGAATCATTCTTCCACTCCTTTATTTTCAAGAAAATCAGTTAGAAATTTTGTGTTGCACTTGGTATGAGAGAGGATTATGTCGTCTTTTTGAGATAACATAAGCTTCAATTCTTTCATAATGTGATGTAGGCACCAAGAAGAGTAGAGAAAATTTTAAGGATGGAAATTTATTTTATAA
This sequence comes from Pinus albicaulis, assembly GCA_034641835.2. Taxonomy (NCBI): domain Eukaryota; kingdom Viridiplantae; phylum Streptophyta; class Pinopsida; order Pinales; family Pinaceae; genus Pinus; species Pinus albicaulis. The sequence goes on along the minus strand of CM076576.1, from coordinate 897,143,259 downwards.
TTCATAAATCTTGGAGAATCTCACTAGTGTTTAATATGAAAATAATAAAATGTTTGTTGATATATTAATAAAAATATCCAAATTTCTAATTCCTTTATAGGTAGAGTCCATATAAATTTCATGATTTCTAGGATAAAATAATTTTATATTGTAAAATTTGGGTGAATCATTTTTAGAATAAATGGAAATCAGCAGAAATTTTTTTTACAAAAATCATGGAAAATTAGCCCACTTGCAAATATTATCCTGTAAAAATTTCCATGTCGCCAATTTGGAGAGAATTTTGTGAGAGGCAATCCATTAAGGAGTTTTTGTGCCACTTGTATTATGGTTCTGGAATTACCTTCTGCAATGGGGGGTTTCGGTGATTGTTGTCAAACATATGAAGCCTGTGAATGAGAGCTTATAGCTCTGCAACATTGTTACTTTCCAAACTAATTTACCCTTTATGTATTTTTAGAACTTCCCCCTTGTGGTTATGGATAAAACCTCCAATTCTAGCCTCTCTAGGACTACCTTTTGAGGCCACATTGAAATTGAGTTTTTATAGCTACGCTAAGGCGGGACTTCCAAATATTTGAGCTTGGGTTTATGAGGAAATGACTGATACTTGGTCCTATGGTTAGGGAATTCTTGAAATTCCTCCAAGCTAGGATCACCTTCTCACAAGGAGGCCCTTGAATGCCCCTATCATCTGATATTGTGGGGAAAATAGTTTCCTTAATATTTTTGTGGAAGAGAAACCAAATGCCTTCTAGATATTTTTATTTGTCATTGAAAGTTATCTAGTTCCTCTCCTTCCATATTTCCCAAATTAAGAGGCTTGAAACCAATACCCATATTTTTTTGAGGATTAGGCTTTCAAAAGGATTTTATTTCCAAGTCTTGATGGATTGTATTATGCTTCCCTCAATTTTATTGGAGTGTTGAAAGCCATGATCTATTTTATCCCATATACTATTGGAAATTGGAAAAGATTCAAATAAATGATCAAAGGTTTATTGGTGGCCCTTACACATGTAGCACAAAAATGGGCCATAGAAACCATTTTTGAGAACATTTTATAATGTGAGATTGTGACATCTTACAAGAAGCTAGGTGAAAATTTTACTTTTGGAAAAAAAAATTATGATACAATATTATTTTGCATCCATCATGATGCCCTCAAAGTGGCAAAAATGGAGGAATCAACTATGAGGACCATTTTTACCTGTGGGTCCTAGTTTTCTAAAATGGAGTTTAAATCCTTCAAAGAGCATTTTGAGGCATCAAATGAGGTTTTTTTGGGGTGTTGGTTGTTAACATGTCCTGGAAATAAGAAAACTTCAAGAAAAAATTTGATCAAGGCTAGGTCCTCCTTCGCTATGTGATTAGGTTTTCTCTCTCACACACCATAAGGGAGCATTCCCTATTGTTAATTTATGACATATATTCAATAATCAAATAAATAAATACCATGTTATTGATGACTTAAAGTAGGTTGACATGGTAAAGAATCAATTACAGAAGGAATTAAAAATAGACATTATATGTGTGTGTGTGTTTGTGTGTATTATGGATATTTTTAATTCCTTCTATAATTGTTGATTTACCATGTCAACTTCTTTTAAGTAATCAATAAACGAAAATACTTATATAACCAAAAACAGGTGTCTAACAGTAACAACTTAATAGATAGAGAAAACAAAGGAGAGAGGAAATACACACAAAATGTGTAGTTAGGGTTCATGTATATATAAATATCACCAAATATACTTCAAGAAGTTCCATAACAAGTATAATCACATCTAAAATTAACAATGGCAAGGTTTAAGCAATAAGCATAGGTCAATAGTATATATATTACTAAAGGTATTGTCACAACTTGAAGCCAATTATGTCAAAGGCAAATTTCTATAGACATTGAACCATAAGCACATTGAATCAACAAAAACCATTACATATAACAATCACACAAGAGATAAAGGACTACTTCCATAAATTAATAGAATAAGATAACATAGCCAATCTCTTAGAACCTAAACTTGTAATATTCAATGAAAATTTCTCAACTACTTCACTCTCAATAATATGATAGTAAAGAAGGAAAGAAATCAAGTTTAGTACACACAATCTGAATCATAAATCATGTGTACAATTACAGAGCATCTTGTTCTGCATACAAACACACAACATTAAGAATAAAGGTGAACATCCATTTCCATATTACATTAAATCGTCTATATTTGTATCAAGTGTATTCAGATCATTAAGTCTCAAAAATTGTATCCTTCTGTAGTCGACCCCCTGAAAATGAGAAACGAGGTCTTATATACAAAAATAAAAATAACTAAAAAGTTTAACTATCTCTTAACAAAATGTAACTAATTTAAAATAAATGAAATTATAAGGGTGGTTGAATAGTATTGTTCTTCCTCATGGGTTTTTTTACTTTATTTAGCATTCATGTCAAAGTAATGACTAGAATATGAATCTATGGGAGAAGAACAATCCTTCTTCTAGGAATAGGGAAAATTTATAGGAAATGTGTTGGGAAAAATACTGAGAGGGGGTATGTGTAAGTAACCGCAATTAGTGCTTGTTCAAATTTTTTTTAACTTTTTCTTGCTTTTAAACCCATACGCTACTTTAATGAACACAACTCGTGTATACACGCGGATATCCTTAAGTAAACTCGCGTATGCTCAGAGATCTAAATATGCATTTAATTCTTAACTTAGATCATTGCATCATTCATTCATCAAATGTTTAGTAAGCAGTAAACAGGTGCAGTAAGAACATAATAAATCACCACACATAAGAAACACACATGAACACCGAGATTTAAGGTGGAAAACCAATTCAGGAGAAAACCATTGTTACCGTCATCTCAATCTTCAATATTTATTATATAAATAAAACTTTTTACAATCATGTACTGGTGCAGACTCATACCAACACGCAGGCACCCACTTTCAAAATCCTACAACCTTCTCTCATTTACCAGCCTCTCCTAGAAGGGAACTACTACCCCCTGCTCTCGTTTACCAGCCTCTCCTAGAAGGGAGCTACTACCCTCTGCTCTCGTTTACCAGCTATCACTGGAAGGGAGCTACAACCCCCTCACTGAAGGCTTCGACCCTCAGCACTATTGCAGGCCACGTTTGATCAATTTTCATACTGGATCAAATAGCTTCAACACAATCCTTCACTTATCAACAAATATACTTCGCCCAATGCTTTAAACAGAATAGTGAAACCACTGTAACCAGAATATTAGAGATAACCCAGACTTCAGAATAGATATGCAGAAACACATTCAACCTTGAGAAATCATTAGTTCATATACCATACGTGATTTTATTTAATCAGACCCACGTATACACATACTTTTCATGAAACGAACCTGCGTATACATCTGTGCATTTTTCACAAAACCCTAACTGCCCATACGCGCTTTTATTGAATTTGATCCACGTATACATGTGCTTTTCATGTAACGAACCTGCGTATCAATCTATAAAAGATAAACTTTGCAGAACAGATTAGATCTATGAACTTACCCAGATTTCTTCAATTTCTTCATCGGATTTGTGCCAGGTCTTCATCACTTCTTTTCAGATCATCCTAGAGATTCATCATTTCTAGATCTAGAGATCTTGAACCTTCATCATATTCATAGGTGCATCATAGATTCAGATCTATCAATTAATAACAGAGTTCAACCATGCAGATATACTTTAGAGTGAAGTATTCATTAATGTGCAGACACTTGCACACCTTTGCACTATGATTTTCTTCTCCTTAAATAGATTTGACCTTTATCAATACCATGAGTCAAAACCACTCAACCGCTAATGGTATTCTTGGACGGGATCAAATAGATAATCAAGTGCTCAATACTTTGGCCATATACCATGTTAATTCCCCCTAATTTTATAAAATTAGAGCGCAAATTCACATACGTGACTTGGCACGTTCATTTCCGCATACATACATGACTTCTCCTTAACAAACCCACGTATGTCTTGTGACATACCTTGTTCAACATTAATCCGGCACTTTCTGAATTCCTTTCTTCTGCTACTTTTGAACTGATCTGTAGATACATTAGATTTACATCATTTCCATCAAGGACAACTTCATCAAGTAGGTTTCCATCAACTTTATCAAGTAGGTTTTCATCAAGGACAACACTCTGCATCATATTGCCAACAAAATTCATATCATAGATTTCAGCTTGATCACTTGTTAATTTTAGAGGAGGCACTAATGAAGTATCCCACATAATTGAGGCCAAGATATTCAACCTTTTGAGGTCCTTCTTTAGTTTCAAAAATTTTCCTCGTTCGAAATATTATAACCAATGAACTACCTTCAACTTTGACCTGACCGGAATCATGTATGATTTAATTTTGTACTTACCTTTAGGAATTTGTTATAATAATTTATCTAGAAAAGTTAGAATCCTAAATTATTGGAGAAAAGAGTCCAATATGGCTTGATTTCTAATAGCCCCTTATCCATCATATGAGAAAGTTTTGGGATCACATCTTAAATATTTTAATGAATCATGAAACTTTTGTTATAATAACCATCCCTAACTGTTCCATAAAGAAGGAAAACCAAATATTTTAATATAATTCCATTCAGTTATAAATATTTTGATACGTTGCACATCCTTGGTAGCTTCATTGTTTGTTTCTTGAAGTAGCCTCCTATACTCTTATACAGATGTTGATGCTACAATGCCTTCTTCCCTATCAAAACATTAAAACATTAAAATTATTCTGCAGTTAGAGAATAAATAATATCAAAAACATAATCAAAATAACTGAATCTTTGTTTGAATAAGGGCATCTTCTTTTTTACTTCATTTTTTTTTATTTTGGACTACGTTCTTTTCAAAACCAACCAAAATTTGAGCATAAGTTTTTAGTAAAACAATTTTCATATTTATCATCAACCATATTTGTTTTTTTGACTTATATTAGTATTCCTTTCTTCAAGGTATGTTCTTATAGACATTGCTACAAGGATTTAATGTCTCCATGGTTCTGAATCAACAAGGCTTGCAAGCCTTGAATGTTTTTTTTCCTAGTTTCTAGAATCTTCTCAAAATTTGATCTTTCAATATTTATTTGGTGATTTAATTCATTGAATTTCAATTCAAGGAGTTTGAATACGTCAGAATTTAGATGTTTGCATGATGCTTTCTTTTTTGGGTTTAGTATATGGTATACTATTGGACCAACATTTATTTTTCAATCCATGATTTTATAAACTTCAAGATGCAGAAATGGAGATTCCATAGAGAGACTTCAGCAACCTGCAAAAAAACCTAGTTTGTATAGAAACTTCTTACACCTTCCAGTTAATACAAAGAATAATCAACTATATTACTCCACTCAAAACATTCATTAGAATAAAAACCATAAATGTTGCAAATTCCAATCCTGTAGTTCTATCAACAATTGAAAACAAAACCTAATTATTATAAGCAGGGAAGAAAACCCTAATTGAATACAAAAACCCTAGCTATTGGAAATATGAAATCTCACAAACGTTACTATTATGAATATGCACGCAACCCTTTTATATTTACTTTGTGTGCAACCAAACAAATAGGTTTTAAATCTACCAAAATAACTCACCAATCCAATCATAACAATGGTTTCACTCAAATATGGAATTCAAGATTATCTTCAAACTTTGTGTACTAATTTAAAATCCCTTTCGAAAAGACAATATTTTTTCCTTCAATAAAATATAAGGCTCTATAAACATATGAGAAATATATGTAGCCGTAAAGTATTACTCTATTTTCTTTTTAAACACTTCAGAAAAGTTGTAGGTAATCGATATAACAACACAGGTTTCTCACCAGCAAGCAATTCACATATCATTGTAATACATTCAAGGTTAGAATAGATCCAATAGTGGTAATGAATTATTCATTTACAAATCAATACATTATGAAATCGTTAACTATCGTAACCCAATCCTCTAGTTCCAATAATTTATTTGATTTAAAGAATAAAAATTAGGAAAAGGGATTTTAAATGTGTCATAAGATAATAAGTATGTAATAGATAAAATCCTCTCTAAAATAGGGTATAAAAATTTTCCTCTTTATTGTATCATATTTTTTCCCTATTCTACACATAGATACAATTCCAACATCATAATAATTATGTTAATAAGGTTTTGTATGAAAGAGTTATATCACTCAGAAGTTTGTTTTTATATTTTCACCACCATAATTTGAGAGGATGCCACGTCAGCCCCCATTACCCATAAAAAATGGGCTATCTATGTGGTTATTATGTAGAAGACTCCATAAGAGTCTATATTATAACTCTTCTTGATATTTTAGGTTGTCAATCCTAACCAGTAGTAGGCCATCAGGTTATGTTATAACCGAGCCATTAGGAGGAAAAGGGGTTCCATAGTTGAGCAAAAAATAGCCAAGTGAGATAGGAGGTAGAGCACACATAGATTATTTTTTCATTGTAGTAGCCCATAGGCCACAAGCCATACTTCTTGTAATCACATTCATATTTCCATTTAGAGAAAGAGGGTGGAGCAGCCACACTTTCCAACTAGTTTTTTCTCTCGAAAGAGTCTCCCGGAGCATATCTTGCGCAAATGTGTTATTAGATTTTATTTAATTTTCATATTTTTTTCTTATTTTTAAGTTTTTATGCATGAATTATTAAAAGTAAATATTTATATATATAAATATGATAAAAATATAGATGTATATAATTTCATATTTTAAACATAATTTTATCAAATTTGTTGTGATAAACTGTTAAGTGGAACATCTACAAAAGTTTAATAATCATTTTAGCGACCATAACTCTCTCCAAAAAGGATCTTGATATTATTTTTTAATAGGAGCCATGAGATGGTGGAGTTATTTGACTGCGAATGACCCTGAGTTTTTGTAGTGCCATCTGAGGATCTATAGGAATATTTTTAATCTTATGGTTATTTTGAGAAGAACATAGCTTAAAGAAGTCATATCTTCCTTTGAGTACTCCTCCTTGGAGAGAAATTTATTTCTCCATTAATGGAATCCTATAGTTTCATGATCATGCCAATACTGGTGCACCTAGATTTGGTCATTGCTTTGGGCTTGCATTTGGAAGAGTGGAAGTTGGAGAGTGTGATCCAATGCTAGAAGTTGTTGCTAAGAGTATGACCAAAATCTTGTAGTTTTCCCATCATGAATCCCTTAGAAACTATGCATCTAAACTAGTGCTTTTTTTAGGCTATGTAGGTTCCAAATAAGGGACCCTTGCATCAAGGGGAATAGGTGAATGAGGTATTTCTGAAATATTTCCTTGGAATATTTGGAGTTCCATATTATATCTCTCAAACTTTTTATTTGTTTCCATATCACATAGAACAAGCCCTCGTCCATTTTTTAATAGACAAAGATTCTCTTATTTTACTAAAGGTCATTTCTACTTGAGTTCAAAGCTTATTTGGAGGTTTTTTATGCCTTTGAGGACCCATTTAGGAGTTTATAGGATGGAAAAGAGGTAAATATGCATGGTTTGAAGGAAAAATTTAAGAATAAGAAGGAAAATAGTCGTATTTTAGGATATGGAGGTCTTGAAATTTAACTTTTTATTAAGTTTATCTGGAAGGGCATGAGATGAAGAGTATTGGATGGAAACATTACGTAGGGGTGCCTGAGGTATTTTGAAGGGAGATAAGTCAAGAAGAAACCAAGGATGCACTTGATGTTCCTTGTGGTAATCATAGTGGTGTTGAAGAAGGATATTTGGGACTTTTCTAGATTGATGGAGGTGCCCAAGGCTTATGAGGAAAGATAAATGATGGCTTTGATGTATTTTTCTTCTTTTACTGAAGCTGATTCATAATAATAGTGTCATCAAGGGATTTTTGGTGGGTTTGGTTTAGGTTTTCATGTATGACAAGGTTGGTTAAGGAGCATTTTTGTAAATATTCCTTGATGGATGTACCAAGTCCTTTTTGGAGTAAGACAAATAGGAAGGAGGAAGTGAGTCTTGGAACCTAATACAATAGGAGGGTTTCAAAGTGTTAGAAGGGGAAACATTGAAAAGGATTGAGAAGAAATAAAAGCATACAAGAGACATGAACCATTAAGTCTAGTGAGAGTTAAATCCAAGGAAAAGAAGGATGTTCTCCATATAGTCTTAGTTTATCTTTTCAAAGGCTTTGGACATATCAAGTTTACTCAGCATACTAGGATTTTTTAGGGTATTGAGAAAATCAACAATTTCATGACCCAAAATGATGCCATCAAAAATCACCTTCATTTTTCATGACCATATTGTTGCATGGAAATAAGGATAGGGAGAATGGGTTTAATGCAGTTATAAATAAATTTAGTAATGATTTTTTATATCATATTTCATAGATCTATGGGATAATATTTACCTATGGATTCCATGTTTTCCTCTTTGGTTACCAGAGCAAGGAACATAGCATCGAACGAAAGAAGGATGAATTCGTTGGTTCTCAATTATTCGATGATTTATAAGATATCCTACTGAATAAAGTTCCAAAATTTCTTGAAAAGATATTTTTTGAAACCATCGAGCCTAGGGGCCTTTCCATTTTCTATTTGGTGGAGAGCTTCATTGACCTTTTCCACATTGATGTGTTTATTGAGAGATTTTTTTATCTTCTAAAGCCATATTAGGGATGTTGGTTGTGATTTGATGGATAAATTGATGCAGGAATTATGCTAGAAAGAAGATCCCGCATATAAGAACACAAATCCTTCAAGAAATTTGAAAATACTCAAAGGTTCTACAATAAAATCATAGAAAACATCTAACTTAATTAAACATGAAGGCGAAAAAGAGCCATAAAAATCAACTTCCTTAACTATATTAAAATTCTGTGGCCAGATATTACATTGGGTGGCCTCTTGGCTCTTTTCCCTTTAAACCACTCCTCACTTACTCCCCTCAGCTCTTCAACTATTCAAGTGTGTTTTCCTCACAAAAAACACTCATATTTATACATAAATAATGAATTTAAGTCACTCAAAAAATTTCTCCACCTAATCCTCGACTAAATCTAATTTAAATTCATTGTAGGTGTGGACTCAACAAAGTCCCATACATAGAATTCCTACTCCCTAATTTTGCTACCTAATTCTATTTTCTCTCATATCCTTTTAATTAATAAAAGAATATTTACAAAATCCTCAATTTTGTAATTTATCTCCTATTTTATTAAAAAAATAACAAATTAATAAATAAAACATTTAAAGTGTCACACCCCCCTTTATTACATATTTAAAAATGAAAATTGGCCTTGATGCTCCTGCATCAGACTCCCAAGGTTGAAATTAATCATGATCGCCTGATCATGTGTTCGGATCTGTGTATGCCTGGATCCCATATCTTGTGCTGCAACTTTCCACTTGTCGTTGCTTCTATCTGTTTTTCTTCTCGAGGTCTCCACACTTTATGCTGCATTACCCCACTGGTTGTGCTCTCGCAATCTTTTGCTGTCTTTCTCTTGCTGCTTCTTCTTTGTTTTACTGCTACTGGCATCTTCTGGGATACTTTCATCATCATCCGCCTCATCAGTTCAATTTCTCTATCTAATAGATTTTCTCCAGAATTTACAACAAAACCTGTACTCACAAAAAAATTGTTAGAATAAAAAACATAAGGCTTCAGTGCCCTTTCAGCTACTGGCAACATTTCAGTATGCTACTCTGAAATTCCCTCATCCGTCACCACATCAGTATGCTGATTTAATTCCTCTATGAAACTATCAGTTAGTCCTTCCTCTACATCATCTATTTGAAAAATGTTTCCCTGTTCTATGTCTTCCAATAACTTTCCCTGAAAATAGGTCCTCTGCTTCTCCAACTCTCTCCTGTGAAGATCTAACTTCCGATATAACTGAACAATCTCAACTGGAGTAGAAAAAAAGATAGAAGCAACGACAAGTGGAAAGTTGTAGCACAATATATGGGATCCAGGCATACACAGATTCGAACACATGATCAGGCGATCATGATTAATTTCAAGCTTGGGAGTCTGATGCGGGAGCATCAAGGCCAATTTTCATTTTTAAATATGTAATAAAGGGGAGTCTGACACTTTAATTGTTTTATTTATTAATTTGTTATTTTTTTAATAAAATAGGAGATAAATTAGAAAAGTGAGGATTTTGTAAATATTCTTTTATTAATTAAAAGGATATGAGAGAAAATAGAATTAGGTAGCAAAATTAGGGAGTAGGAATTCTATGTACGAGACTTTGTTGATTCCACACCTAAAATGAATTTAAATTAGATTTAGTTGAGGATTAGGTGGAGAGATTTTTGGAGTGAATTAAATTCATTATTTATGTATAAATATGAGTGGTTTTTGTGAGGAAAACACACTTGAATAGCTGAAGAGCTGAGGGGAGTGAGTGAGGAGTGGTTTAAAGGGAAAAGAGCCAAGAGGCCGCCCAATGTAATATCTGGCCACAAAATTTTAATATAGTTAAGGAAGTTGATTTGTAAGGCTCTTTTTCGCCTTCATGTTTAATTAAGTTAGATGTTTTCTATGATTTTATTGTAGAACCTTTGATTATTTTCAGAGTTCTTGAAGGAGTTGTGTTCTTGTATGCGGGATCTGCTTTCTAGTAGAATTCATGCATCATTTTTTTCCTGTGTCCACAGATTATACATATTTCATACACACACATATATATATATATATATATATGCAAATTCACAATAGGTATCTTCCCGCTCTGATACCAAAAATTATGCAGGAATTCTGCTAGAAAGCAGATCCCGCATATAAGAACACAACTCCTTCAAGAACTCTGAAAATACTCAAAGGTTCTACAATAAAATCATAGAAAACATCTAACTTAATTAAACATGAAGGCGAAAAAGAGCCATACAAATCAACTTCCTTAACTATATTAAATTTTTGTGGCCAGATATTACATTGGGAGTCTTCTAGGCTCTTTTCCCTTTAAACCACTCCGCACTCACTCCCCTCAGCTCTTCAACTATTCAAGTGTGTTTTCCTCACAAAAACCACTCATATTTATACATAAATAATGAATTTAATTCACTTCAAAAATCTCTCCACCTAATCCTCAACTAAATCTAATTTAAATTCATTTTAGGTGTGGACTCAACAAAGTCCCGTACATAGAATTCCTACTCCCTAATTTTGCTACCTAATTCTATTTTCTCTCATATCCTTTTAATTAATAAAAGAATATTTACAAAATCATCACTTTTCTAATTTATCTCCTATTTTATTAAAAAAATAACAAATTAATAAATAAAACAATCAAAGTGTCACACCCCCCTTTATTACATAATTAAAAATCAAAATTGGCCTTGATGCTCCTGCATCATAAACTCTTTGTGTTGTGGCTAGGGATCAATTAGCATATCTGAAAAGTAGGTTTCTAGTTCTAATTCAATGTCCTATTTCCTTTTTAAAATCTCCCCATCTTAATTGTGCACCAAGGTGATGTGATTGGAGGAGCCATATTGGATGGTAGATCTATGGAAGAGGGAAGTGTTTCACTCTCCTTCCTTTATCTATTTCATCCTTTAACATTTATTCTAGTATATTTCTTCCTATTTGTAATTTTCCTCCAACTTCTTAGTGAGAGTGGCTTCTTTGTCCATAGGTTCCTTTTAACGACCGTTGCAAATGATATCCTAATGAAGGATGATCATCTCGTTTTCTACAGTATGCTTATCCTAGAATATATTTTTGAATTCAGATTTATTCCATCTTTTCAGGAGAAACTGGATCTGTTTGAGCTACAATTAAAAGCATAATTTTTTTAGCCCTACGGGTTTCTTATGATTTTCCACTAGTTTCAATATTTTTAATGATATTGGTATCGATTATCCATAATTTCTCAAACCTAATGGGAAGCTTAAGAGGCTTACCAAATTTTTGTTAAGAAAGGAAAATGGGCTAGTGATCCAGTCTAGTTGATGGAAGAAATTCTGTTAATTATTCATGAACTCTAGTAAGGATTTTTTTACAACTAGGAAGAAATATAGGTGAGAGGATATATTTATATAACCACCTCTTTTTTTATTCTAATTAAAGAGGAGATTAGGGGATTTCATGTTCACTAGGTTGGTATCCCCAATAAAATTTTGGATTTCCTCTAACTTTTTCTCTAGGTGTCTTCTTCCACCCTTCTTCTCTCTTTGCGAGATGATTATGTTGAAATCACCCTTATTACCCATTTGTGTGTCTACATTGTCCTTTATGGAATGGAGATGTAGATAAATTTATAATTTCCTTGTGGGAGATTGAATACCATACACATTCGAAGTAAATCCATTAAGGTCCATTCCAGAAACATGAAAGGATGTGGAGAAGATGGAGGAATTCTTTGAAAAAATCTCCAGGTTGAGTTGTGTGGGGTCCCATGCAAACCAAAGACCTCTTGACACATCTTATCCTTCAATTCTGATTATTTTGGCCTTTCTCCACAATCTGGAAATTATGGATTCAAAATATAAACAAGAGCATTTGGTTTCTCAAATAAGCAGAATTGATGGTAGGTCATGTTGTATCTTTCAACGAATAATGTGTTGCTTTGGGGGGATATTTAAACCCTTTATGTTCCATGAGATTATATTTATTATAAAAAAATGGTCTAGAAGGGTTATATCTCATTTATCTACTTGTATTATCCTAAATTTAATAGCTTCTGCCCTAGGTTATGAAGTCATTGGAGTGTTGATTTCCTTCCTCTTTTCTTGAATTGTTTTTTCTCTTCTTCCCTTATATGGTTTTGATGGTTAGGACACCTAACTATGATGCTTTAGACAAGGAATGGGGTGAATTAACAGTATATCATGTTGTATCTTTCAACAAAAAATATGTTTCTTTGGGATGCTATTTAAACCCCTTATGTTCCATGAGATTATATTTATTGTAAAAAAAATGGCATAGGAGGATTATATCTCATTAATCTACCTATACTTCCCTAAATATATCATCTTCCACCCTAGCCTATCAAATAATTGGAGTGTTGATCTCCTTCCTCTTTTCTCAAAGTTTCTGCTTCTCTTCTTCCCTTATATGTTTTTGATGGTTTTGATATCTAGTTGTGATGCTTTATCTTTTTGGAGGGAAGATATCAATATAATGATCTACTAGGGAGGAATCATGTTCATTTCATTTCGGTGAGATGTAATTCCAAGAGCCATCAAATCTAACATTCAATGTTAGCGAATTTCTCTCCTTATTTCATGGGTGTGTCCTCCTCTAGTTGGAGATTATTTTGTAGTATATGTACTTATAAGATATTTGATTTGTCTTTTCCTTTCTCTATTTATTCATTATATTGCTTGGATAGACTATAATGGTGAATTTATATGACAATTTATTGCACTGGAGTTGTGGATTATTTTTGGAGATCCCCAACATGTTGAAGCTATTGTTGGCCGCTTGATGTTTTCGAGCTACAAGAGTGATATAATTTTTGGTATGGCACATTTTGGGAGGGATATTGGTGAATCCTTTTCCATATGTGCCTACAAAATATTTGGATTATTTCTTTTATTCTTTGAGGGAGAAATCCTGAAAGAGGTGTTCATGCTTGTGGTATTTCCTGTGGCAAAAAGGAGCATGCCCATAGTCAAGTTTGGAACCAGTCTCTGTCCTTGGATTAAAAGGTTATTACTTCATGGAGGGAGCCTGAAATGTTCATGTAGATAGATATTTGAGTGTAGGATGTATAAAATCCATGTTTTGTTTGACTTCAAAGATATAAATTGTTTTCCAGCTTGTTGGTTATGGTTTTCAGTGTTTTTGGATCGCAGATTAATACAAAAGACAGTACATGTGGATCTAGAAAGGATCCAAAGAAAAGTATTACTTTCGTGGTTTACAATAAGCCATCTAGTGGTGCATGTCTAGATGTGTGGAATTTAAGAAGGATGAGCCTCCATCTATGGCTACTCTCTGATGTTCTTGGAAGGAAAATATCATTATAAAGGTATCCTTGGATCCAAGTTTGACTTCAGAGTGAGCCTTAGGTTTCTAGCCTCGTGCAATCTAGTGAAGGAGTTATTTTCTGGTTGGATAGATCCCTATAAACTTATATATCAAGGAATGATATTTCACGAATTATACGCTATTGTTCACCTTACATGGGGGACATGCTCTCATAAAATAGTTGTTAATTTCACTATGCATGTGCTAGTATTTCTTTGTGAGATAGGTACGATCAACTCTTGGTCATTTATATTCATTGAGCCAGTTAGAGTTTCATCAAATTTCTTGAATTTTTTGATGTCATGATTTACAGAAGAGGGAAATATTACAATTGGGCTAGGTTTGATATGACATATGGGCCCAAATTTTTTAGGAGGTTAGAGGAACTAGGGGTCTCTCATCCTTGGGCCACCATGCTACATGGGCCCTCAATCGATAAGGAAGTTAAATTAACAGTGGAGATGGTGGGGTGTGAGGATTTTGATCTAGTTATGAACCATTAACTTCAAATAGATGAGGATTCAAGCTAGGCGTAGTTGCAGAATTCATGCATGTTCAATTTTTTATATATTAATATTAATATAAATAAATGTAAATAATTATAATATTATTAATATTAATATTGTGATGTTGGAATGGTAAATAAATCTATCCAATGTCACAATGTGGAAAACATTATTGAAAAGTAAAATTACATTTCAATTTATCCAACGTCGCAATGTGACATTACAAAATCATTCAACCACATTTACTAATTTCGTTGACTATGTTTGGTTATTTGTTAATATGTTTGACAATCAATTCTCTTCAACCTCAGTGAAATATACTTGCTTATTAATATCATTGTTTAATATTAATAGTCAACCATATTATTCAAACTTAGTCACACAGAGTTATTTTTATTCAATAATAATCAAACATGAAGTGGGCTATATTATTATTATTATTATTTGATTGGATATCATATTAATAGCTGACCACTATCAAACTTGGCCAACCCTATAACATTTTTATTAATAAGGTTGACTAATAATAATAATAATATGAAGTTTTACTATATTAATCATATTCAATTATAGGTAACCATGGCTATCTAAACTCAAACATTGTCAACCTTCGTCAACCAAGCTCAACCTTTGTCGAGCATGGTCAATATTTAAAAATGTTAAATATTAATAAAGTTGACTAATAATGATAAATAAAAATTTAGTACATCATCATCATCATCATCATTATTATTATTATTAGTTGACCATGATCAAACTTGGTCAACCCTATTATAATAATTTTATAGGGTTGACCAACCTTATTCACAAATCCTAATAATGATAATATTATGGTTTTTGAATAATATTTAATATTTAATAATAATATTGGGGTTTTGGAATAAGCTTTAAAATTTGATAATAATATTGGGTTTTTGCAATAATATTTAATATTTAATAAATTTTTTAATATTATTAATATTAATATTGATATTATTATTATTATTATTATTATTATTATTATTGATAACTACTAATAATAATATTGATATTATTATTATTATTAAGGTTGATTATATCATTAATATTATTATTATATAATTGAAAATATTATAAATAGTTTAGCATGATCTAACTTGGTCAACCCTTTGTTTATAATATTCAACAATAGTCAAACTTGTTCATTCATAATCATCTATAGTCAACATAGCTAGACCATAATCAATTATAGTCAAATATGCTTGAAAAAACTCAATCAACATCAACCTCAATCAACCAAAGTCACCCTAGTTGTTCATAGTATGGTTTTAAAATGTTTAATAATAATATTATTCATATTAAAAAAAATTATTTATAATATTAATAATAATCATATACTATTAATGATATTATTAATAATATCAATATAATCGTCTATTATTTTTCCCCATGCATGATGGTCATCAACTAGCACAACCACATTAGTAAATGTGGTTGATATATGTTGATCAGTGTCATTTTGTACCATTTATATGTCAATCACCATTTGGAAATGATGTTGACTAACATATATCCATTAAAAGTGGTTGTGCTAGTAAATAATGTTTAACAACTTTATGATTGTTGTTTCACATTATTTATGATATTAATTATGTTAATTATTTTCATCTTCATTACATAATGGTTCTAGGAAATCCCTTTATTTCTTTATGAATTAAGGCATTTGGAAGTTTATACCATTTTAGACTATTGATATATTATCAATATTAATTATAAAGGAACCCCCACCTCTCTCTCTCTCTCTCTCTCTCTCTCTATATATATATATATATATATATATATATATATATAAACTCAAAAGGGAGAAAAATAAAATTTATTTTGGGGAAAGGTGTATGATAGTTTTGAAACATATATCTGACTGATGGGCCTAATCTATAAGCTAATAATAAGGTCCATTTGGCCTACCTTCATCCTATATTTACCTCTTTCCTCGCATTTAAATGTTTTACTATTATGGGATTATTAGGAATACTAGAGGGAGATTATCATATCTCATGGGCTAAACATTTAATGTGTAGGAAAATATGGCATTAAAATGCATTTATTAGGCAAAGATATGGTGGAATGCACTTTGAGAAGATGTAGGAGGATGGTCTCCTACTTTTAGTCCCCCAAATATCGACTTTTTCCATAAATTTACTCACTTCCAGTTTGAATATCCATTGGTAGTTGATTGATGCAGGTGGATATTGGTGTCCACCCACCTATTCCACTTGGAACCCCACCATTGTCTCTTTCATTTTTTCAGTTTCCTTAATTATAGCACAATTTACTACTTTTGGTAGTTTTTTGGGTCCTAAACTTCTAGATCCTTTTTGAGGCCCTAAACAAATATGAGTCCAATCCTGACTTGATATTCAATGTCCGCAGTTGTAGTCCTCAGATAGATCTTTCTAATGATGTATCATGTGCGTCAAACAAATATAGTATGCCAAAGTTACGACCTCATGAAATTGATTGTACCAATTTACCGTGATGGGGCCCATATTCTGGTGTTTCATCTCCTAGGGTTAGGTTTTTGGATGTTTAGGGTTTTCCATTGTTTCTTAATAATATATAGGCCTTTGAGCTTCATTTTAACACAAATTTTAGAGGCCTATAGCCGCCACATCTCTTCTCAAAGATAAGCTACTAACACTCTAGCTAGTTTATTTCCATTCTGTCTGTAAACAAATTTCATTTCTTTGATATTAATGAAATGAAGTTTTATTTCTGCTGCATCTTTGTATTTAAGGTTATTTGTGTATTCTATTACATTCCTAAATAAATTTGGATCATTTATGGACTTGAATACTACAAGGAGCAAGATCCATATTTTTAGGAGTTTTTGAGGGTAGAAACCCTCTTTCCAAGGAGGATTCCTCTCAGTAACTTTTATATAAATAATCAAGCCTGAAGGCTCAAATGGATTTAAATTTTCGTAAGAGGATAAATACTGTTAGGAGCTAAGAACTTTTTATTTCCATTACCAATGTACTTGGGCTCTACTTCACATTAATGAAAAGCATAATTTTGATTCACATTTGAGTTTGTTAAAAGGGATGAGTCCCCTTAGGTTAGGGCCCAACCAAGAGGTTGTAGTCTCTCTTATTTATATATTTCTTTCATGCATTTCCTTTCCTAGAAATATTTTCCTTATTTTTATAACATAATTTTCTATAAAAATTTATTGTTTAGATGTTTCGATCACATCTCATGTGGGATGCATGTTTGGGGATACAGTGTTGGCAAGCAAAAACTATCTAGTTGTTCTCTCTTGCAGTAGTTAGGCCCTTCTGATTCACCTATTTTACATACATTGGTCTATGCATATCTAATGATTAAATAAAATTATTCTCTGAGCCTAGAAATCATAATCCCTTATGGAAAAAGGTCTTGTGCAGGAAAAAGGTTAGATTGTATTTTTGAAAATAAAATTCAACTCATAATTTCTTACTTAGTTCCATTTTTCCTGAATTTGCTTATTATTTTGACACTCTTTTTAAGTTGCAAAAGAATCATTTTATGGTGTGCAAGTACTACTATTGTTTTATAGGGTTGGAATTGTCATTCCACTCTCCTATTACCACCATCAACCTAATTCTTCTCACCTCACAACTCTTTCAAAATGATATTCACGGAGAACATAATTTTTGGATGTTGAAGGCCACCATGTGCATTGGTTTTTGTGCAAGATGGTCCCCTAAAGTGTATTAGGCTTGGAAAATTCTTTGCATACCCTTCAGATCTCCTCCAATACCTTTCCCTACTTTCATACCACCTTTACCACCCTCATAATTCTCATAGATATACTCATGTAGCAAAAAAAGGAAATCTTCTAGCATATTGTAGAAATCTTATAGCATCTTGTATCAATCTTGTAACATCATGTAGCACCATGTAAAATTGGCTAGAATTGTTCCTAAACCTTGAATTTTTTCTCCTAGACTTGAACAATGTCCCCTAGGCTTTGGAATCATGACTGATGGAGACCAAGGATCACCTAGTACTTTACTTTTTCCCACTGCAACATATTTTTGCAATTAGGGTTGGTGGAAATATTTATGAATTTGGAAATGTAGTGATGGTTTTATTGATTGTATCATAAGATGTATAATTAATTTTGTCACTAATTCTACTCTCGTTTGAACACAATGATTAAATATTGATTACATGATGTTTTCCTTATGAA
Organism: Pinus albicaulis; assembly: GCA_034641835.2. NCBI lineage: Eukaryota > Viridiplantae > Streptophyta > Pinopsida > Pinales > Pinaceae > Pinus > Pinus albicaulis. Next base: position 897,124,570 of record CM076576.1, on the reverse strand, counting down.
AAATATATTATATTTTGTGTTGTGATTTATGCTCCACAATCTAGGAAGTCAATTTCAAGCATTGTTATTGCATTGCATAGATTAGGTTTCCTTTATGTGCAACATTTATATTCTGCAAATAGGTTAATGTTTACATTTCTCCAAGTGGTGTAGCCTTTACATTCCTAAAAATATCATTAGCATTTACTTTTTATTAAGAAACATTTCCATTCCTTTGCGAATAGGGTAATATTTCAATTTCTACAATTAGAGTAGAACTTTCCTTTCATGTAATTTTTGTGCTTGCCAATATAGAATCAGTGGATAGAAAGGTATTTGCATGCCTTGGTTTCATACATTTCTTCGAAGTCGCATGAGTAAAGCTTAACTTACTGTGCATATAGCACTATCACCTCTTAAGTTTGTATGAACCTTTGGTTGCGTTGATGGAGGGCATTTTTCCCTGTTAGTTGCAACACTCTTGTTGCAAAATTGGGGCTCATCTGTTTTTGGTGTTGTTATCGAGGTGGTGTCCAAGTAGGTGTTGCTTCTTCTTAGAAGTTTCCTTTATTTTTCATATTTCTAATACTTTGTAGCAACATTGTTTGATTTGATATTTTTTTTTTAAGGAGAAAAACCCAAAAAACACAAATTATTTCATGCCTCGTATGAATAGGGATAATCAATTGAAATCCGTACCAAAAACCCCCACCACTTCACACAGTCAACCATCACTCTTCTTTGTTGTCTGTGAAGATCCTTCTCTGAAAATAGAAGATTTCGAGAATATGTTAGGTGAGAAGCTAAAATATTTGAAGAACCCATAGGGGAGGAAGAATTTCACTCACCCAAAACATGGTCGAAAACATGCAGAGTGAGATTTTTCCTATTCGAGAAACCAATGGGGAGGCTAGATAAAGAATATAAGCCCCACTACTCTCCCAAATTTATGTGGAATAACCTTTGAGGAACCTGATAGATTCATGTTTGGATTTTTTGTAGTTTATAGGACATATCACTATATTTCCAATGAAAAAAAGTTTAATTTTTTTCGTTCCACCATAAAGGATGAAACCTTGTGCTAGTTCATGAGTCTACCTAGAGTGAGCATCACTACCTAGGGAAAATGTAGCAACCATCATTAGGGGAATTTTGAGGTCTAAAATGGGCCTCCTAAGAAAAATGTACAACCAAAATAAACTTTATAAGAACCAATAAGATTCAAGATAATGATTTCAACCATGGGGAATAGTTCACCATTTTTTAAGTGAAAGGGTAAAAATATTAAAAAATAATAAAATAATAAAACTACTTTTTCAACTCATATTTTCAACTTATCCCGCAAAGTTTTTACTCAAGTTTCGAGTGGGAGTATTTGTTGGATGCAAAATTTAATTCCTCATCAAAGGAGTACCCATGTTTCATACTTTCGATGGACCCTACTATGTGAAAAATGAGAAATAAATGAAAAAACATGATTGCAATCATGTTTTTCATGTATTTCTCATTTTTCATGTAGTAGCATCCATCGAAAGTATGCAACATGGGTATTCCTTGGATGACGAATTAAATTTTTCATCCAATGAGTACTCCCACTCAAAATTTCAGTAAAAATTTTGGGAGACAAGTTGAAAATACAAGTCTAAAAAGTAGTTTTTTTATTTTTTCCCTCCCCTAATGTTAATGAGATAAAAGAGGAAATATTTAGGATCACCCTAGGGCCATATGACTTCTTAGAATATTGTGAGGAAAGGTTCGAGCTCAACTATAGAAGGTCCAACTACACCCTTGACCTTGAGTAACTAAAGCTTGTACTCCTCCAAGGGATTAGGGAAGATGTAGTGAAGACCCTTAGCATGTTATTTGGTGGATATATTTAGTATATGACCTATGAAGACATCAATGCGATATTCAATAATCATTATAGGGATGCAAGGAAGAGAGGAAGGTCTAGTCAAGGTTTGGTCAACTCTTCTCCCTCCACCTTAACAATGAAACATGAGATAGGGAGTATGCTAGAATACTTCAAGAGTAATATGTTGCACATTTTTTCCTTACAGATGCATACTATGCATATTAGAAGGAAGCAAGAGGAAACATATAGGGAACTAGCTATATTTTTCCTTAGATGCACAAAGAGGCACCCCAAAAATTATTGTCCAATGAATATTATCAAGGTATGCTCTATTTGTGAGGAGAACCATGCAACATACAAATTTGCCTCTCTTCCAGGCCTGAAGGTTGTATACCATTTAAATGGCTTGGAGTAGCTTTTCTTAATCAATAAAAGGATACCACAAAGCCCTTGGTCATACCAAAAAGGAATGTAGGGTGCACATTATCGTTCTTTCTTTCCAAATAAAAATGCACTCTTCTAGCTCTAGTATCCTCTAAATCAGTCATCTTAGTCCATGCCTTCTCCTTGGTCCTATATTCCCTAGTATCCTCCTCATCCTGTCAATACACCTTACCATCCATACTAACATCAACCTCCTTAATATGGAAACCGTGCACAAGGATGGAGGCCTGGGGAAGCCCAACATCCTTCCTTGTTTCCTCATCCTCCACCTCAACCAAAAATACTCCATAATAAACAACCTAAGAAGCCTCAAGTTCATATCCAAGCCAATCAAAACCTAAACAAAAAGTAAGCAAAATAGGTCTATAGTGGGAAAAAATCCTATCTTTCTTATGTTCTGGATATCCAAGAGATCAAACTTAGGTTTGGGAAGGTACTTCTAGGTGCTCACCCACCTTCTCCACCTGAAGAAGAAAAGGAAGATAGCACCCCTCAAGCCATTATGCCTCCCTATCCTGAATGTTTGGTCCAACCCAAACAATACACCCCAAAAGAGGTTAAAATTTTGAGAGAATTAAAGAACTTGTGTGTTAAGATACCCATTCTCCAGGTCATCAAATATTTCCCCCTTTACAACAAGCTTATCCAGGAAGAATGTTTCAAGAGACCTAGAAGAAGAAAAATAGATGCACCCACTATCAATGTTGTTGGGCTAATATTTGTTCTAATTCTTGGTAGTGTTATCGCCCCAAAGTAATTGGATCATGGTAGCCCAGTAGTGGTTGTGCACATTAACATTATTATAGTCCCAAACACATTCACAGACCTTAGGATTGCAATAAATGTTATGAATAAGGAAAAAATGTTGAAGGTCCAACTCTAAAAAGCATTCAGAAATACTGCTACAATGTTTTAGCTTGAATATAGATCCGCAATATCCCCCAAGGTAATAATTGAGGATGTGCTGGTTTCTATTGACCCCTCGAAATATACCACAAATTTCCTTGTCCTCCAACAAAAAACCAAGTTTAATGGGTACCCTCTCATTCTAGGGAGACCTTGGTTAGCCATTGTTGATGCTTAAATTAGTTGCAAAGCTAGAAAAATGACCACTAAAAATGGTAATCTCTCAAATAATCTTGTATTATACCCCCCTTCTCAACCCTTTGTTGACCATGATTTACCTTTATGGGTAAAAGAAGAGGAATAGGAAGACTTTTATCCTTCATTCGTCTTCTGAGTCTGTACATTAAAAACTACCATAGGAAGTGGGAAGCTAGATGAGCTTAACCTTATTATTAACTTCCATGTCACTTCCTGCATAATCAACCTCCTAACTCCATGCTAATTAATGAGCTAGTGGAAGAATCCTTAGGGAAATATAAGAACAATCCATGGGTTGAGCTATGATATACCAACTCTGACCTAGTTCATTCTAATATTGTGTAAATAAGCCCATCATAAAATCTAAAAAATAAACCCTTCCCTCTCAGCAGAGCAAGAAGATAAACTATGCATTGGGTTGAGGCATAATCTTCATGCCTGTTCTTGGGAATATAAGGAAATATAAGGGGTGCATCCACATAAGAGAATATTTGAGGTTAAAAGTGGACATAAAAAAATGTATGAAAAACCCATATTTATAAGAACTAATCAGATTCAATATGATGATGTTAGCCATGGTGGATGATTCACCATTTTTTAATTAAAAGGCTAAAAATATAAAAATAATAAAAAAATAAGAAATGTATTTTTCCAACTCGTATTTTTCACTTATATACATGTGATTTTAGTCAACTTCTGAGTCGGAACGGTCATTGGATGGAGAATTTAACTTTTCATCCAAGGAATACAAATTTTGTATAGTTTCTATGGACCTTATTACAAGAAAAATGTGAAATACATGAAAAACGTGATTGCAATCACATTTTTAATGTGTTTTACATTTTTCGCGTAGTAGGGTCCATCGAAAGTATGCAACATGGATAATATTTAGACGCAAAATTAAATTTTGCATACAATGAGTGATCCCACTCCAAAGTTGAGTAAAATCATAGGGATATAAGTTGAAAATACAAGTTGAAAAGTAGTTTTTTCCTTTTTCCCTCCAAAACATTATAAGGTAATATAACCTTATTTTAGTATTTCCAATATTATTTTATAATATTACTTAGCAGACCCATTTTAGACCTGAAAATTTCTCTAATTCTCAGTTTATACCCATCATATTTACACTAAGGAGGGATGTAAACTTGTGTGCCAATGCCAAAGAAGAATGAACCCTGCCATTAAGGATATTGTGAAAGAATAATTGCAAAAACTACTTGAATCAAGATTCATTTACCCCATTTCAGATAGTGAGTGGGTGCCCCCCTTTTCATATTACCCAACAAAAATTAGAAGTGGATAATCTATGTTGACTATAGGGAACTCAACAAGACTACAAATAAGGATCATTTCCCTTTTCCTTTCAGTGATCAAATCCTGGATGGAATTGTAAGGAAGACATTATTTTCATTCCTAGATGGATTTAGTGGATATAATCAGCTCCAGATTAGCACTGAAGATCAGGACAAGACCACATTTACATGTCCATGGGGGACCTCTGCATATAGAGTCCTCCCATTTCAATTTTTCAATTCTCTACTACATTGAGTATTTTTTCTTATCTTATTCATGACATAATTGAATTCACCCCTTATGGAAATTATTTTCAGGAAACCCTTTCCAATTTATGCAAATTTTTAAATAAATGCATTGAAACGAATATTTCACTAATTCCCTTAAAGTGCGAATTTTATATGAATGCAGGGATTTTACCAAGTCACTTTATTTATAAGGAATGCATGCAAGTTCACTGAAAAAAGGTTTCCATTATCAAAAGGATCTCTATCCCTCAAAAGCAAAAGGATTTCATAAGTTTTCTCTCGCTAACTGGGCATTACAACAGATTAATTAAGGATTCTAGCAAGTTTGCTTCACCCTTGGGTGAATGCATGAAGGTGGGTTACACTTTTGTGCCAATTGTGGCGATGCAATTTCAAAATTTTATTCTTTTATGAAATTGAACCCCTCAAATTTCATATAAGCATTGAGAATTTTTATTCCTAATAAAAAAAAATTATATGGAGAATTAATTTGTGCATGTGCTCACATAGCATAAATTAGTCTAAAATGTGTAAATTTTAAAACACATATATATGATCATGATCTACACAAAGACTACTAAATTTTTCATATTAAAAAGTTATTTTTTATGAAAATTTATATTTTTTTATTATTTTTTGAAATAGTGAAGTAATATTTTAATTGCGTTTCGTAGACACATGTGCTAATGTAATATGTTTTTATACTATTTAAATAGCTGAAAAAACCAAGAGCACCCTTTTGAATGGGACTGGGAAACGAAGATATTTGTATTTTTTGAAATTTTTGAAATTTTGTATACTTTGTGTTATTGATATTTTATTCAGCACATTTTAAATTGTCCAAAAAAATTTCAAGCATTATGTTTAAAAGAGGTTAGATAAAAAATATCATCTAAATTCAAAAATTTCAAACACATATGCTATTGGATACATGATTCGTTCTCGAATCAAACATTATCAACTTCACCACTTAAGGACAAATTATGCCTATCGATTGAGTGCTTTAAAATCTCATTCGAATGTTTGAAATAAAATTTCAAATAGTTTGATCGAGGGTTTATAAAACCTCAATCGAGCCCTTAACATGGTTTAATAGAGGCTCGATTGAGCTACCATAATCATGTAAAAGAAGGAAAAAAGTTAAAACAAACCCACTTAATATCAAGTGAATTATAAATTTTATTCATTCCACATAACACATTCTTTATAAATATTGAAATATATTTGAAACTCTAATTTTCCTTACTTGTAAATCCAAATGTCAAAGGAACTTAGATGAAGTGGTATGATACATGATCTATGTCCCAAGTGGTGTCGGTTCAAGTCTCTGGAGACATGTTAGCTTGTGTGACATTTATAAAATAGTTCTACTAATGGTGGAATACTAGCAAGTGTTTCTACAAGGTTACCGATTATGCCTAGTAGAATGTATCCAATTTTTATTCTATTTTAGCAATAAAATATTTAATAATAATATATAGATAACTTTCTATAAAATATTCTAACTTTTCTTTTTCAATTTTGAAATTCTTATAAATGATAATTTCTTTTTTTTATTTATAAATATAACATATTTTTATACTAAATATTTTATATTTTTTTCTGTGGAAATTTTCAATAAAAATAAATCAAATTATAATAAAAAAACAACAAATTAAATCAAACTATTTCTCGCTAACATTTACGTATTTGTCATCATAAATTCAACTTGAAATATGTTCACCGTATTACAACACTAAACACTAATTATAAATATTCTATACAAAATTACTCATTAATCATTAAGAAAAAAAACATATATTATATTTTTCAGTTCATTACCTTAAATTTATGTAAATTTTATAATATTATTATTTTAAAAGTAATTTCTTATGCACATTTAAATATAGATTACTCAAATTCAAATTAGTCAAATAATGTTTTAAATTTTACTATTTTGTTATGCTTTTATTATTTATAAGTATATATTGCAAACCTAAGTCACGAGTAAAATTTTCCATATATATTTCACACTTTTGCATAATCAAGACAAAATTGAGTGCAATCACATTTTATAGGTTGAGAGATTTATAATCACAGATACCATTACATCCATTGCAGCTATATTAATTACAACTTACAACTATTACAACTACATTAATTATTACCTCACTCATTTCTTTCCTTGAACAAGTGGATACAAGTGCATTATATATATATATATATATATATATATATATAGATATAGATATATATATATATATATATATATATATTATTATATATATATATATATATATATAGGATAGATAGATAGAGGGGGATACAGATAGATGATGATAGATGATGTGATATATATATATATATATTTGTGTGTGTGTGTGTGAGAGAGAGAGAGAGAGAGGGAGTGAGAGAGAGAGAGAGAGATTTTAATAGATATGATTAGCACCAAAATGGGCCATAGAAACCATTTTTGAGAATGTTTTCTAATGTGAGAGTGTGAAATATTATAAGAAGCTAGGTGAAAATTTTACTTTTGGAAAAAAAAATTATCATACAATATTATTTTGCATCCATCATGATGCCCTCAAAGTGGAAAAAATGGATGAATCAACTATTAGGACCATTTTTACCTGTGGGTCCTAGTTTTGAAAAATGGAGTTGGAATCCTTCAAAGAGCATTTTGAGGCATCAGATGAGGTTTTTTTGGGGTGTTGGTTTTTAACTGTCTTGGAAACAAGAACACTTCAAGAAAAAATTTGATGAGGGCTAGGTCCTCCTTCTCTATGTGATTAGGTTTCCTCTATCACACACCATAAGGGGGCATTCCCTATTGTTAATTTATGACATATATTAAATAATCAAATAGATAAAGACCATATTATTGATGACTTAAAGTAGGTTGACATGGTAAAGCATCAATTGCAGAAGGAGTTAAAAATACACATTATGTGTGTGTGTGTGTGTTCATTATGGATATTTTTAATTCCTTCTATAATTGATGATTTACCATGTCAACTTCTTTTAAGTAATCAATAAACAAAAATACTTATATAACCAAAAATAGGTGTCTAACAGTAAGAACTTAATAGATAGAGAATACAAAGGGGAGAGGAAATACACACAAAATGTGTAGTTAGGGTTCACGTATATATAAATATCACCAAATATACCTCAAGAAGTTTGATAACAAGTATAATCACATCTACAGTTAAAAATGGAAAGTTTTAAGCAATAAGCATAGGTCAATAGTATAGATATTACTAAAGGTATTATCACATGTTGATGCCAATTATGTCAAAGGCAAAGTTCTATAGACGTTGAACCATAAGCACATTGAATCAACACAAACCATTACATATAACAATCACACGAGAGATAAAATAATACTTCCATAAATTAATAGAATAAGATAACATAGCCAATCTCTTAGAACCTAAACTTGTAATACTCAATGAAAATTTCTCAACTACTTCACTCTCAATAACATGATAGTAAAGAACAAAAGAAATCAAGTTTAGTACAGACAATCTGAATCATAAATCAGGGGTACAATTAGAGGGCATCTAATTCTGCATACAAACACGCAACATTAAAAATAATGGTGAACATCCATTTCCATATTACATTAAATCATCTCTATTTGTATCAAGTGTATTCAGATCATTAAGTGTCAAAGATTGTATCCTTCTATAGTCGACCCCCTGAAAATGAGAAACGAGGTCTTATATACAAACATAAAAATAACTATAAGGTTTAACTATCTCTTAAAAAAATGTAACTAATTTAAAATAAATGAAATTAAAAGGGTGGTTGACTAGTATTATTATTCCTCATTGGTTTTTTTTACTTTCTTCAGCGTTCATGTCAAAGTAATGACTAGAATATGAATCTATGGGAGAAGAACAATCCTTCTTCTAGGAATAGGGAAAATTGATAGGAAATCCATATCATAGATTTCAGCTTGATCACTTGTTAATTTTAGAGGAGGCACTAATGAAGTATCCCACATAATTGAGGCCAAGATATTCAACCTTTTGAGGCCCTTATTTAGTTCCAAAAATTTTCCTCGTTCAATATTCTATCCAATGAACTGCCTTCAACTTTGACCTGACTGGAATCATGTATGATTTAATTTTGTACTTACCTTTAGGAATTTGTTATAATAATTTATCTAGAAAAATTAGAATGTTGAATTATTGGAGAAAAGAGTCCAATATGGCTTGATTTCTGAGAGCCCTTATCCATCGTATGAGAAATTTTTGAGATCACATCTTAAATATTTCAATGAATCATGAAATTTTTGTTATAATAACCATCCCTAACTAGTCCATAAAGAAGGAAAACCAAATATTTGAATATAATTCCATTTAGTTCTAAATATTTTGATACGTTGCACATCCTTGGTAGCTTCATCATTTGTTTCTTGAAGTAGCCTCCTATACTCGTATACAGATGTTGACGCTACAATGCCTTCTTCCCTATCAAAAAATTAAAACATTGAAATTATTCTACAGTTGGAGAATAAATTATATCAACAACATAATCAAAATAATTGAATCTTTGTTTGAATAAGGGCATCTTCTTTTTGACTTCATTTTTTAATTTTTGGAACGTGTTCTTTTCACAGCCAACCAAAATTTGAGCATAAGTTTTTAGTAAAATAATTTTCATATTTATCATCAACCATATTTGTTTTTTTGACTTATAGTAGTATTCATTTCTTCAAGGTATGTTCTCACAGATATTGCTGCAAGGATTTAATGTCTCCATGGTTCTGAATCAACAAGGCTTGCAAGCCTTGAATGTTTTTTTTCCTAGTTTCTAGGATCTTCTAAAAGTTTGATCTTTCAATATTTATTTGGTGATTTAATTCATTGACTTTCAATTCAATGGTTTTGAATACGTCAGAATTTAGATTTTTGCATGATGCCTTCTTTGTTGGGTTTAGTATATGGTAGACTATTGGACCAACATTTACTTATCAATCCATGAGTTCATAAACTTCAAGATGCAGAAATGGAAATTCCATAGAGAGACTTCAGCAACCTGAAAAAAACCCCTACTTTGTATAGAAACTTCTTACACCTTCGAGTTAATTAAAAAATAACCAACTATATTACTCCACTCAAAACATTCATTAGAAGAAAAACCATAAATGTTGCAAATACCAATCCTACATTTATATCAACAATTGAAAACAAAACCTAATTATTAAAAGCAGGGAAGAAAACCCTAATTGAAGAAAAAACCCTAGCTATTGGAAATATAAAATCTCACATACGTTACTATTATGAATATGCACATAGCCCTTTTATATTTACTTTGTGTGCAACTAAACAAATAGGTTTTAAATATACCAAAATAAATCACCAATCCAATCATAACAATGGTTTCACTCAAATATGGAATTCAAGATTATCTTAAAACTTTGTGTACTAATTTAAAATCCCTTTAGACAAGAAAATATGTTTTCCTTCAATGAAATATAAGGCTCTATAAACATATGAGAAATATATGTAGCCGTAAAGTATTACTTTATTTCCTTTTTAAACACTTCAAAAAAGTTGCAGGTCATCGGTATAACAACACAAGTTTCTCACCACCAAGAAATTCACATATCATTGTAATACATTCAAGGTTAGAATAGATCCAATAATGGTAATGAATTATTCATATACAAATCAATCCATTATGAAATCATTAACTATCGTAACCCAATCCTCTAGTTCCAATAATTTATTTGATTTAAAGAATAAAAATTAGGAAAAGGGATTTTAAATGTGTCGTAAGATAATAAGTATGTAATAGATAAAATCCTCTCTAAAATAGGGTATACAACTTTTCCTCTTTATTGTATCACAATTTTTCCTATTCTACACATAGATACAATTCCGATATCATAATAATTATGTTAATCCGGTTTTGTATGCAAAAGTTATGTCACTTAGAAGTTTGTATTCCTATTTTCACCACCATAATTTGAGAGGATGCCACGTAAGCCCCCATTATCCATAAAAAATGGGTTATTTATGTGGTTTTTATGTAGAATACTCCAGAAGAGTCTATATTATAACTCTTGTTGATATTTTAGGTTGTCAAGCCTAACCAGTAGTAGGCCATCAGGTTATGTTATAGCCAAGCCATTAGGAGCAAAGGGGTTCCATAGTTGAGCAAAAAATAGCCAAGTGAGATAGGAGGTAGAGAACACATAGATTATTTTTGCATTGTAGTAGCCCATAGGCCACAAGCGATACTTCTTGTACTTATTCATATTTCCATTCAGAGAAAGAGGGTGGAGCAGCCACACTGTCCAACTAGTTTTTTTTCTCTCAAAAGAGTCTCCCGTAGCATATCTTGCGCAAATGTGTTGTTAGATTTTATTTAATTTCATATTTTAAACATAATTTTATCAAATTTGTTGTGACAAACTATTAAGTGGAACATCCACAGAAGTTTACTAATCATTTTAGCGACCATAAATCTCTCCAAAAAGGATTTGGATATTATTTTTGAATAGGATCCATGAGATGGTGGACTTATTTGACTGTGAATGACCCTAAGTTTTTGTAGTGCCATATTAGGATCTATAGGAATATTTTTACTCTCATGGTTATTTTGAGAAGAGAATAGCTTAAAGAAGTTGTATCTTCCTTTAAGTCCTCCTCCTTGGAGAGAAATTTATTTCTCCATTAATGGATTCCTATAGTTTCATGATCGTGCCAATACTGGTGCACCTAGATTTGGTCATTGCTTTGGGCTTGCATTTGGAAGAGTGGAACTTGGAGAGTGTGATCCAATGCTAGAAGTTTTTTCTAATAGTATGACCAAAATATTGTAGTTTTCCCATCATGAATCCTTTAGAAGCTATGAATCTAAACTAGTTCTTTGTTGAGGCTATTTAGGTTCCAAATAAGGGACCCTTGCATCAAGGGGCATAGGTGAATGAGGTATTTCTTAGCTATTTCCTTGGAATATTTGGAGTGCCATATCTTGTTGGCAATATGATGCAATGTGTTGTCCTTGATGGAAACCTACTTGATGAAATAATATTGTTGGAAATATGATGCAATGTGTTGTCTTTGATGGCAACCTACTAGATGAAGTTGTCCTTGATGGAAACTGACTTGATGAGTTGTCCTTGGATGGAAACCTACTTGATGAAGTTTTTCTTGATGGAAACCTTCTTGATGAGTTGCCTATGATAAGCAACCTATGTTATAAATATGTAAGGATGATGTATCTTGTGTTAAATAAGGAAGGATGATGTATCTACAGATCAGCTCAAAAGTAACAGAAGAAAGGAATTCTAGTAAGTTCCAGAGAAATGATAAATATGATATGTCACAAATCATATGCGGGTTTGTAAAGGAGAAGTAGCGTATGTACGCGGAAAAGTACGTACCAAGTAGCGTATGCCTATTTGCGCTCTAAATTAATAAAACCAAGGGAATTTACCATGGTATTGGCCCATTGTATTGAGCGCTGGAATATATATTTGATCCCGTCCAGGAATACCATTAGTCATTGAGTGGTTTTGACTCATGGTATTGACAAAGGCTAAATCTATATAAGGAGAAGAAGATCATAGTGCAAGGGGTGCATAAGTCTAGGTTTTAATGAATACTTCACTTTGAAGTATATCTGCATGGAAGGGTAACATTTTATTGACCTAAATTAATAATGCACCTATGAAGAAAATGATGAAGAGGGATCTCTAGATCTGAAATGACTATGTATTTTCTAGATCTGTTTATAGAATGTTTAGATCTGAGATGAGGCGAATATTTTCTGAAGTGAAGGGTAAGATCTTAGCTATTTATCTGTTCTGAAGAATTGAGTAGCCCTACAAAGTTTGAAGATCTACACAGGTTCGTGGCAGAGAAAGTGTGTATATACGCAGGTTGACTTCAGCAAAAGCGCGTATGGAATGTGAGGTTGGTTCTGGAATATGTGCAGAAGTATACGCAGGTTTGTCTCTATGAAAGCGCATATATATGCAGGTTCAGTGAAGTAAAAGCACGTATGGAATCTAGGTTTTTGCTGAAGTATATGGAATGAATTGTCTGATCTGTTTTGTTGTTTTATGGCTATCTGTCAATGATGTATTCATAAAGATTTGGGTTGTTTGAATGTTGATTATGATGCTGATTATGTTGATTGAAGATCAAGTTGTTGGTTGATTGGTTGATGATTCAATGAATGAATTGATGGGGTTATAAGTTTCAGTTTGATGAATGTTGAGCTTAAATGTGTGGAATGGGTCCAGTCTGAAAATCTGATGAAAAGTGGCCTACCAGGTATGTTGTATGGAAGCTGATGGATCCAGTATGAAAATTGATGAAACGTGGTCCGTAGTGGTGCTGAGGGTCGAAGCCTTCACTGAGGGGGTTGTAGCTCCCTTCCAGTGGTAGCTGGTAAACGAGAGCAGGGGGTAGTAGCTCCCTTCCAGGAGAGGTTGGTAAACGAGAGAAGGTGGTAGTAGCTCCCTTCCAGTGGTAGCTGGTAAACGAGAGCAGGGGGTTGTAGCTCCCTTCCAGGAGAGGTTGGTAAGTGAGAGAAGGTTGTAGCCTTCTGCAGTTGGGTACCTGCGTGCTGGTATGAGTCTGTGCCAGTACATGGTTGTAAGATGTTTTATTTATAATAAATATTGAAGACTAAGATGATGACAGAGGTGGTTTTCTCCCGAATTGGGTTTCCACCTTAAATCCTGGTGTTCATGTGTGTTTCTCATGTGTGATGATTTATTCTATTATTACTGCACATGTTTACTGCTTACTGAACATCTAATGAATGAATGTTGCAATGATATAAGTAAAGAATTATCTGCATAATGAGATCTTTGGTAATATGCAAGTTTCAATAAGGATATCTGCGTGTATACGCGACTTGGGTTCATTAAAGTAGCATATGGGTTTTAGAGAAATAAAAAGTAAAAAGTTTTGATGCACGATCATCTTGATTACCTTCCCCCCTCTCAGTATTTTTTCTCAACATATCTCTCAAACTTTTTATTTGTTTCCATATCACACAAAACAAGCCCTCGTCCATTTTTTAATAGACAAAGATTCTCTATTTTACTAAAGGTCATTTCTACTTGAGTTAAAATCTTATTTGGAGGGTTTTTAGGCCTTTGAGGACCCATTTAGGAGTTTGGAGGATGGAAAAGAGGTAAATATGCATGGTTTGAAGGAAAAATTTAAGAAGAACAAGGAAAATAGTCGTATTTTAGGATATGGAGGTGTTGCAATTTAACTTTTTATTGAGTTTATCTAGAAGGGCACGAGATGAAGAGTATTGGATGGAAAAATTACTTAGGGGTACGCGAGGTATTTGGAAGGGAGATAAGTCAAGGAGAAACCAAGGATGCACTTGATGTTCCCTGTGGTAATCATAGTGGTGTTGAAGAAGGATATTTGGGACTTTTCTAGATTGATGGAGGTGCCCAAGGCTTCTAAGGAAAGATAAATGATGGCTTTGATGTATTTGGCTTCTTTTACTGAAGGTGATTCATAATAATAGTGTCATCAATGGATTTTTGGTGGGTTTGGGTTAGGTTTTCATGTATGACGATGTTGGTTAAGGAACCTTTTTGTAAATATTCCTTGATGGATGTACCAAGTCCTTTTTTCAGTAAGATAAATAGGAAGGAGGAAGCGAGTCTTGCAACCTAATACAATAGGAGGGTTTCAAAGTATTAGAAGGGGAAACATTGAAAAGGATTGAGAAGAAATAAGAGTATACACGAGACATGAACCATTAAGTCTAGTGAGAGTTAAAGCCAAGGAAAAGAAGGATGTTCTCCATATATTCTTAGTTTATCTTTTCAAAGGCTTTGGACATATCAAGTTTACTGAGCTCACTAGGATTTTTTAGGGTATTGAGAAAATTGATGGTTTCATGACCCAAAATGATGCCATCAAGGATCCACCTTCATTTTACATGACCATATTGTTCCATGGAAATAAGGAAAGGGAGAATGGGTTTAATGTAGTTATAAATAACTTTAGTAATGATTTTTTATATGAAATTTCATATACCTATGGGATAATATTTACCTATGGATTACATGTTTTCCTCCTTGGTTACCTGAGCAAGGAACATAGAATTGAAGGAAGGAAGGATGAATTTTTTGGTTCTCAATTATTCTATGATTTCTAAGATATCCTACTGAAGAAGGTTCCAAAATTTCTTGAAGAAATATTTTGTGGAACCATCGAGCCTAGGGGCCTTTACATTTTTCATTTGGTGGAGAGCTTCATTGACATTTTCCACATTGATGTGTTTATTGAGACATGTTTTTTTATCTTCTAAAACCATATTAGGGATTTTGGTTGTGATTTGATGGATAAATTGTTTGTGTTGAGGCTAGGGATCAGTTAGCATATCTCAAAAGTAGGTTTCTAGTTCAAATTCAATGTCCTATTCCCTTTTTAAAATCTCTCCATCTTAATTGTGCACCGAGGTGATCTGATTGGAGGAGCCATGCTGGATGGTGGATCTATGGAAGAGGGAAGTGTTTAACTCTCCTTCCTTTATCTATTTCATCCTTGAACATTTAATCTAGTATATTTCTTTCTATTTGTAATTTTCCTCCAACTTATTAGTGAGAGTGGCTTCTTTGTCCACAAGTTCCTTTTAACGACCGTTGCGAATGATATCCTAATGAAGGATGATCATCTCGTTTTATATAGTATGCTTATCTTGGAATATATTTTTGAATTCATAATTATTCCATATTTTGAGGAGAAAATGGATCTGTTTGAGCTACTGTTAAAAGCATAATTTTTTTAGCCAGACGTATTTCTTATGATTTTCCACTAGTTTCAATATTTTTAATGAGATTGGTATCTATTATCCATAATTTCTCAAACCTAATGGGAATCTTAAGAGGCTTACCAAATTTTTTCTAAGAAAGGAAAATGGGCTAGTGATCCAATCCAGTTGATGGAAGAAATTCTACTAATAATTCATGACCTCTAGTGAGGAATTTTTTACAACTAGGAAGAAATCTAGGCGAGAGGATATATGTATATAACCTCCTATTTTTTTATTCTAATTAAATAGGATATTAGGGGATTTCATGTTCACTAGGTTGGTATCCTCAATAAAATTTTGGAATTCCTCTGACTTTGGCTCTAGTTGTCTTCTTCCACCCTTCTTCTCTCTTCGCGATATGATTATGTTGAAATCACCCTTATTACACATTTGTGTGTGTCTACATTGTCCTTTATGGAATGGATATGTAGATAAATTTATAATTTCCTTGTGGGATATTGAATACCATACACATTCGAAGCAAATCCATTAAGGTCCATTCCAGAAACATGAAAGGATGTGGACAAGATGGAGGAATTCTCAGAAAAAATCTCTAGGTTGAGCTCTGTGGGTTCCCCTGCAAACCAAAGAGCTCTTGACACATTTTCTCCTTCAATTTTGATTGTTTTGGCCTTTCTCCACAATCTAGACATTATGGATTCAAAATATAAACAAGAGCATTTGGTTTATTAAATAAGAAGAATTGATGGTAGGTCATGTTGTATCTTTCAACGAATAATGTGTTGCTTTGGGGGGCTATTTAAACCCCTTATGTTCCATGAGATTATCTTTATTATAAAACAATGGTATATGAGGGTTATATCTCATTTATCTACTTGTAATCTCCTAAATTTAATAGCTTCCGCCCTAGGTTATCAAGTCATTGGAGTCTTGATTTCCTTCCTCTTTTCTTGAATTATTTTTTCTCTTCTTCCCTTCTATGGTTTTGATTGTTAGGAAACCTAGCTATGATTCATTATACAAGGAATGGGGTGAATTAACAATATATCATGTTGTATCTTTCAACAAAAAATGTGTCGCTTTGGGATGCTATTTAATCCCCTTATGTTCCATGAGATTATATTCATTGTAAAAAAATGGCATAGGAGGATTATATCTCATTGATCTACCTATACTTCCCTAAATCTATCATCTTCCACCCTAGGCTATCAAATAATTGGAGTGTTGATTTCCTTCCTCTTTTCTCAAGGTTTTTACTTCTCTTCTTCCCTTAAATGGTTTTGATGGTTTGGATATCTAGTTGTGATGCTTTATCTTTTTGGAGGGAAGATATCAATATATTGATCTACTTGGGAGGAATGGTGTTCATTTCATTTCGGTGAGATGTAATTTCAAGAGCCATCAAATCTAACATTCAATGTTAGTGAATTTCTCTCCTTATTTCATGGGTGTGTCCTCCTCTAGTTGGAGATTATTTTGTAGTATATGTACTTATAAGATATTTGATTTGTCTTTTCCTTTCCCTATTTATTCATTACATTGCTTGGATACACTATAATGGTGGATTTCTATGACAAGTTATTGCACTGGAGTTGTGGATTATTTTTGGAGATCCCCCAACACGTTAAAGCTATTGTTGGTCGCTTGATGTTTTCGAGCTACAAGAGTGATAGAATTTTTGGTATGGAACTTTTTGGGAGGGATATTGGTGAATACTTTTCCATATGTGCACACAAAATATTTGGATTCTTTATTTTATTCTTTGAGGTAGAAATCCCAAAAGAGGTGTTCATGCTTGTGGTATTTCCTGTAGCAAAATGGAACATGCCCATAGTCAAGTTTGGAACCAGTCTCCGTCCTTGGAGTCAAAGGTTATTACATCATCGAGGGAGCATAAAATGTTCATGTAGATATATATTTGAGTGTAGGATGTATCAAAACCATTTTTAGTTTGACTTCAAATATAGAAATTTGTTTCCATATTGTTGGTTATGCTTTGCATTGTTTTTTGATCGCAGATTAATACATAAGAGAGTACATGTGGATCTAGAAAGGATCCAAAGAAAAGTATTACTTTCATGGGTTAAAATAAGCCATCCAGTGGTGCATGTCCAGACATGTGGAATTTAAGAAGGATCAACCTCCATCTATGGCTACTCTATGATGTTCTTGGAAGGAAAAGATCATTGTAAAGATACCCTTGGATCCAAGTTTGACTTCAGAGTGAGCCTTACGTTTCTAGCCTTGTGCAATCTAGTGAAGGAGGTATTTTTTGGTTGGATAGATCCCTATGAACTTATATATCAAGGAATGATCTTTCACGAATTATATGCTATTGTTCAACCTTACATGGGGGACATCATATCATAAAATAGTTGTTAATCTCACTATGCATGTGCTAGTATTTCTTTGTGCGATGGGTACGATCAACGCTTGGTCATTGATATTCATTGAGCCAGTTAGAATTTCATCAACTTTCTTAAATTTTCTGATGTCATTATTTACAGAAGAGGGAAATATTGCAATTGGGCTAGGTTTGATATGACATATGGGCCCAAATTGTTTAGGAGGTTAGAGGAACTAGGGGTCTCTCATCCTTGGGTCACCATGCTACCTGGGCCCTCAACCGATAAGGGAGTTAAATTAACCATGGATATGGTGGAGTGTGAGGATTTTGATATAGCTATGAAGAATTAGCTTCAAATAGGTGAGGATTCAAGCTAGGCGTAGTCGCAGAATTCATGCATGTTCAATTTTCTATATATTAATATTAATATTAATAAATGTAAATATAAATAATATTATTAATATTAATATTGTGATGTTGGAATGGTAAATAAATCTATCCAATGTCACAATGTGGCAAACATTATTGCAATGTAAAATTACATTTCAATTTATCCAACGTCGCAATGTGACATTACAAAATCATTCAACCACATTTACTAATTTCGTTGACTATGTTCGGTTAATTGTTACTATGTTTGACAATCAATTTTCTTCAAATTCAGTGAAATATACTTGCTTATTAATATCATTGTTTAATATTAATAGTCAACCATATTATTCAAACATAGTCACATAAAGTTCTTTTTATTCAATAATAATCAAACATAAAGTGGGCTATATTATTATTATTATTATTATTTGATTGGATATCATATTAATAGCTGACCACGATCAAACTTGGCCAACCCTATAAAATTTTTATTAATAAGGTTGACTAATAATAATAATAATATGAAGTTTTAATATATTAATCATATTTAATTATAGGTAACCATGGCTATCTAAACTCAAACATTGTCAACCTTAGTCAACCAAGATCAACCTTGGTCGAGCATGGTCAATATTTAAAAATGTTAAATATTAATGAAGTTGACTAATAATAATAAATAAAAATTTAATACGTCATCATCATCATTATTATTATTATTAGTTGACCATGATCAAACTTGGTCAACCCTATTATAATAATTTTATAGGGTTGACCAACCTTATTCACAAATCCTAATAATGATAATATTATGGTTTGTGAATAATATTTAATATTTAATAATAATATTGGGGTTTTGGAATAAGCTTTAAAATTTAATAATAATATTGGGTTTTTGGAATAAGATTTAATATTTAATCATTTTTTTAATACTATTTTTATTTTTATTATTATTATTATTATTATTATTGATAACTACTAATAATAATATTGATATTATTATTATTATTATTATTATTAAGGTTGATTATATCATTAATATTATTATTATATGATTGAAAATATTATTAATAGCTTAGCATTATCTAACTTGGTCAACCCTTTCTTTATAATATTCAACAATAGTCAAACTTGTTCATTCATAATCATCTATAGTCAACATAGCTAGACCATAATCAATTATAGTCAACTATGCTTGGAAAAACTCAATCAACGTCAACCTCAATCAACCAAAGTCACCCTAGTTGTTCATAGTATGGTTTTAAAATGTTTAATAATAATATTATTCACATTAAAAAAAAATATTTATAATATTAAAAATAATCATATACTATTAATGATATTATTAATAATATCAATATAATCATCTATTATTTCTCCCCATGCATGATGGTCATGAACTAACACAACCACATTAGTAAATGTGGTTGATATACGTTGATCAATGTCATTTTGTATAATTTGTATGTCAATCACCATTTGGAAATGGCGTTGATTAACATATATCCAGTAAAAGTGGTTGTGCTAGTAAATAATGATTAACAACTTTACTTATTGTTGTTTTCTGCATTATTTATGATATTAATTATGTTAATTCTTTTCGTCACCTTCATTACATAATGGCTCTAGCAAATCCTTACCTTTTATGAATTAAGGCATTTGAGAGTTTTATACCATTTTAGACTATTGGTATATTATCAATATTAGTAAAGGAACCCATTTCTCTCTCTCTCTCTCTCTCTCTCTCTCTATATATATATATATATATATATATATATATATATATATATAAACTCAAAAGGGAAAAAAATAAAATTTGTTTTGGGGAAAGGTGTATGATAGTTTTGAAAAATATATCTCACTGATGGGCCTAATTTATAAGTTAATAATAAGGTCAATTTGGCCTACCTTCATCCTATATTTACCTCTTTCCAAGCATTTAAAGTTTTTAATACTACGTGATTATTAGGAATACTAGAGGGTTATTATCATATCTCGTGGGCTAAAAATTTAATGTGTAGAAAAATATGGCATTAAAATGCATTTATTAGGCAAAGATACGATGGAATGCACTTGGAGAAGATGTAGGAGGATGGCCTCCTACTTTTAGTCACCCAAATATCGACTTTCTCTGTAAATTTACTCACTTCTAGTTTGAATATCCACTAGTAGTTGATTGATGTAGGTGGATATTGGTGGCCACCTACCTATTCCACTTGGACCCCCACCATTGTTTCTTTTTGTTTTTCAGTTTCCTTAATTGTAGCACAATTTACTACTTTTGGCAGTTTTTCGGGTTCTAAACTTCTAGAGCCTTTTTGAGGCCCTAAAAAAATATGAGTTCATTCCCGACTTGATATTCAATGTTAGTAGTTTTAGTCCTTGGATAGATATTTTTAATGATGTATCATGTGCATCAAAAAGAGATAGTATGCCAAATTTACAACCTCAGGAAATTGATTGTACCAATTTACCCTGATGGGGCCCATATTCTGGTGTTTCACCTCCTAGGGTTAGGTTTTTGGATGTTTAGGGTTTTCCATTGTTTCTCAATAATATATAGGCCTTCAAGCTTCATTGTAACACAAATTTTAGAGGCATATCGCCACCACATCTATTCTCAAAGATAAGCTACCAACACCCTAGCTAGTTTATTTCCATTCTGTCTATAAACAAATTTCAACTCTTTGATATTAATGAAATGAAGCTTTATTTCTACTGCATCTTTGTATTTATGGTTATTTGTGTGTTCTATTATGTTCCTAAATAAATTTGGATCATTGATGGACTTGAAGACTACAAGGAGCAAATCCATATTTTTACGAATTTTGGAGGGCAGAAACCCTCTTTCCAAGGAGGATTCCTCTCAATAAATTTTATATAAATAATCAAGCATGAAGGCTCAACTAGATTTACATTTTCGTAAGAGGATAAATAATATTAGGAGCTAAGAACTTTTTATTTCCATTATTGATGTACTTGGGCTCTACTTCACATTAATTAAAAGTCTGATTCACATTTGAGTTTGTGAAGAGGGATGAGTCCCCTTAGGTTAGGGCCCAACCGAGAACTTGTAGTCTCTCTTATTTGTATATTTCTTTCATGCATTTCCTTTTCTAGAAATATTTTCCTTATTTTTCTAACATAATTTTCTATAAAAAATTCCTTTTTAGGTGTTCCAATCACATCTCTTGTGGGATGCATGTTTGGGGATACTGTGTTGGCAAGAAAAAAATATCTAGTTGTTCTCTCTTGTAGTAGTTAGGCACTTTTGATTCACCTATTTTACATACATTGGTCTCTGCATATATAATGATTAAATAACATTATTCTCTGAGCCTAGAAATCATAATCCCTTATGGATGAAGGTCTTGTGCATGCGAAAGGTTAGATTGTATTTTTGAAAATTAAATTTAACTCATACTTTCTTATTTAGTTCCATTTTTCTTCAATTTGGTTATTATTTTGACACTCTTTTTAAGTTGAAAAAGAATAATTTTATGGTGTGCAGGTAATAATATTGTTTTGCAAGGTTGGAATTGTCATTCCACTCTCCTATTCCCACCATCCACCTAATTCTTCTCACCTCACAACTCTTTCAAAATGATATTCACCAAGAACATAATTTTGGGATGTTGAAGGCCAAAGTGTGCATTTGTTTTTGTGCAAGATGGTCCCCTAAAGTCTACTAGGCTTGGAAAATGCTCTGCATACCCTTCAAATCTCCTCCAATACCTTTCCCTACTTTCATACCACCTTTAACACCCTCATAATTCTCACATTTATATTCATGTAGCAAAAAAAGGCAATCTTCTAGCATATTGTAGAAATCTTGTAGCATCTTGTATCAATCTTGTAACATCATGTAGCACCATGTAAAAATGGCTAGAATTGTTCCTAAACCTTGAATTTTCTCTCCTAGACTTGAAAAATGTCCCCTAGGCTTTGGAATCATGACTGATGGAGACCAAGGACCACATAGTACTTTCATTTTTCCCACTGCAACATATTTTTGCAATTAGGGTTGTTGGACATATTTATGAATTTGGAAATGTAGTGATGGTTTTATTGATTGTATCATAAGATGTATAATTAATTTTGTCAATAATTCTACTCCCATTTGAACACAATGATTAAATATTGATTACATGATGTTTTCCTTATAAAAAATATATTATATTTTCTGTCGTGATTTATGCTCCACAATCTAGGGTGTCAATTTCAAGTATTGTTATTGCATTGCATAGATTAGGTTTTCTTTATGTGCAACATTTATATTCTGCACATAGGTTAATGTTTACATTTTTCCAAGTGGTGTAGCCTTTACATTCCTAAGAATATTATTAGCATTTACTTTTTATCAAGAAACATTTCCATTCCTTTGTGAATAGGGTAATATTTCAATTTGTACAATTAGAGTAGAACTTTCCTTTCATGCAATTTTTGTCCTTGCCAATATAGAATCAGTTGATAGAAAGGTATTTGTATGCCTTGGTTTGTATGAATCAGCTCTTGAGTTTGTATGAACCTTTGGTTGTGTTGTTGGAGGAAATGTTTTCCTGTTAGTTGCAACATTATTGTTGCAATATTGGGGATCATCTGTTTTTTGCGTTGTTGTCGAGGTGGTGTCCAAGTAGGTGTTACTTCTTCTTAGAAGTTTCCTTTATTTTCATATTTCTGATACTTTGCAAGAACATTGTTTGATTTGATTTTTTTTAAGGAGAAAAACCCAAGAAACACAAATTATTTCATGCCTCGTATGAGTAGGGATAATCAAGTGAAATTCATACCAAAAACCCCCACCACTTCACACAGTCAACCATCACTCTTCTTTGTTGACTGTGAAGATTCTTCTCTGAAAATAGAAGATTTGGAGAATATGTTAGGTGAGAAACTAAAATATTTGAAGAACCCATAGGGGAGGAAGAATGTCACTTACCCAAAACATGGTTGAAAACATGTAGAGTGAGATTTTTCCTATTCGAGAAACCAATGGGGAGGCCTAGATAAAGAGCATAAGCCCCACTACTCTCCCACATTTCCATGGAATAACCTTTGAGGAACCTGGCAGATTCATGTCTGGATTTTTTGTAGTTTATAGGACATATCACTATATTTCCGATGAAAAAAAGTTGAACTTTTTTTCTTCAACCATAAAGGATGAAACCTTGTGCTAGTTCATGAGTCTACCTAGAGTGAGCATCACTACCTAGGGAAAATGTAGCAACCCTCATTAGCGGAATTTTTAGGTCTAAAATGGGCCTCCTAAGAAAAATGTACAACCAAAATAAACTTTATAAGAACCAATAAGATTCAAGATGATGATTTCAACCATGGGGGATAATTCACCATTTTTTAAGTAAAAGGGTAAAAATATTAAAAAATAATAAAATAGTAAAACTACTTTTTTCAACTCGTATTTTCAACTTATCTCACAAATTGTTTACTCAAATTTCGAGTGGGAGTGTTCGTTGGATGCAAAATTTAATTCCTCATCCAAGGAGTACCCATGTTTCATACTTTCGATGGACCCTACTATGTGAAAAATGAGAAATACATGAAAAAATGTGATTGCAATCACATTTTTCATGTATTTCTCATTTTTCGTGTAGCAGGGTCCATCGAAAGTATGCAACATGGGTATTCCTTGGATGACGAATTAAAATTTTCATCCAATGAGTACTCCCGCTAAAAATGTGGGTAAAAAATTTGGGAGACAAGTTGAAAATACAAGTCTAAAAGTAGATTTTTTCTTTTTTCCCTTTTAAAATTTCATGATGTCATCAAATCTTATTTTATTTGTTCCACTATTATTTTATAATTTCCTTAGGAGGCCCATTTTAGACCTCAAAA